>OY748294.1:2716840-3148245 GCA_963556515.1 Nudaria mundana | reverse complement strand
CTTCGCGAAGTATCTGCTGGATGCTCTCGACGCTATGCAGCGACGGGCTGTCCGTATTATAGATTGTCCGGAGGTAACGGGAAGCCTTGAGCCGCTAGCTCAGCGCCGAACAATAGCTTCCTTAGCCGCATTCTACCGTATTTACCACGGCGAGTGTTCTGAAGAGCTCTTCAATCTGATCCCACCCTCTTCCTTCCGATCCCGAACAACGCGTGCCGGGCAGAGATGCCACTCCCACACAGTGGACATCATGTTCGCGAGAACCGAGCGTTTTAAACGTTCGTTTTTCTGCCGAACAATAGTGGCCTGGAACGCCCTGCCTGTGCACGTGTTTCCTCCCACATATAATCCTGGGTTCTTTTAGCGGAGCGTGAAGAGGCACATCAGTAGGTTGTCAAGTTGAGGGCCACTCTCTATAGTATTGTGTGCTGTGAGAGTGGCCCACAATCGCTAGACGTCGTCACGACTTACCACCAGGCGGCGGCGTCAATTTGGCGAACTCAATATAAAAAAAATTATACATAAATATAAATGTATTAGTTTTCTGTTATTATTAATTTATTTTATGTTAAAGAATATAATTATTTACTTACCTAATGTTAACCGCCCGCTTGTTCTCAAGTCTAATACGTTTTTAGGGTTGAACCGTTGGCCACTTCTTCTCCATAAAATTTTTCGGCCATCCCTATCTGACTTGAAGCATTTTTCGTCAGTAAATATAACAATTTCGTTTTCCCAGTCGAAATTTAAATAACGAGTAGCAAAATTTACTCGGTTGGTGCGATGATCGTCAGTAAGTTGAATCTTTCTGGCTGGCTTATAATTATGGATATTCGCAGCGTGTAGATGTCGTCGAACAGTACTCAGCCACACTCCAAAAGTTTCAGCACTTGAGCGCGTAGTTTTGAAGGGTGCCACTGAGTGAACTTCCACAATATCACGGTGCCGCTCTGATTCATGAGTGTAAGCAACTGTGCGAGGTCCTTGGCGTTCATATTTCATATCACCCGTCGCTTGATACCTTCGAATCCATCTACGTGCGTATTTCTCTGTAATGAAAATGATAATAAATAAAAGAAATTCCAAAAAACTAACTTGTAAATGAAAATGTAACATGATTAAGCAATAAATAGGTATTTAATATATTTTTATCGTAACTCTTACCGTTATATTATCTCGTGCTATTTTCTTTATGCAAAGCATTCTTGCTCCCAGAGAACAATAATTTTAGATTTCAAAAATGTTGTTAATCGAACCATACTTTCAATTTACTCAAAAAACTTATCAAAAACTTAATAAATTGAATAATATTACGAGGAGGATTAACACCAATGCAAATTACCACGAATTATAAAGTTACCTTCAATCACAGTTTAGTAAATAAGGCAAAGAAGTATTCTAATTGCAACCTTAGCGCGCTGTCACAGATATTATAATACTATAGCCGCAGCTCATACAGCAGATAAGTTTTTGAAGTAAAACATGACGGTAGTGCAACAAGCTGTGTCAAGCGTAATCAATTGAACTAAACGAGAAATCTATACTAATTTCAACCTTATCTTTTAGTCAATTGAGCAGTTATTATTATCACATATGGTGGAAGTTGAAATTTAAACCTTAAGGTCTAGAAAATTACACCGTAATCAACTTTGTTCGATAAAAGGAGTAATGCTATTCATATTTTCGCCATTATTATCAAGTGAACCGATAGCCTAGTGGTATAAGGCACGGCCTAGGTGATCGGCTGGCGCTGGAGATGCGAGTTCGTATCCTCAAACAGCACATAAATTAATGTGGTATTTTTTTGTGAGTAAATTGTATCTTGGTATACAATTGAGCCGAAAGACGAAAAATATCAGAAAATTACCAATTAATATGAACATGCAAAAAAAAAGGCAGATGAAGCTGCTCGCTCGTTCGCAGCTCAGCGAACGATCGCATCACGTAACGTCATTCGTGAGTCATGTGACGCGGCGATATTCAGTATATTAAGTAAACATTTTATACTTCAATTAGGGTATAGTATTTTGTAAAAAAATTTAGGTCAGGTAAAATTTAAAAATAAGTAACCCCAATTTAACTCAGATAGAAAAACTGTATACTCAACCAGGAATGGAAAGAGGAAAGAAAAAAACCTAGAAATGTAATTTGAGAAATAAATTAATATTGTTTATGCAATAGGCCTATCTTTTCTTACAAACCTCATGCCTACTATAAAATTTGATTCCTTAAATATTAATTAACAAAAAGTGCTTAAGAAAATAAAAAATAATTATATGAATAAAAAAAGAACTTGTGTCCGAGGATTTGAACCTCGGTTGCCGTGTCCACAAAGCAGCGGTCATAACCACTAGACCAACATGCCATATACACAATGATTCAAAAACTTTAATGCTTTCATGTCATTATCAAGGGGGGTTCCTTTTCTCTGAAGCTGACTGTACCTACTAAATAAATAATTTTATTTTTTTATAAAAACGGTATAGTTATGAATCATACATCATATTTAAAAGTAATATAGGACGATTGTAGGTTATACTTCAAGGAATCATGAGTTGCTTTTATTGGAATAATCTTATTGCTGTATACACCAACATTTTTTTTCTAGACTTTTTGATAACCCTTGTAATGAATCATAAAATTATTAAATGGTGAACACGTGTCTCTTTGGCGTTGTTTTGACATAACGTTATAAAAAGGGACAGAACAGTCTGTCGCAACTACATACAAAAAAAACTATTATGAAACGGGGATAAATTTTAATGGCTTAATATTTGTCTCACTCAATTTCTCAATCTGTCTCAGTGATACTGAATTGAGTAACCTGTTGAGACTAATAGAATTGTAAAGAGACTAAAGAAAGAGAGTGTGAGTGACACACCAGACAGATGCAGGGAAGTTGATATCCTTTGTATTGGTTTCATGTAACTTACTTAATTGGGGATGGATTGAGATGTCCTATGTTCATCTAGGCACCAAGTAAAGAGATGAGTGACGTCCTTAAAGAGTGTTGGGGACGTCCCTAAAGTAAAGTGAGCGGCTTCCTGTGACGGGGTGTATGTGACCCCCATCAGGACCGCCAGATCAGAGTGAGGAGACGTCCTCAAAGTAGAGTACGGACGGCTTCCTCTACTGTGATGTATTGAATCCACAGCAGGGCCGTCCGACCATTGAGTAGAGTGAAAGAGTTGTACAGTAAAGTGTAGACGGCCTCCGATGATCCACCAGGACCGTCTGACCATTGTGTATAGTATAAAGTGAGTATAGTAACTTACTTGCCCTTAGATAAATCATTCCCTGGTTCATTCAATTGTATGCTAAAAGAAAAGCCTAACCCTTCCTTTTACCTAAAGAAAACATGAAACCAGGTTTACCATAGTTTAGAATGTAGGATACTTAGACAAGTGACAATGGTTGCTTGAGCTCTAATTTATACTTACAGAAAGGAGAACAAGAGGGACTGTTGGATGCTATGGACTAAGGATGTATTGGAGGCTCAGATAACCGGATCATCATTACACAATAGAAACGAAGCAGATTGTAGATTATATAAAACCTTCTAGCCTATTAAAGTGAGTTTTAAATAAAAAGGGTCATAATGTTACACAGTCACCAATACTACGAGCTGCAGAATATTGAGTGAAGAAGAAATTACAAATATTTTTAATATACATGTAATGTTTTTAAATAAATATTTAATTTCATGAACTTATCATTATAAAACCCAAACTGAGCCTATACTCCGTTTTTTAATTAAATGTACTGCCTCCGGGAAATTGAACGCTTATTCATTTTTAACATGTAACTTGTATGACGCAGTACTTTAGTTGAAAAATGGAGTATAGCGTCTGCGAAAATATAAAATTATTTAAAAAAAAGTATGGCCCACTGCGTTTATCGATATAGATAAATAAAATAATATTAAGTGGCACATCTCTATTTTTCCCTTATGTTGGCGACTCTGTATGTGTAACATTTGTTAGGTTGGCTACATAACGTTATCCCTGATTTGACATCTTGTAAGATTATTTTGCACTATGGGAGTCCCGTCTCTTCTTACGTAGTATTGTATTCTCTTTGGGACAGAGTGGGGTGATGGGAATCTTTCTGTGATTATGTGCCAGCCACCGTAAAGAGCAGAGCTCCGTTAATTTAATAAAATATAATTGTAATAAAAAGTATATTTTACTATCTCGATATTTTAAAACGAAGTGAGTGTTATAAAGTTACAATTTTGTATATATAATTATTAAATGTCATAATATTCTAACCTAACTAGTGTGTTTTTTCTCTACAACTACATACAATAAAACTACAGTTGTACATTTTTAGTGGACATACAACATAGCAGAACAGTTTTTTTCTAATTTCAGAAAACAGCACTTATGAAATAAGTAATGTAAATTGTTAACACAATAAAAGAGAATACTATCTCTTGCGTGCATAGAGCTCCAGGACGAAGAGAGGTGGGTGTCGCGGCCGATGACGAATTATAATGCTATCTCCTTCTGCTAAGCGGTAAAGCTGTTAATGTCAGTGCTCAGCCGCCGTTTACAGTTACTTTCGATTTTTTGATTTTTATATTTTATAATTATAAGTATAAAATACCTAATTTTTGTAACATTAACGTTAGTCATATTAATTGTTATGTAACAACAAACCGATCTTTGATTTTTATAGTTTCTAAGTTTGATTGAAATATAAGATTTAATTACTTAGTGAGATTTTTTTATTGTTGATAACAACTTTGTTTTTAATTTAGAAATTAGCGATTTGCATCACTCACTCAAGATAATTATTAATGAACCAGTCGTGAGTTACCTTTGTACACACACACACATATATCACGCCTATATCCCCACAGGGGGAGGCAGAGTTGCATTACACCCGACAATTTGCCAGTATTTTTAGTCCCACGTAATAGGGGGCAAGCCTATTGCCGTCAACGGGCACACTATGTCCAAAACGGCCGAATGAATTTAATAAAAAGCAGCAGCTATATTATAATTTTGAAAAAAAAAAAGAAACCTGTGGGCTTGCTATGAATTGATGATGAAAGGCAACAAAATCTAAACTAGGTATGCAATGCATTCTACTGTTGCAATAATTGAGCTGAATTTGTCGATCCGGGTCGAACTCCTAAACGACTGGAGCGATCTTTATGAATTCAGATATATGCACTCACGGTGATGCCACCGTTCTTACAGAAGCAGGCTAGAAGGGCTACGTGCTTCACCCCACGCACGCCTTCACTCACCGACGCGGGATAAAACCCGACTTCAAAGATGCAGGGTTAAAACCCGTGGCCACACGGGTGGCCAAGGTCCGCCGGGCGCCACTGAAAATTCTTTCAGTCCTTCCCAGAGGCGCTCGGCAATGGACGAAGGGTAGTACCGTCGACCATACCATTGTATACTAAGTATTAAGCTCGAAGCTCTTCGCTGCCGGTCAAACATACGAGGCCTTAAGTAGGGTAAAATCATTGGAAGGTCTCCTTATTGAAGGGCTAGACTGTTCGAAATTAACCGGCAAACGACCTTTCAATAATGATGTATTGATTGAGATGACCAGACTAGAAACTGGTCCAGCGATAACTAAAAAGTAAAAAATAAATTAAAAGTAAAAAAACTTTTAAAGAACAAGCTTTTATTTAAATGCCCTGAAAAGACAAAAATAAACTTTAACTTTAAAACTTTTAGTATCAACTTATAACGTCATTACACAATTTATGTGTTATAAAAGCTTGCCTTATACCATAAATGGCGAATAATATTATACCTACTTAAATCATTAATGTTTCATTAAGTAAGTATAATCTTCTATTATCCTGTTCATGTGTATCTGTGACTTTGTATTTGTTTCTATATTTCGACACCAATAATATTTACCCACCTTAAAACTTTTCTATTTCAATGCAGTCATGTCCAACCTAATGCCTGTAAGACATTGCTCTTTAGCGATAAGGCCGTCCTTTGTACATCGGATATATATTTATTTTTTCTGTAATTTCTTACTGGTGTACAATAAAGATTATTCTAATTCTAATTCTAATTCTAATCCGTGGAAAATTTTATGTTTCAAGCTTTAACCGTTTGGGCCTAGCTCCAACTTCTAAAGTACGAATGGAGAGCATTCGTACTTTGCACCTTTCTAATTAGATGACTTTTCTCTCTTCTCATGATATCTCCATACCATGACAGCCGCTCGCTCCTTAACTTGATCTTATGAGTAAAAACTTTGATGTGAAGTAAGGAATAAGGATTATTAAAAACACGTTGATTAGCACTCTTTAAAATTTTATTTTTGACTGCCTCTGTGGCGCAGTGGTATGAGTATGCGACTGCCGTTTCTGAGGTCCCAGGTTCGATTCCGGGTGGAATCAAATTATTTGTGTGATCCACAAATGTTTGATTCGGAGTTTGGGTGTTTTCTATGTATAATTATGTATATATTTAGAAATATAAGTATGTACCTATATCAGTCGTCTAGATTCCATAGCACAAGCTTATAGCTTAGTTTGGGCTAGATGACGTTGTGTTTGATTGAATGTCTAAAAGATTGGATGTCTATCTATTTCCATAGTGGCCACGGATGGACAGTATTCGTGGGCAATTAGTGTAGAGAGTGACTTAGCCTGAGGGGCTCGATGTCGACTCCATACTTCACTAGAGTATATTCTGAGGTCCTTCCATAGTTGGGCTTCTTCCAGTGTATCAAAATGATTCCCAAGAACAGACATTGGTACTACATGATCTGGATCGATCACAATCAGTCCTGAAAATAATAGTAGGCATAGCTCTGACCATATAATTCAGTCGCGAGGTTTGATCAATAAATGAATTTCTTCTTTTTTTCAACATAATTCCAAATTATTATAGTCCGAGACGTCCAGGAATAGTCCCAGACGCCCAGGACTTTATTTGGCTGTGGCACGTAAGATTTTGTTGCCTTTCATCAAGATTTCATCGCAAGACAACGGGTTCCGATTTTTTTTTTCAAAATTACAATATAGCTGCTACCTTTTATTAAATTCATTCTGCCATTTTGGAAATAACCCATTATATGTGTGCCCGGTGACGGCAATAGGCTTGCCCCCGTATTATGTGGGACTAAAATACTGGCAAATTGTGGCTGTGTAATGTAATGCACCTCTGCCTACCCTTTCGGGGATATAGGCGTGATATGTGTGTGTACTTCCAAACAAGTTAAGGGCCCAGATCGTGAAAATCACCAAAAAGAGTGTTACGATTTTTCATATTTAACCTATTTACATATGATTAATAACAACGATAATTTGTATATATTAAAATGAAAGACCAAAAATGATGTTAGTGCTAATTTTAACTCTTAAAACCCTGTAGTTGTTATATAATAAACGTCAACAAACGCACAAAATTGAGAAAAAATTCGAAAACCTGCCTTCGTATTTTTCAGATTTAACCCAATAAATCAACACAAATTGATAAAAAGAAACTTTTTGAACACTGAAAAAGCCAATAAATATAACCATGTACTTTTTTTTGTACCTTTACAAACAAAGACTTCCCCTTTTAAAGCCCTAAAATCTAGATATGTTTTACGTAAATTCTCCATAGAAAAATGTATGCAAATTCAAACGCGTCCCGATAGAACGATCGTCGCAACTAATCGCCAGTGCGCCATAGAATTTCAAAGTGACTCCACGCGTGTCGGATGCTACAGCAAAATTACGTGTTGTGAATTTGTGTTTTTTGTGAAAAACTGTAAGTACAATATTTTTATAACTAATTTACTTTCAGTAAATAGAAAGTACCGATATAATGAAAGTCTGAAAGAAAACCATGATGGAACTAGATATAAATCGTAAGAAATACAAAATTATTTACTTTGTTGCGTAGGTCATTTTATGAACCTTGTAAAGTAGGTATCAATTCAGGCTTGAAACAATCAAAGCCCTGCCCACCTTATTTTCTCGAGATATGAACTGGCGGGGTATATAGTTCTCTGCACGACATACATAGATTTTTCAACATGATAAAGGCAATAGGTATCATAAACGTAATTGGTAATCGAGGGTCTCTTTTCGCAGGATAATTTGCTGAGTGCCATGCCAGCGAAAAGAAAATTTAGTACGCATTATAAAAACGTGAAAGCCAAAAGATCTCGGAATAAAATGTAAGTTCCTCCCTACTTATTTATTTACCTGCCTACTTGACTACGTCTTGTCCTAAATACCTAGAAAAAATTTACTAGATTTGTGTTAGTGTCAAGTAAAAATCCTAGTTTTATTACTTTTATTTGTGTGTATGCTTATCATGTCTTAGTAGTAATAATAATATAATCTATTTGCATTTTGAACAGGGTAGGTACATTACAAAGCAAATAGGTACAATGATTTAGATCGCCTGATTCAGACATATACCTACAACAGCATGTAAATATTGATTTGACATGTAATTAGATAGGTACACAATTAGGTATGTCAGTCTAAGAAGAAAAATTACAATGTCCAGTAGGTAATAATTACGTAATTTCAATATCTATATAAGTAATAAAGTCAATTTCTATAGGAACAATTTTCATAATAATAAATTTTATTACATAATATAGTATTAGTTTTCATATATTTATGTATTTCAAAGCAATGAGTTTGCTTACACTATTATTAGTTACAGTATTATTAGTTTTCATGTTCATCATGTCTAAATATGTGGAAGTGGAAGTAGGTATGTTTCCTATCAGAAATTGCACGGGCGCGCGCGCGCCGTGCCTGGCGTAGGGTTGTACAAAAATTACAAAATAAATAAAAAGTGGATATTGATGAATAATATTTCCAGTACTGAAAATGAAGAAAACCTTCAGGCCGAGACTCCGAGCAACACTGCTACGCGCTGTATAGAGGTAAGTTGTTATACGTAATTCTTGTAGACTTGTTACATAAATAAACAAACTAGCTAGTGATGGGCGAAGACAAAATCTCAGTACCTACAGTTTTTTTTTGCAATATTTATTATTTTCATTGTGAGACAAACACATACTTCTCAATTACTTTCTCAAAAGAGAATTCACGTTCAAATCTCGTATTTTACCAAAATCAAGAATTTTTTTTGTAAAATATTATCTTTTACGCGACTGGTGTACGTATGTATGTATGTATACTAAGTAATATATCTTTGTGGCACGATAAGTTCAAAATTATTGAACCGATTTTAATGTTTTTAGTATCATTAGAATTGTCTTCTAAGCCCGAGTGACATAGAATAAGTGACGCCATAAAAAACCAATACGTATAGCGTAAAGGAAATTTATAATTTCTGTTCATCACGAACATAATATTGTATGAATTCTTTTGCACTTTTATATTTGTCTTCGTCAGTTATGAATATAAATAAATAAACAATAAAAATGTTAAAACCCGACAGATTAAAAAATGAAAATGTGTAATAAAAATTTCTAAAGAAATATTTAGCTAGTCAGGAATATCTTCGAGCCTGTGAGGATTTCAATGGGTCTCAACTGTTGAATTCGATTTATTACAATAGTGTTCTTATTTATTTTTATGTAACATAATTCAAGACCGTAGACTTGTTTTCTTTTTACCTTTTGAGTTTTTATGCATATAGTCGGATTTATTAAATTTATGACGTGATAACGTCTTATAAATCGATGAACACCGGCAACACGCACAAAAAAGTGTCACATTATGTCACGCTAGGGTCAAGCGAGAGCGCAGTACAAGCGATGGAGAATAATATTATGACGTTATCCGATAAAATTATCGTCCTAAACCGACTTTACAAGCAACCAGTTTTTTATTATGTTTATTTATTCACTTTCATAATTGACGAAGACTGATAAAAACGTTTAAGATTTTGATCTAGTGTTCTGTGTTTCAAAGATGTATTCTAAGGGAGTTCTTAGCTATGTTTGAAGAAATTTGGCCCATACCTTTTGAATTATTTTTTATAATAAAAATCAAGCCATTATCTTTCTTTACAGGAACTAGTTATTGACAACCGTCAAGAGGGAAAGGTGGATGAAGTGGAAGTTGGGCGTAGAGTAGTGGATATTTCTTTTTTTTTTAAAGCTCTTCAGGCCATAGGGGACCACGGTCCAATGGATTGTAAGTTAAGTTACCTCAGTATAATAGGTGAAGTAAAAGTTGGTCTGGACTCAAAACTCATCATAAAATGTAGTATGTGTAATATGAAATTTACTGTGTGTTTGGTTGAAAAGAAAGAAGATAGCATGGAAGTGAATCATCAAATTGTGTCTGGTATCATATCATCTGGTGGGAGCTACTCTCAGTTAAAAACATTAAGTGCCGCAGTAGCCCTACCAATCATGTCACCTTCATTGTACAATGAAATTAATAATACGGTTTGCGATTGGTGGGAAAAGACAGCAGCACATTCCATGGCAGAAGCTGTCAAGGAAGAAGCGGAGTACGCAGTGTCTATAGGTAGTGTTGATAAAAATGGTACACCATTAATATCTGTTGCTGTTGACGGTTGTTGGAGCAAGAGATCTTATGGTAAGAATTTTTCCGCCTTATCCGGCGCAGCTGCGATAATTGGCATTAAAACTAATAAAGTATTGTTTTTTGGAGTTAAAAATAAATACTGCGTAGTCTGTGCACGAGCCGCAAAGAACAACAGTCAGCCCCCGGAACACCATTGTTTCAAGAATTATTCAGGATCATCTACCGGGATGGAATCGACCATAATAGTTGAGGCGTTTAAACGTTCCTTTGTTGATCACGGTGTAATTTATAATAAATTTGTAGCAGACGGCGATTCCAGTACTTATAAAAAATATTAGATTCGCGTCCGTACGATAATTTAATAGTAGAGAAAATTGAATGCAAAAATCATCTTTTACGAAACTACTGCAATAGCTTGGAGAAATTGTCGAAAGACACTAAGTATCCTTGCGAGTTGCGGAAATTCCTAAAAGAAAGGTATTTGCGTTTAAGAACGGGTGTAAAATGCGCGATTAAATATTGGGGGGATCAAAATCAGTCACTCGAAGAAAAAATAAAAAATCTTAGTGAAGATATTCTAAATGGTCCACAACACGTATTTGGTAATCACCAACATTGCAAGGAGTATTTTTGTAGACCTGACACTCGTCGAATAGAATCTGTTGGGTTACTTCCAGCAATTGTTGGATGCGGATTAATGGACGCGGTAGAAATTTTAAGTAAAAGACTGTCATATCATTCTAGAAGTTTAATTCATAATTGCACAAGTAATATAGTTGAAAGTTTTAACGGAGTAATTGCCAAATTAGTTGGGGGTAAGCGTGTAAATTATTCTTCCCGTGGTTCTTATGCGGGCCGATGCGCAGCTGCTGTTGTGTCTTTTAATACGGGATCGATTCATAGTAAAACTCATGAAGTCATATTTAAATCTAGTCCTAATCCTTTGATCGCGAAAGTGGAAAATAGTAATCGTAGAAACCGTTTAATTGCTAAACCTAAATTAAGATTGAAAAAAAGCCACAGCGCTGTATCGAAAGACGCTCACTATGGACCAAACTGCGAAAAACCTGATCTGAGTCCAGAATTATATGAGAAAGCCAAGTCATCTTTTTTAGTTGATTTAAAGTTGTCTTGTGCTGAAAGAGAGGAGCTTGAAAGGTCGACCCATTTGCAAAGAAGTAGTGCTGAGTGGATGAGTACAAGGAGAAAATTACTAACCTCATCATCGTTCGGGGAAGTTTGTAAAAAACGAGAGAGCACAAGTTGTGCTGCTCTTGTTTGTAAAATCGTTTATGGTAGTAATATCTCCAGTTTGCCTGCTGTACGGTACGGTATCGAAAACGAAGAAACTGCAATTAGACAGTTAGAAATTCAAGAGAATATTAGTATACAAGGTTGCGGTTTGTTCGTCGACGATCAATATGAATTTCTTGGTACTACACCAGATGGCATTTATGCAAACGGTTTAATTGAAATTAAGTGCCCACATTCTTTAGCTGGCATGACTCTTGATGAAGCAATGGCCAAACATACCTTTTGGGTTAAGGACAAGGCTTCCAAGGGTTATGTCATAAATAAAAATCATTACTGGTATTTCCAAATTCAGGGACAGCTACATATAACTAAAAGAAACGTTTGCATGCTTGGCATCTGGTTTGGTGCTACTGTACCTATGAAAGTTTATATTATAGAAAAGGACGACAAATTTTGGAAGGAGAAAATGGAGATGAAATTAGTTAGATTTTATTACGATTGCCTCCTTCCAGAATTAGTTGATCCTCGGCAGTCACGAAGCATGCCTATTCGTGACCCGCCCAATGTCATAGAGGCTATGAAAGAGAGGAAAGAAAGAGCTTTACGTGTTTTGAAAGAGAAGAACGTCTAATGATTTTGAAAGAGACTGAGGTAACTTAACTACCCAGCCGGTCGATTCACGTAAACACGCCAGTTCAAAAGTCGTTTTAACTTAGAAACTTAGAAATCGCCTTTTGGTTTTCTGTTTTTAACGCACTTACTTATCTAGTCTTGGATTGTCATAAATCTTCCAATAGCTCAATTTCTATACAATTCCTATACGATTTTGAAGAGTTACCTGGTGTAAACCCAAGGTCCGATCCTAATGAAATTAAAATGTGACCACACGGGATCACCAGCTTTCAAATAAAAAAAAAAATCATATAAATCGGTTCAAAAAATACAGCGAATTGAGAATCTTCTTCTTTTTTTAAGTCGGTTAAAAAGTGTGCGAAGTGACATTTTTAAGTCACTACGCTACGGTTTTTATTACGTGAATCGGGCAGCTGGTAACATTTTCATTCTGATAGGTTTTGCAATAGCAATTGATTTTATCATCAAATTAGTAGAAATCAGAATTTGATCAGTAATCATTAAAATGAAAAAAACATTAGAAACTCTTAAACTCATATTTTGTTATTGTTTACTTTCGTTTAATTAAGTATATGAATAATTTATAAATTTCATGTTTGTTTATAACTAATTTTTGTACAACCCTAGCACGCTTTTTAGGTGGCGACTCATATTTTGTTTACTTTTAATTATATGAACCATTTTTATACTTGTGTTTCATTTATTGACAATTTTTTGTACAACCCTAGAAGATTTTTTAGATTGCGAGGTGATCGTAAGCAAAAAGTATTTGAGTTTACGCAATAGGCACATTTCCTTGCGTAGATATAAACACTAGCGAGGAAAGGCGTGATGTTATTTCGACCGTACTTCCTACTGAATTTGCAATTATTTTATTGAATGAAAATTTTACGAAATAAGAATAAACTTTGGTAGTAAAATTACAAATAAATACATAGGTACTCGTAGTTGGAATTTTAGGTAAGTAGAATACAAAAAGGTCAGTCCGGACCTGCTCTTGATTGTTTATTATAAATAGAAAATCATAAAAATTGTGTCTCAAACTACTCTTATTTATTTATCTAGTAATTAGGATCATTTTATAACGAAAACTACTCTTGGAATATTTTACAAATAGGCAGTCGTTTATTTCCAATAATTCAACATTTTTGTTATGCTGTAAATATTCAACTTCAATAACAATAACTCAACGTGGAACGTTTGTCGCAAAACATTTTCAAAATCGCGCTCTCTGGGTCATTCACCCGCCCGTCGGATGATTCGGGCAACAATAGCGCTGCTGTCGCTCAAAATCGACTTTATCCGTGCGCGGTCTGGGCCCTTAAAAACATGGCAAAAATTTGCCATATATTTCAGAGTTTTCGAAAGTTTTTTCATAAAATCTAAAAATTGACATGAAGTTCAACATTATTTTAGAGGTCTTTGACCATGGTGAGTTGATTGCTGTCTTGAGTCTCTAACTATTACCGTTCTCGATTTGACCTCGTTTTGACCTTGACCTTGAGATCAGAGGTCAAGTTCATTTTGGGGGGGGGTTTGTAGTCAAAAACCTCCAAAATGAACTAACCAAAACGCTAAGTCGATTGGCGTTTACACTGAGTGTCTAGCTCGTACCGTTCTCGAGTTGAAAGTTGTTCACGGACGGACGGATGGACATTACTGTTGTATAAGAGATTTTACTTTCGAAAACTCTAAAAAGGAGGAGGCTCTCAATTCGACGGCATATTTTTTTTTGTTTTTTAGCCTGGACTGGGTGAACCGAGATTGATTTTTTTTAATTAAAACCTATTTATTGCTTCCCGAGTGGTCCCATTTCGACAGTTATTTGGTTCCATTTCGACAGTTATTTGGTCCCATTTCGACAGTTATTTGCTCCCATTTTGACAGTTATTTAGTCCCATTTCGGTAATTTGAAGTCGGTTTTTGTGTGAATTTTTGACGTTTATTTTAGCTAAGAGTGACGGGTTCGTTTTTGCTAATTTTGGTCTTCAAATGTTCATGGAAGTTCAACAAAGTTTAAACGTTGAGAGGTGACATAAAGTTCACCGGGACAGCCATTAAAATATAATCTACTTGGTTACCTAAAAATATAATAGGAATGGTCACCTTTGCATCTATCCGATGTGATCTTATGAACGTTGACAGTAACGCACCATAGAGACAACAGCTTCTTCATTGTTGATGCCTCATCAAAATTCTGATACCACAATAGGAAGTGGCTCTTGACCATACTACAAAAATATAAAATTCAGACTGAGACGTTACGCGGCATTATTAAAAGTATGTCAAAGAGTCAAAGAATCAATTTCGTTTATTCAGTTTAGGCACATAAAGAGCACATTATGAATGTCAAAATTTTACAATTTTATTGACATAAAATTGTAAAACAAAGGCGAGCGAAGCTCCTATTACTCCACTCGAGGGTTTTCACTGGACGGAATACTCCTCCTGAACGGCTGAACCGATCTTCCTCAAACTTTGCATGGTGGCAGTGACCATGCTCGTGAGCGCATATATCTGAAATCAGAAACGTCGACCACGGAGGAATAATCATCGAATAATCTGTTCCAGGAGGACTTAAACAGTTATACCGAGAGAATTACACATAATGCGCGCGCCATACATATTACGACCTTAAAAGAGGTCAAATAGACCATCAGTTCAAGAAAAGAAATCAGAAATAAAAAAAATAAAAAAAAATCAGAAATCGGACATACCACGGAGGAATAATCACCGAAAATAATGCTGCTATTGGAGTCAATTATATACCGCGATAGAAAGTCTCGTTTCAGCTCAATTTTGCACCGCGACCCGCCGTGCACACCTAAGTAGTACTAGGTCGCCGCAGTCGCGAAACGTACCGTTACGCTGCAGCATATATTTGAGCGAAGCGAGTTTTAATTCTAAATTCTGGCATCGTAATAACCCGGGTAATTCTGTAAGCTATTGATGAGTGCAAGAAAATCCGAAATCGGCCGAGTATTCGCCGAGAAACAATTTAACACAAATCGTTTGAAAAATAATTTGAGTCACCCGTTGAGTAGAGCAATAAAAATAAATTAAGTAGCGGGAATACTAGAATGTTCCTGTTGGTTATTGTTTTTGTATACATATATTTCACTACCTTGTATCCCTTATAACATAAATGAATACTGTAGGAAGAGAAACTGTCACTAGTAATACTGGTTCATCTTGATACTACTATGTTAGTACCGACGATGTAACTAGATGGCGCTACCGGTAACTTTAGAAGTCAGTATAAAGATTCTCGAAGGGTCAATGACCTCTTCGGCATATTATTGATATTGTTGTGAATTACTTGCTACGAGTAGGGACTAGGAGCGTGTGCTGGATACCTCAACCACTGCTTGAGTATCCACGTGGACCTCCTAGGACTGACTCGAGGACGGTAGACGGCCACCCACCATTGCTGGATGCCTTATACCTACTCGAGTCCGCTCGTAGGAAATCCGGATGTCAGAGGCTATTTTTTTTGTTTATTATATTTCTTGAATCCCATCCTACGAGTAGGTACTTCTTTGTGTACCCCACTCCACCACCCCGTGCTAAAGTCCAACGTGGGGCCTCTCAAGATGGTAACATCAACGACTACGAAGTCCGTGACGTCATCGGCTGCTATGTGCTACGAGTGTTACTACAAGGGAAGATTCACTAAGATTCAAGAAGCAGATCCTTATAGAAAAGTCTACTTTTGGACGTAAACTAAGGACTCCAAACGATGTGGAAGAGCTAGCCTAGGATTTCGAAGAAGAATATGAGTTGGATGGAGTGGATGACCCACTCTTCCCACCACGCTGATTCTCATCGAAGTGTATCACGCGTCAGCTTTGACGCGATGTCGGAAGACGGAACCGTCTCCAGTCTTCAACTTATATGCTCGCGGAAGACCCCGCATCAAGAACTTATAGAAACCTTACATCTCCTATTTGTCCGGACGACTGCATGGAGATAGGGGGAGAGTTGTAGCGGAAATACTAGAATGTTCCTGTTCCTCTCCTTCCTGATCCTCTAGGAATTGCATGAGCTGCTTATTTATAAGGAGCTCAAGCACCTTGCAAATGACTGAGGTGACAGCTATGGGTCGATAGTTGCCTGGATCGGACCGATCCCCTTTCTTGGGGATCGGTTGTACGTTCGCCTCCTTCCAGACCTCCGGCACGAGCCCTGAAGAGTATGACAGGCGGTACAGACGCGTTAATACTGGAGACAACTCAGCTGCACATTTTCGTAGCACCACCGCCGGAATGCCGTCAGGGCCACTGGCTTTCCGCGTGTCGAGTGACCGCAGCACTGCCCGTACATCACATTGCCTGATAACAATATCAGGCATTGTGTGGCCACAGTTGGCGATGGCGGGGGGCTGCAGGCCACGGTCGTCGACCCGGGAATTAGCCGCAAAGAGGTCTGCGAGCATATCCGCTTTCTCTTGGGCTTTGTGAGCCAGTGTTCCATCTGGGTAACGCAGTGGTGGCAGCGAGGGCTGACAAAAGTTAGATTGCACGGCTTTGGCCAGTTGCCAGAATCCACGGCTGCCCGTGGGATGGTAAGTGAGCTCCTGACCAAGCCGCGCGACGCGCTGGGCATCCGCTCTCTTAAAGGCCCTCTTACTCGACTTTGTGGCCCGGTTGTACGCTGCTTTGAGGTGGCCCACGTTTGGGTCGCGCACAGCTCGGGCCCTGATCCAGGCGCGATATGCCGACTGTTTTTGTAGAACAGCTTTGGCACAATCTCGCCCGAACCAGGGACGGGCTCTGCGGATACTGGCGACATCAGTGAAAGGGATGTAATAATCCATCCCTAAACTGATCTCGCCAGCAATAGCAGAAGCACTATCCGAAGGAGCCTTTCCTACAAAGCAGCGCTGGCTCCAGGGGACGAACGCATAATAATCGCGTAGACCGTCCCAATCCGCTGACGAGTAGTGCCATAGTCGTCGTGACGTTTGTACAGGACGTGCAGGAGGTGACACCTTCATGCCAGCGTGAACAACACAGTGGTCGGAACTACCCAGTGGGGCTCCTACTGAAACACTGTACTGGGCTGGGCGACTCGTCAGCAGTAGATCCAGCAGAGCGGGCGCGTGATCTGACCTGTCTGGTATCCGGGTGATCCCGCATACCATCTGGGTCAGACCGTGGGAGAGAGCGAACGCATGGGCGGCTCTACCCGCATGATCAGTCTTGAGGGACCCCAGCCATTCAATGTGATGGCCATTGAAGTCCCCCAGAAATACTAGGTCAGCGTTCGGGAACCGCACCTGCGCTTCATCAGCCGTCTCGCTGAGGTACTGGAAGAGCTTTGTTGTCTCAGAATCCCCTGTGTGGGATCGGTAGACGCACACGTAGATCTGGCTCATAGAGCCATGGTCTACGTGCAGCCAAAGGACGGAATTGGAGGGGTTCTCTAGGCAGCGCAACCGGCGGCAGCAAACATCCGCCCTAACGAACACGCACACCCCGGCTTTGTCTCGAAATTGTTCCTCGATGACATAGCCGGGGTAACACAGGTAAGACGTGTCGTCAGGGCGGCGTATTTGTGTCTCCGTGAGGAACATCACAGCGGGCCGTGCCGTCTCAAGGTGGTGGTGGACGGTATCGAGGTTCGCATGGAGTCCACGGACGTTAGTGAACTCCACCTCGAAATGTGAAGTTGTGGGGTTTCCTAGGGCCGCTGTGTAACGTTTTTTTCTTTTTTGTTGCACTGCCATTGTAGATTTTGAAGAAGAAGCGTGAAGACAGGGCGACATTTGGTGCAGCAGTAAGTGACAAAGCGCAGGGGCTAGCTTTGTCTAGAACCGTGTGGTTAGGTCGGAGCCGACTCGTCGGACGGAAGGGCTCCCAAACCCCCCTGATGCAAGGCCGCCGCTACCCCACACCGGTTACCACCCGGAGCGGCGATCCCACATCAGGATTATGCGCAACATGTGGGGCAGCCTCCTGGGGTGGTTGGCCCCAGGCGGGCCCCATGACTGTGTTGCGGGCGGCCGCGGCAACGCCGTTGCTAAGGGTCTCCCTGGCCGGCGAATCGACCCACACCACCCACACTAGACTCCGTTTCGCCCCCACTGGTCCCATGCCTGCTGCACCATACATCGCCCCGAGCCCGGCGGTGCAGCTGCTGAACCCCTAACGCAACCCAGCCTGGGCTGGGTTACTTGGGGGGCTTTAGCACAGCTGCACGGTGGTACTCCCCCGGACCAACACTGTTGTACCACCTGGTACCCACGTAGGGGCCGAAGCCACTCCATAGGTACCGTAAATTAACGAGCCTCGTCCGTTTATCAGCAGGTGCGCCACTAGCAGGTGAGGTCGCTGGGGCCCTATAGATGTTGGTAGAGCCCCTTTGCACCCAAATGCTCACGTGTCGGCAAACCATCCGCTTTATTTGTTCTTGCGCCTGACCAAAAAACAAAGAATGTCGTTTACCACAAAGTGCTTGAATGAAAATCCTATTAATGAATTAATCCGAGTTTTTTTTTTTTCCAATCTGCACAACATAGTTTTCAATCATTTTTTGCTGACATGAGTTTGAAGTACTTAATTATTATTTTTTTTTTTTTTTTTTTTTATTCTCATTCTGTATGTATGTTTTCATCATCATTCATCATAATAAAATACTTTTTTGTTTCTATCTATATAAATATATTATTTTGTATCATTGTTTTACGTTCATCAAAGCCTAAATTAGTTCAGCTAAAAAGTAACACGACATTCATTGACTGTTAGGCGGTACGAAGTTCGCGGGGTCAGCTAGTATAAATATATGGGAAAGTCAACATTTTAAGGTTTAAAAACCATGGCTTACAGCTATCCTTGGTTTGCAATCCACAGATCGCCCGAACGCACCGTTTCTGTGCTTTAAATACCATTTCACTATTAACACGTTCCCTGCGGCATTAATTTATCTGTATTTTTCATTACTGCGTTATGAGGTGTTTTGAACCTTGTCCTACACCAGACGATGTGGCGGTACGAGACTTATTAAACCCCACCGCCCGTAGGAAACTAAAATCCTATTTTTGGCGCCAAATTAGACAAATGTACGGTTTTCCTTTTCGATTATTATCAACAATGAGTTGTTTAACCTAAATCTGCCGCCGCCCGTGGTTAGTTTTTAAAGTTTAGAATCCGTAGCTTAAATAAAATGTGAGATCTAATGCACCTCGTACCGCACTGAAAAAGAGTAGTTTTTGATATAGTTTAGTGATGGGAAAATTATCGATTTTATGTAGGCTGTGAACGGAAAAAACATAGAAACATTTCTCGCGCTCGAAAATGACCTAACGTAGATCTAGCTGTTGCTAGGCAAATCTTGCCGCAAAGAAGGTGTGTAGTTCGGTTCTTGTAACCGGCCTGTCATTTTGCTTATAATGCGACAGTTCCTATGAGTTGCTAGCCAATCAGAGACGTATTGACAATTAAATCAACCATTATTTCGAAATAGTAACCGTTGTTCATAGAAAACCAAATATATCGTGCCATAAAGCTTATTATAGTATTAATGATTTCTTAGATGACAAGGCTGCCTGGTTGTTACACGAATTGCTCCTTTCTAAATAACTCTGTATTAGATTTAAGATGAAATATTTTGGAAAAAAGCCGAACTGAGTTTCTTGAGGGCTCTTCTCAGTCTCGTTGCATTTTGGAACCCTCGGTAGAGTCACACCAACTTTTGACGAATCTAAATATTTTTTTAAAAATTTCAAAGATAATAAACGTTATTTTATTTTATTTTTATTTTGGACCGTTTATTTTAGAGATTTTGTTTGAAGTTATGCTTCTTCTATGTTTTTTCCGTTCACTGATTGTAGGTATTTATGTATAACAATTTTTATTATTATTAATTAAATATTGCGTGTTTTTCGTTAAAACACGGTAAACAATATCTTTTTTGACAATCAGTGCATTCTGTATTTTTTTTGACTTTTTTGTCAACCTCACGACTTGGTAAGAGGGTGCGGAACCAAATATTCCTAGACTATGTTGATGTGTGTATATGGAGCCATGTTTGTTTCACTTGCTCGCGGGAAACTAACCATTTATTTTTAAAATTTTAATCAATAGCGTATCTCATCAATAACTATTACCTTCCTTATCACGAATAAGGTTGCCATTACCTAAATTGCAACGCGGGACAAAAACTACCAGGTTTTGCCCGGACACCTTTTGTAATACCCACCCGGACGGACGCCTTCTTTGAATCTTTGTTTTTCAGGCTTTTACATGCAATTGTTTTTACATACAAATAACTACAAAATGTCATATTTTTCAAAATTACTAAGATCTTGTGTAGGTATGCCTTTCTTGAAAACTCGAATGCGTTGCACAACACTGGCCGCGTAAAGCTAGCGCTAGGTGCGGTACGAGGTGTGCGAGGATACGAGGTGTTTCAAACCTCGTTCAGCACTGTATTGAAATTTTATTTATTCAGTGCGGCACGAGGTGTATAAAATCTCACTTAAAGTAGGTATACCAAAGAACTCGGACTCAATAGTACATCTCAAATATAATAGTTATCACTTTTCTACACTGAACCAAATAGAAGTTACGCCTCCCGCACGACAGAGAAGTTTAACTTTTTCCTTACCGCACTAGAGGCGAGACACGTACAGTGTGTTTTAGACCTTATATCGCACAGAACGTGTTAACAGGGTTACACATAAGGGTCGGTCCAAACTAGAACAACGTCGGACCAGACTGCGTAACGCGGGCGAATCGAAATGCGGTGTCACGCAGTTCGATCCGTCGTCGTATTCCAGTCTGGAGCCACCCTTAGAAATATAGTTAAGTTACTATATAAACAAGATTTCCCTACTTGTTAACAAGATTTACCTTGTACAACAACTTGATGTGGTAACCCAAATTCTACCAAGAAAATAACAAATTATTAAGCCTTGTAGTACACAAACGGGGGACATAATCTTATCTGATTGTACAGTCGGCCCCAAAAGTCGCTGAACACATTCAAACTTCCAAAACATCTGAACACTAAAAATGTCATAAGTCAGTGACGCAACACGAGAACAAAATAAACTCAACATATAAACGTCCATAAAACGGTGAATACTATATTATACTATACTGTATTCAAAAAATCAAAATCAAAATATCTATTTCATGTAGGTCACAAAGTAACACTTATGAACGTCAAAAAAAGAAAATGCTTCTACATTTACATTTACCGCCAGATTCGCAAGGCAATAGGTAAAGCCTGTGAGGAAAGAACCTGGCAAGAAAAAGTCACGGCCACTCTTTTTATTCGCCAGTAAATACAATGATTCTGTTACAACAATAAAAAGAGAGCAAGGGCAGTACGTGACCATGTGTGGACCAAGTGAACTAGTTATTCACAAAAAAGTCAAATACTAGTTATAAGTATATAACCACATATTCTCAAAGTACCCATACCTAACAATATCATAATAATAATAATTTAACAATAATAAGTGAGTTTCAGCAAGAAAACAATATTTCAAACAGAAGTAGCCCCTATGTAGCTCAAGTGATGAGCAAGGAACTCATTGCCATTTCTCTGTATCGTTTAGATAATCCTTAATAGTATAATATGCCTTTTTCAGGAGGTGTGTCTTAACAGCCACTTTGAATTTATTTAAAGGAAGGTTCATAATGTTTAGAGGAATTTTGTTATAAAAACGCACACCAAATCCTGCAAAGGAGTCATGAACCTTCTGTAAACGATAATAGTGTTCCGCGTTTTAAGGACGTTTGTATGTTGAGTTTATTTTGTACTCGGGTTGCGTCACTGACTTATGACATTTTTAGTGTTCAGATGTTTTGGAAGTTTGAATGTGTTCAGCGACTATTGGGGCCGACTGTACGTATGTATCATCAGCTGTTTTATTAGTGGTTCGTCAGTGTTTGCTTGTTCGCGCCGCTCAAAGTACATATTTTTGTACCTACCAATTCCCAGTGGTGTGTCGAACGATACGTAATTACCACGTATTAAATATGTTTCATTAACAATGTAGGTAACTATAATTTGATAAGCCTATCAATGTGGACACCAAGTGTGATATTTAAAAAAATGCAACAGTTTAGCTATCTTTATGGGCGACGTTGTTTAATATGTTTTATACTCGCATTGTGTACTTCATATGCCATATTTAACTTCTGGTATAACATACAGAGATACAGTTATACCATGGATAAGAGTATATTCGATATACCACAAATAACCACCACTACAGCGGGACCGGTAATCATGTATTGGGAGAAATTACAAGGTAATTTAAGTTGTCATTACTCAACACAAGACGATGCGTTAGAATCCGTTACTAGCAAAGACTTTTCAGTTGGAAACAATTCTATATTCTTTCATGAAACTTCGTGTCGCGGTGGTATAAACTCAAGACAGGCATGTGCCGTTGAGTCTGCAGCCAGACTACACCCAAACTGGCAGGTTAACTTGCTATTTAGTTCGCCTATCACAGAAAAGATATTAACAACTAGTAATCTTGCAAAACTGTTGCAATTTCGAAACATAAAACTATCCAGATTGCATATTGAAGAGTACGGCAACGGCACAGTTGTAGAAGATATATTGAAAACCGAGTTGAAGAAAAGTGCTCATCCTATGGAACATACGGCGGACATCATAAGAATACTCACTTTGCATAAATTCGGTGGTGTTTATTTAGACACTGACTCTATTCTTTTCAAAAACCTCGAAGCTCTCCCTCCCAACTGGATTGGTCAAGAAGCTGACAAACAAGTATCATCAGGGGCAATGGCGTTTTCGAAAGACGGTTTTGGTGGCAACTTGACAACTGCTATACTAACGTAAGATAAATAATGTTCATAATATTAATTATTCAATTCAATTAGAAGGTCGATTTTGCGTCAGTTACACAGCACAACTACACCTAATAATAGATTATACACCAAAAATTTCCTCGTAGAGCACTTTTTGTAGGTATGCTGGGTTATAGGAAACTGTATGAAATAACAGTTTATCAAGGACCGACGGACGCAGCCCGGAACTTTGTTTAATACTAATGATAATACAATTACCACTCGTCATAATATATGATTTAAATTATACTTTAAAACCCACAGTACACTTGTATTGCCTATCTTATAATTAAAAAACCGTCCAAGTGCGTGTCGGGCCACGCATAAGATAGGGTTCCGTAGTTAGTTACCCATAAAAACCTCTATATCTCCTGAACTAACAGAGCCATACCATCCGTTATAGTTTTCCTTTAAAGTTAATAATATGGACTACCATCATGAAGTCAAGTTCTTCACGCGAGCTGTTTAGATTTTAGAGGGGGGGGGGGGGGGGGGGGGGGATGGGGGAGGATCGCACAAATATGCTCTTTTTGTTATCCGCCTGTCGGTCCGTCAATCCAGCCCATCCTCTTTCTTTTTAAGAACCGGTCTGTCCACGCAAGGAGTTTACTAACGAAGTATATATATATCCATGCAAAATTTCATGATTCTGGAATTGAAATTTTCACAGATGTATTTCTGTTGCCTCAGACAGAATATAATAAATATTTAAGGGGGCTAGCTCCCATACAACAAACGTGATTTTTTTTCCGTTTTGGTACGGAACCCTTTGTGCCTTCGACTCGCACTTGGCCGGTTTTTATTAGTTGGATTAATTAAGTATAGTTTCTCGTATGAGATCTACCTCCTCCTATCGACTTTATATTTCTATATTCAGGTAATTATTTCTCTAATTTAATTTATGTTTAGGTAGTTATTTAACATTTTGTTGTGTGTACAGAGAACTTCGGGACTCCTTTGATCCAAGCTCCTGGTCATATAACGGTCCACAGGCAATTAAACGAGTGCTCATGAGATTGTGTCCAGAGACATCCAATTGTAAAGGTAACTAGTGTTTACATAATTCGCGTGGAGAACCTAGGCATGACATTAATCTTCTCCTGTCTTCCGGTTTTGATGAAACATATACCCTGGGGTATTTGCCCTTAGCTTCTGTCTGTGAAAACCTCAAGAAAACCCTTTCAGTATCTTTGAAGATTAGCGTGTATATATAGACTACAGATACAGACAGAAAACAAGACAGACAGAAAGTGAGACTTCGGTGAAAAAAATAGGTTATTTTTCACACTGAGACATCTAACCAAAACTGAATTAATACTAAATAGTGTCATGGGATGTCGATATGGGTAACTGATAGGCATACTTACTTAATAAATGCACTTACTGTGATGATTTCTAAGTACCAACTGCTTTATAATTTTAGTAAATACTACTGGTTACTCACAGCTTAGAAAGTGTGGTATTTTTTTCTAGTAATAAACTAGTCAACATAATAAAACAAACTTACCTAGTTCTTCTAATCTTTCCGAGCAAAATATTTTAATTTTAATGTTCATTTCAGATTTAAAGATCTTCGAACCCATTGCATTCTACCCAGTTCACTACAGTTACGGTTCTCGGTACTTCAAGAATGGTACTATAGACGAATTCGACAAATCGTATATGCATCACATGTGGAACTACCTGACAAAAAATTTGAAAATTGAAATTAATTCTCCTTACGCAAAACTCGCGAGGAAATTCTGTCCGACAATCTATGAAATGTACGGGAATGAGTTTGGAGTGTGACACGTTCCCGAACAAAAATGTAGTATTTAGTATCCAAACGTTCATTGCTTTTGTATGTGCTATAAATGCGCCTTCCACCGCGACAGGGTATCTAATGATTCAGAAGTAGGTATGTGAGCGGACAGGAGTAAAGTAGTCCTCACGATCCATTTATAAAGAGTTTTATGTGAAATGTGCAGGTTCACTATCCATTTGCATAAAAAAAATAACCATAAAATATTTTGGCATATGGTAATTTAGACTAATGATATTTATGCATATATTTTTTATCCATAACAAATTTAGCATATTTGTCTTAATCATAAATAAAATTAGCATAATCATATTTAAGCATAAAATTTATAGGCATAGCTTTATAAAGGCATAAACGTATCAAACAATAATGAATATAGTCATAATCATCTTACGCAGAATAAGTAACTATGTAAAATAATTAAACCGCTAGGGGTGGCCCGAGGGCCACCCTCGCCGCACTTAAACCTACTTTGACACTATATAATATAGGAAATACTGGTTAAAATAACTTTTTTATTTTTCATTCATTTCATTAATTTATACCTATTCAATTTTAGTAATATATACTATTAGGCGACTGTACACTATGCCTAAAAACATTGTGCAAATTATAACTATGCATAAATATATTAGACCTAAATATAATTATTCCACAGTACATATGCTGCTAAAAATCAATTATGACCAAGTATAATTATGCCAAAAAAAGTATGTGAAATTCATTGTGCCAAAACATTTTAGGATTACATATATTATGTTAACGAAAGGTATACCAAATGTGCGTAGCAAGCTCGGCTGAAAATAAAAGTGTGAGCTATTTACTTGTCTACTACCATTGTCGGCAGAAGCAATTAACTCGAAGTAAAATGGAGTCCATAGACCTCTCATCTCTGAGATCTATTTTGTTTATTCTTTATTAGGGTCTCTTTTACTCCGCTAAGTTCGATATGTCACAATTCAATTCGATTCCTGGTTCATCAATTCCGAGGGAATTGAAGAACCAGGGACAAAGTTTTATATTTAGCACCTGTAATAAGTCTAAACGTATTTTTCAACCGACTTCCAACAAAAAGAGGGGGTTCTCAATTCGACTGCAGCGTCGTGGAATCCATGGTGATCTTTTGAGATGGATGAGCTGATACTTGTCCAACAGGTCGCAGGCTGTGGTTGTCGGTGGTTTGAGGTCCGACTTCGTGGATGTTCCCTCTGGTGTAGCCCAGGGTTCTCTTCTTGGCCCGCTGTTCTATTGTGCCACTTATACGACATTCAGTCATGCGAATGACATGAAAAATATGTGTTTTAAATCAAGACTGGACTGTGAACTTATTCAGCGTGATCTGAATGCGTTATACCAGTACCTACTATTTGCGGGACAATATAACCGTCAATGTCTCGAAGTGTCAATGTATTAGTTTCACTCGTTCCCGCAATCCCATAAAGTTTCCATACCGGTTTGACAATAATAAAATCGAACAAGTTGAACTGGTGAGAGATCTCGGTGTGGTGCTTGACTCCAAGTTGTTGTTATTCCAGCAAATTGACACCATTGTTAACAAAGCCTCTCGTAGTCTTGGGTTTGTTATGCGTACATGTAAGCCCTTTACAAACCACCATAGTCTGCAAATTGTGTAGTATGCCTACGTGTGCAGCGTTCTTGAGTATTGTAGCCCAATCTGGTCACCCAATATAATGTGTACAACAATAGAATTGAAAGCCAGAAGAGATTTGTAAAGTACGTTAACTTTGAATGTGGAAAGCGTCACAATTCCTATTACTTAATACCTTGTATTACCTAAATATAGTATGTATAGTTTAGTTTAATTTTAGATAGATAGATAGAAAACTCTTTATTGTACACCAAAATTACAAAAATAAGAATAAATATTAGATCCCAGAAATTGTTATGTACAATGGGCGGCAATTTTATCATCGACTACCAGTTTTCGAGTCTTTGCAAATGTCGTGAAACTCGTTAATTGGCTTAAGATATGTACCAATTTCATTCTTTTTTAATTGTAGTGTATCATTTATTTTCGATAACAATACGTACTTATATTTATTTTAGCTAGGGCTTCGAAAATCACGGTAAGACGTCGCTCTGTCCCGGTTGTCATACGAATATCTATGGCAGTCGTTATGGGTTGTTGGAGCCCTAAAACAAAATCCGTCTGGCTTAACTACATAATTTCGATATCGCCTATGGTTGTGGAGGTCAGATGGCAGTCGCTCCACGGAAAATATCGAAGTTCAACCGCATCGTAGTTAGAGTAAAACCCGACCCTAACTGAGTTGGAATAACGCTCGGTGGATGATGCATCAATGCCATATATTTAAGCTCCAATCATTAATGTTGTCTGATTGGTTAAACGTAATTAATGATAAGTGGCTATTTGTGTCTGTTTTTGTACAGAATTATTTGTACTATGTAATTATTTGTAACTATAATACATATTTGTGTGCCATTTTCTTTGGCGAAACATGTTGAATCTAAACTTCTGAAAGATCTGTGGTACTCCATGTTGTAATCAGAGACTTGAGATGGCGCTCGCTTCGCTCCGTTATGATACACCTAACACATGTTTTGCAAATAAATGAATCTTTATCTTTATATAAGAGAGTTATATTAATAGCCATAGATATAACACAATGTATCTAAACAAATAAGTAAAATTTGCACAGATAAATAATATAATATGTAATAAAGGTATGAGATGAAGCTATTAAAGATAAGTAAGATATTGTGAACCTAATATAAAAACAGATATTATGTTTTTTTATTTATACAAAAAGGTAAATACATTTTACAATCTGTTTTGTACCAGTAAACCAGAAGGGTTTGTATCGGTACTCACATTCGTATCGTACACATAAATAAATACAGTGTAGGTAGGTATGTAATAGAATCACGAAATAAAAATACCAGCTAAGATTTTCATGCAGGGTAGGTAAATGAACTTAATACTTTCAGGCGTTACTTTTCGGAAGTCCATAGTTAAATAAAATAAATCTAACTACTTTGCAATATTCCGCCACATGCAAATTACCCAACTCTCGTATTTATTCATGCACAAGTCCGCCCTCCAAACCCACTTAGGCCGAAAGAATAGAGAAATAATTTTGAAAATAGAATAAATATGGGTGTTGTGTTATCGTGCAAAAAATAATAAAAAACCTCGACACCTGTTTCGCCCCCAACCAGGGGCATCATCAGGAGATGTCGATGGCTCGGCGCACGGCGACCGAATGAGCCACAACTCGTAAATCGCACCTATTTATATCCTAGGTTTTTGATTTCTACCCACAACCATAATACCAAATTATTTTATGTCTACCCACCACCGTTGTTTAAATGACGTATACCTACCCGCAGCAAAGGGGAAGAGGTGAAATTAAGTTGATCATTTAAAATATTAGGGTTCAAGCGTCTATGTTTGTAGATTTCTAATTGTTCCAAAACCGAAAGCCTCAGTCCTTTGTTGCAGGTGTGCAGAACGTCATAAGTGTGAGGATTAGATAGGGAGAGATGAGGGAGGGAGATATCGGACCTAAATAAGTTAGACTAGCTCTATACCGATGGACGTTACGACCCGGGGGAACAACATATAGTAAACTACGCGTAATTGAGGCTCGCCGCCTTCCAACTAAGTTGTCCACAAGCTTGGTACTGTAACCATTAGATTTAGCAATTTGATAAATAATATTTAATTCGCGGTTAAAATTTATTTGAGAAAGTGGAACCGAAAATAGCCTGTGAACATAGCTGTGGAAGGCGGCAAGCTTGTGCTGCCAAGGATGACAGGAAGTAGCAGGAATTACTGTGTCAGTATGAGTGGGTTTGCGAAAGATCCGGAATTCATGCCCACCCTCATTTCTAGTAATAGTCAAATCTAAGAAATTTATGGACCTATCCTTCTCTAACTCGAGTTTGAATTTGATTTTAGGGTGAACACTATTCAAATGAGATAAGAAATCCGTAAGTTCCACATCGGTGCCCCGCCAACACAACAATATATCGTCAACGTACCTATAATAATAATGGATGTTTTCGTTACCTACAATATAACTATTTTCAAACCTATCCATAAAAACATCGGCCAGAAATGGGCTCAAAGGTGAACCCATCGCCAGTCCATGCTTAAATAGATAGTACTTGTTGTTGAATTGAAAATAGTTTTGGTTCATGCATAAAGAAGTTAAATCGATTAGCTCAGCCGCCTCCCCTGGATGTATAGTGTTCGCCCTAAAATCAAATTCAAACTTGAGTTAGAGAAGGATAGGTCCATAAATTTCTTAGATTTGACTATTACTAGAAATGAGGGTGGGCATGAATTCCGGATCTTTCGCAAACCCACTCATACTGACACAGTAATTCCTGCTACTTCCTGTCATCCTTGGCAGCACAAGCTTGCCGCCTTCCACAGCTATGTTCACAGGCTATTTTCGGTTCCACTTTCTCAAATAAATTTTAACCGCGAATTAAATATTATTTATCAAATTGCTAAATCTAATGGTTACAGTACCAAGCTTGTGGACAACTTAATTGGAAGGCGGCGAGCCTCAATTACGCGTAGTTTACTATATGCTGTTCCCCCGGATCGTGACGTCCATCGGTATAGAGCTAGTCTAACTTATTTAGGTCCGATATCTGATAAAGTTGACAAAATTTTGCGTAAAAATAATATTCATGTCGCGTTTAGAACGGACAACACTATCCGGAGAAACATTTGCAATGTTAAGGAGAAAATTGGGGATGACAGGAAGTCAGGTGTGTATAGGCTTAAGTGTGGGGATTGTGAGGGTGTTTATATTGGCCAAACCGGCCGTAGTTTCGCAACGCGGTATAAAGAACATATATCAGCTTTTAGAAACAATCGCCCAGAACGGTCTCATTTCGCAAAACATTTGTTGGACTCCGGTCACTCCCTACCTAATCCTCACACTTATGACGTTCTGCACACCTGCAATAAAGGACTGAGGCTTTCGGTTTTGGAACAATTAGAAATCTACAAACATAGACGCTTGAACCCTAATATTTTAAATGATCAACTTAATTTCGCCTCTTCCCCTTTGCTGCGGGTCATCTACGTCATTCAAACAACGGTGGTGGGTACACATAAAATAATTTGGTATTATGGTTGTGGGTAGAAATAAAAAACCTAGGATATAAATAAGTGCGGTTTACGAGTTGTGGCTCATTCGGTCGCCGTGCGCCGAGCCATCAACATCTCCTGATGATGCCCCTGGTTGGGGGCGAAACACGTGTCGAGGTTTTTTATTATTTTTTGCACGATAACACAACTCTCATATTTATTCTATTTTCAAAATTATTTCTCTATTCTTTCGGCCTAAGTGGGTTTGGAGGGCGGATTTGTGCATGAATAAATACGAGAGTTGGGTAATTTGCATGTGGCGGAATATTGCAAAGTAGTTAGATTTATTTTATTTATTATTTATCAAATTGCTAAATCTAATGGTTACAGTACCAAGCTTGTGGACAACTTAGTTTGAAGGCGGCGAGCCTCAATTACGCGTAGTTTACTATATGCTGTTCCCCCGGATCGTGACGTCCATCGGTATAGAGCTAGTCTAACTTATTTAGGTCCGATATCTGATAGAGTTGCCAAAATTTTGCGTAAAAATAATATTCATGTCGCGTTTAGAACGGACAACACTATCCGGAGAAACATTTGCAATGTTAAGGAGAAAATTGGGGAAGACAGGAAGTCAGGTGTGTATAGGCTTAAGTGTGGGGATTGTGAGGGTGTTTATATTGGCCAAACCGGCCGTAGTTTCGCGACGCGGTATAAAGAACATATATCAGCTTTTCGAAACAATCGCCCAGAACGGTCTCATTTCGCAAAACATTTGTTGGACTCCGGTCACTCCCTACCGAATCCTCACACTTATGACGTTCTGCACACCTGCAACAAAGGACTGAGGCTTTCGGTTTTGGAACAATTAGAAATCTACAAACATAGACGCTTGAACCCTAATATTTTAAATGATCAACTTAATTTCGCCTCTTCCCCTTTGCTGCGGGTAGGTATACGTCATTTAAACAACGGTGGTGGGTAGACATAAAATAATTTGGTATTATGGTTGTGGGTAGAAATAAAAAACCTAGGATATAAATAGGTGCGGTTTACGAGTTGTGGCTCATTCGGTCGCCGTGCGCCGAGCCATCGACATCTCCTGATGATGCCCCTGGTTGGGGGCGAAACACGTGTCGAGGTTTTTTATTATTTTTTGCACGATAACACAACTCCCATATTTATTCTATTTTCAAAATTATTTCTCTATTCTTTCGGCCTAAGTGGGTTTGGAGGGCGGACTTGTGCATGAATAAATACGAGAGTTGGGTAATTTGCATGTGGCGGAATATTGCAAAGTAGTTAGATTTATTTTATTTAGGTAAATGAACATTATGTTTTTAGAAATAAGCATCAGTTCACTTCGGTAAACCGGCCGGTTGATAAATTTATTATTTTATACTAGAGTGTGCAGGCGTCACCGCTGCACCGGTAGGTACCTGTGACCGGTTTATGTTAACACGAAGTTGGAGTGAACAACTTTATACAGGCTGGTTGATGTTGTAAAAGTGATTTTTATATTTTGCTTTATAGTTCTTAGAATTTATTTGTCGCATGTAATCGTGATTTATTTCGTTCATGAGCTTAGGAACTAAATATACTATTGTCCACCGACCGTAGTAGTTTTTAAATCTAGGTACTTCTAACTTGTTCTTGGTAATATTTCTTGTGGTAATTATATGGGATATGGGTACTTGAACGTCACTATTATTGTGTTGTTATATTAGTAAATTCATTTTGAATTTCGTCTAAATGGGGAGTACGTTACAGTAATTAAATAATTCTAAAGGGTTATCTTTGTATTTATGCCGTACTAGCTGTTGCCCGCAGCTCCGCCTGCGTGTTACTTTAGATCTACATAACTTTTTTATTTATGAAACGATTGAAAACCAAACCGCAAATTCAAATCAATAATGGAAATCGGTTAAGCCGTTTCTGAGATTAGCGTGTTCAAACATTCAGACAAACAGACAAAAGTTCTAAAAACCATTGTTTTGGGTTTTATTGCGTTCATAAAGCCCCCTACAACAGTTTCTCCATTATATCTTCTATTATATTCTCTATAGCTGTTGCCCGCAGCTCCGCCTGCGTGTTACTTTAGATCTATATAACTTTTTTATTTATGAAGCGATTGAAAACCAAACCGCAAATTCAAATCAAAAAATCATTTCTGAGATAAGCGTGTTCAAACATTCAGACAAACAGACAAAAGTTCTAAAAACCATTAATAGTGAACTCCACTGCGGGTGACGTAACCTGTTCTGAAGAGCTCTTCAATCTGATCCCACCCTCTTCCTTCCAATCCCGAACAACGCGTGCCGGGCAGAGATGCCACTCCCACACAGTGGATAGCATGTTCGCGAGAACCGAACGTTTTAACCGTTCGTTTTTCTGCCGAACGATAGTGGCCTGGAACGCCCTGCCTGTGCACGTGTTTCCTCCCACATATAACCCTGGGTTCTTTAAGCGGAGCGTGAAGAGGCACATCAGTAGTTCGTCAAGTTGAGGGCCACTCTCTATCGTATGTGCTGTGAGAGTGGCCCACAATCGCTAGACGTGCGTCGTCACGACTTACCACCAGGCGGGCGGTGTCAATTTGGCGAACCGAATATAAAAAATTAAAAAATCCTACGACAAACTTATTATTTGCGGTTGGTATAGTACTCGGGTCAAGGGATCAAACCGCAAAATTAAGTTTGTTTTTTATTGTATATACTTTTCCGGGATAAAAAGTACCCAGTGTGGTGCCCAGGATATTAAAGAATAATTATACCAAGTTTCATCGTAATCGAACCAGTAGTTTTTGCGTGATGCCTGAACAGACAGACACAGAAATTTTTTTTTAATCACATTTTTGGGTTCAGTGTCAGTCTAGTAACACCCCCTGCCATTTATTTTTTTGATATCTGTATGTACAGAATTTTCACTTCTACAGATTTATTATAAGTATAGATTTGGTCGGGGGCGGGGCCCCAAGAGATTCGACTACGTCCTCGCCGTCCGCCCTGGACCCCAACTTGACCACGGTAACGCAGTTGGGTGACCGAACGTCGACATCGAGAACTTGAGTGGCCAACACAGAGAGAAACTGCTTATTATGAATAAGCCAGAAGAGACCCCCGGTCCTGACACTGCCCTTCCCCGGGCAGTCTCAGCCGACGACTTACTGCATTATTCCCGGAACCTGACTATGCCTATCGATTTGGGGGCTCGCGTCGCGCCGCCTAGTTGCAGCGCGACGTCGACGCCCCAACGAAATGTTGCTGCTGGGATTGACGATGGGTCAGCTCCCAGTAGTGTGAGGGGTAAGGGCCGTTCTTCTTCGCAGAAGAGGACCCTCGAGAAGGGGGGGCTGCCGCGCGACCGGAGCACTAGTTGCTCTGGGTGGGGGTCCCTCCTCTCCAGCGATTCGGAGGAGGAGGTGCCGGTGAAGACGGTGCGCACGCGTCTCGACGCCTACAGAAAGCGCCCGCCAACACCACCCCCGTCATCTGTGCCGTCCCTGCGCAGTCGCAGGGATATCGGTGTGCCGCCCGCGCGGGAGATAATGAGTATTTTCTCCCGCATGAACGCGGCCATGCGGGGGAGTAAAAACATGTCGGGGAGGAAGAAGATTGTGGCTTCACTGGTGGATGAAGCCCAATCCTCCCTCGACAAGCTCCTCGAGCGGAGCGTCACAGAGGAGGAGGCGAAGCTTCGCAAGCAGGTTGCGAGCCTGGAGGTGGAGCTCACTGCCTCTCGAAAGGAGATGGAAGATCTCCGTCGGGAGGTCGCTGAGTTGACCAAAGCGGTCAAGGCACCTCCAGGTCCCATGCCACCTCCTCCTCTGACGGCAGGACCAGCGCCGAAGACGGCGCCTAGGACCGCGCCCACCATGGCGCCCAGCTCGCCGCCGAAGCCTGTACCGACTACGGTGCAGGTCCTGACGGCGATCGAGAGGCGCCTCGCGGTCCTGGAGGACCGGGCGTACCGCCCTCCGCTAGCGCGTCCCGCGTTTTCATACGCGGCGGCTGTCGGCGGTGCTCCCGCTCCGGGTCCAAGCGGCACACCCGCTGTCCGCCGCCCCGCTCCGCCCCCGTCCGCTTCAGCGAACCGGATGCCGGCCGAGACCGCGGCCCAGGCGCGGAAGGCCAAGGGGCGCGGTAAGAAGAGTGGCACCCCTGCCGCCTCGTCTTCCTCTAACGTCGCTCCCGTTGCTTCCTTACATCCCTCCAGACGGGAGGGATGGCAAGTAGTGGGAGCCAAGAAGAGGAAGACGAAGGCTGCCAAGAAAGCGGCCAAAGCCGCCGCAGCGAAGGCGCCGAAGAGGCCCCGCCCCCCTCGCTCCACCGCCGTCGTCCTGACGGTGACGACGGTAGGTGTGGAGAAAGGGGTGGGGTACGCCGACGTACTGAGGACCGTGAAGTCCTCAGTCAACCTCTCGGCCCTCGAAATACAAGGGGGGCTCCGGTGCAAGACGACACGCACCGGGGCTCGCCTCCTCGAGGTCTCCAGCGCCTCCAGCGGCCCTAAAGCTGACGCCCTAGCGGCTCAGCTTAGGGTCGCGCTGGACGAAGAAGCCGTCCGCGTCACCAGACCCACCAAATGCGCCGCATTGCGCATCACGGGTCTGGATGACGCGGCCACGACGGAGGAAGTTGTCTCCGCCGTCGTGGAGGCGGGCGGCTGCCCCCGTGACCAGGTGAAGGCTTCAGATATCTCCTTCGGCTCCACTGGTCACGGGATGACAGTCGTCCAGTGCCCCGTCGCGGCGGCACTGAAAGTGGCGGACGGACGAAGCCTCCTCGTAGGGGGCTTCCTAAAGGCGCAGGTGCACCTCCTTCGTGCCCGGGAAACCAGATGTTTCCGGTGCATGGGGGTGGGGCACGTCGGAGTGCAGTGTACAGCGGAAGTCACCGTGGGCGATCGGTGCTTCCGCTGCAGCCGGCCCGGTCACAAGGCAAGTGCCTGTGACGCCCCGCCTCGCTGCTTTAGATGCGAGGCGGAGGGCAAGACAACAACCTGCGCCGCCTCGAAACCAAAACCTCATCCGTCCGCTGAGAGCGGTGGGGGTGCCGCCCTTGCGCGGCCAGTTGCTTCGCGGCGGGATGCTGTTATGGACGTCAATTAATGTCTGACGCCCGTATCCGTATCCTGCAAGTGAATTTGAACCACTGCCGTGCTGCTCAGGATCTTCTGTACCAGAGCATCCGGCAGTGGTCCATAAACTTGGCCGTGGTCGCCGAGCCGTACTACGTCCACCCGGGAAGCCCGGTGGACGAGGACGGCTCGGCCTGTTGTATCTTTGGGGGGTCCGCCGCAGACAACTCGCGCCTTGCGATCATTGCAAGGGGCCGCGGGTGTGTTGCGGCGGACTATGATGGGTTGGCAGTCGTGGCCACCTACATCTCGCCGAACATTGACGAGTCTCAGTTTGAGCTATGGCTCACTGAGCTCGACGTCGTCTTCGCTGCGTGCCGTCCTCGCCCTGTCCTGCTCCTGGGAGACTTCAACGCCTGGAGTGAGGCGTGGGGCTCCCGGGAAACCAGGGACAAGGGGAGGCTTCTTGAGGACTGGACCAGAACACGTGGTCTGGAGGTCCTCAACCGGGGGAATGTCGCCACCTTTTGGCGGCGGGGGGGGGAATCGATCGTGGACGTAACGTTCGCATCCCCTGACCTCGCCCGCCGTATTACAGGCTGGCGCGTGGAGGAGGGTGAGGAGACGCACTCGGATCATCGGTACATCCGGTTCGATGTCGTCCCCCCACCTGACCTCCCACAGCCGGTGGCAAATCCCCCGGATCCGCGTTGGGCACTTCACCATCTGGATCGGGAGGCTCTCCTGGAGGCATCCATCGTGCAGGCCTGGATTCCGGCGCCGGACCGGCCTGCCGATGTGGATGCCGAGGCGGAGTGGTTCAGGAGAGCCATGTCGCAAATCTGTGATGCGGCGATGCCTAGGGTTACACCCAGACCGGCCAGGAAGCAGGTGTACTGGTGGTCGCCGGAGATTGCAGAGCTGCGCGCAGCATGCATCTCCGCCCGCCGCCGGTACACCAGGTTTCGCCGGAGGCGTCGCCGCCCAGACGACGCGGCAGCCCGAGAGGCGGAGCTTTTTCAGGCATACAGGGAGGCTAAAGGTAATCTCCAGGAGACGATAAAGCGGGCCAAGACGGCGGCCCGCGAGGAGCTCCTGGAGACCCTGCAGCAGAACCCATGGGGGCGCCCGTACCTACAGGTCAGGGAGAAACTCCGACCTAGGGCGCCCCCACTGACCCAGAGTCTCCAGCCGCAGCAGCTGGAGCGGGTCATGGGCTCCCTGTTTCCGACGAGCGCGGAGGAGCACATCCCTCCGCGCATGGCTCCGTCTCTGCCCGACGCGGATAGCACCAGCGAAGACGACGTACCCGAAGTCAGGGTGGGGGAGCTAGGTGCGGCAGTACTCCGGCTTAAACGCCGGAAAATCACTGCCCCCGGACCCGACGGCATTCCTGGCCGTGCATGGGTCCTGGCCCTCGAAGAACTCGGGCCTCGACTGATGGGGCTCTTTAGCGCATGCCTCGAAAGGGGCCAGTTTCCCAAGGTGTGGAGGACGGGGAAACTGGTCCTGATCCGTAAGGCGGGGCGGCCGGTGGACTCACCGTCCGGATACCGGCCGATCGTGTTGCTCGACGAGGTGTGTAAGCTCTTTGAGCGAATTATCACGGAACGCCTCGTCGAGCATCTCACGAGTGTGGGGCCAGACCTGGCGGATAACCAGTTCGGTTTCCGTCGGGGACGCTCCACCGTGAGCGCGATCATGCGCGTGAAGAGCCTGACGGAGGAAGCAGTCTCGCAGGGCAAGGTGGTGGTGGCGGTGTCTCTTGACATCGCCAACGCGTTCAACACCTTGCCATGGAGCTGCGTTAGGGAGGCGCTCGTGTATCACGAAACGCCTCTCTACCTCCGTCGTATTGTCGGGGCCTATCTCTCGGAGAGGGCCATAGCTTTCCCCAGCTGGCTCGGGCGAGCTCGGCGAGATGTGTCGTGCGGTGTTCCGCAGGGGTCGGTCCTGGGGCCGCTTCTGTGGAACATCGGCTACGACTGGGTGCTGCGGGGTGCGTTGCCTAGGGGTGTCGGCGTAACGTGCTACGCCTACGATACTCTCGTCACGGCGCCGGGTGCAACGTACCAGGAGGCAGTACTCAAGGTCACGACGGGTGTTGCTCGAGTCGTGGGTTTGATACGGCAGCTGGGACTGCAGGTGGCCTTGCACAAGTCCGAAGTTCTGTGTTTTCACAGACCTCGGAACGGTCCACCAGAAGGTTCCAGCATAAATGTGGGAGGCGTTAGCATCGGCATCAAGCCCTCGATGAAGTACCTAGGGATCGTACTTGATAGCCGATGGAACTTCGGACCACATTTCCGAAGTTTGGTCCCCAAGGTGACGCAGGCATCGGTCGCGCTTTCGCGACTGATGCCCAACCTAAAGGGACCCAACGCCTCCTGCAGGAGACTGTACCTGGGGATCGTGCGGAGTATGGCCCTATACGGGGCTCCCGTATGGGCGGATAGGTTGGCGGTCAAGGGGAACGTGACTCTGTTAAACAGACCACTTAGAACCTTGGCCGTCAGAACCATACGGGGGTACCGCACGATCTCCGGAGAGGCTGCATGTCTCCTAGCCGGGACCCCTCCATGGGACCTGGAAGCGAGAGCCCTTGCGTCATTGTTCCAATGGCGCAAGGAGGCGCTGGAGCGGGACCACAGGCCTGCGTCTCGAGAAATCGAGGACCAGCGGTCCCAACTCCGCCAGGATCTCATGGAGTCATGGAGGGTGCGACTTGAGCAACCCAAGGGGGGTGCCATCTTCATCGCGGCGGTGAGACCGATCATGGACGATTGGCTGCAGAGGCAGCATGGTGACCTCACGTACCGTGCGACGCAGATCGTTGCCGGGCATGGATGCTTCGGTAGCTATCTGTTTCGCATGCATCGTGAGGTCACACCCCGGTGTCAACACTGCGAGGTTTCCGACGACGACACCGCACTCCACACGTTGGTGGAGTGCTCAGCGTGGGCGAGTCAGCGCCGGGACCTCGTAGTGGGTCTGGGCGTGGATACCCTCTCGCTGGGGACCATGCTTCAAGCCATGGTATCCAGCGGGAGTAGGTGGAACGCGGCCGTGTCCTTCTGCGAGCAAGTCATGCTCGCGAAGGAGGCGGCCGGGAGGGAGAGGGAGCGTACCCTCCCCGCCGAGTTCCGTAGTCGGCGGCCAGGCCGCCCCAGACTACGCGACTACCCCCAAGACTATCGTCCTCCATGATCGGGGCCTGAGGACGGCGGGATCGCCACCCACCGTCCTTACAGAAGCAGGCTAGAAGGTTTGCGTGCTGCAGGGCCTTTGCCCCATAGCACGCAACCAGATTCACTCACTGACGCGGGATAAAACCCGACCCCAATGACGCGGGATTCTCGTCCCGACCAAACACCCGCAGAGACCACAGAGGTGGTCAAAGTCCGCCGGGCGCCACTGGATATACCCTCTACTAGTAACCAGAGACGCCCGGCAACGGACGTTAGAGCGGCCGCGGCCTTGGGCCGCGGAATTAAAAAAGAAAAAAAAAAAAAAAAAAGTATAGATTTGGTCGGGCGCTACTAGTTTTAGAAATCTATCTTGTAAGTTAAGTATCCTATCAATGTGCGTTTTAAAAGTCCTACCATAGCTAGTGATGCCATATGATATTATCGACTCTCCTAGGGCACTATACATATTACGCAGGATACTATACGGTATTTTTGATTTCACAATGTAAAATTTGGCCAAAATAGCTCGTAGTTTTTCACAAACTGAGTCTATGTGATAGCTCCAATTAAAACGGTTATCTACCACACAAGTCCTAAATAAGTGTGATGTGTGACTTGGTCTATCGTACCAAATGCACATGAGGTTTTAAACGTAGCTTTATGTAAACAGTCGTGACTGTGTGCAATTGGGCTTTTGAAAAAAACTGATTTGATTGATTTTGTTATTTATTTCAAAACTTTAAAATAACAAACGTTTTTCCCCCGAAGGGATAAAAACGATATATTTCATGTCTTGCCTAGGCTTGACCTATGAGATTACATCCTTCGATTCACCTTATGAAACACTCGTGTACATGGTCCCCGTGCCGTCTAGATGCGCCTGCCCACCCACCGCGCGGTCCGCGCTCCTTCGGGATCGGGAGCGCGCGGGGTGTGTGCAGCGACATGCGTCAGTACCTTGAGATTATGGAGTCGTCAAGAGCTTACTCGGTTAAGCCTAGGCAAGACATGAAATATATCGTTTTTATCCCTTCGGGGGAAAAACGTTTGTTATTTCATGGTCTGTGCCGTCGGCTTGACCTATGAGAAATTTTTGGGTTCTGACGACTCGGGGACAGCTTACTGTGAAAATAAATGTTTGTGTTATTTCGAATAATGAGTCAATGTAAGTGCTTGTATTAACTTAAATGAAGAGTCGAAATGTATTAAAATAAACATATTTATTTAGAAATGTAAAAATCAACATCAACTTACTCAGGTAATTGTCACAAAGTACTAAAACTAGGATTTATTAAACATAAGTCTTTGGTCCTTATTTAGGAATGTAAGAATCAACAATCAATTACTTAGGTAATTATCACATAAAAGTAAAGCTAGAATATAATGAACATCAGTCATTGGCATTTATTTAGAAACTAGCTGACCCCGCGAACTTCGGACCGCCTAACAGTCAATGAATGTCGTGTTACTTTTTAGCTGAACTAATTTAGGCTTTGATGAACGTAAAACAATGATACAAAATAATATATTTATATAGATAGAAACAAAAAAGTATTTTATTATGATGAATGATGATGAAAACATACATACAGAATGAGAATAAAAATAAAAAAAATTATAATTAAGTACAAACTCATGTCAGAAAAAAATGATTGAAAACTATGTTGTGCAGATTGGAAAAAAAAACTCGGATTAATTCATTAATAGGATTTTCATTCAAGTGGTAAACGACATTCTTTGTTTTTTGGTCAGGCGCAAGAACAAATAAAGCGGATGGTTTGCCGACACGTGAGCATGCCACGTACAATTGACCATGAGAAAAACATGCATTTTCTAGATTGAGGCCACAAATAGTCAAGGATTGGCCCTGTGATTTGTTGATCGTCATGGCGAAGGCAAGACGAATCGGGAATTGAATTCGTTTAAACTCAAAGGGCATATCCGTTGGGATCATCGGAATCCTTGGAATAAGAACTTCCTCATCTTTAAATTTTCCTTTAAGTATCGACGCGTGAATCACATTGCTCATCAGTTTTCTTATCACCAAACGCGTTCCATTACACAGTTTTGGTTGGTTTAAATTTCTAAGCATGATGACTACCGAGCCAACTTTAAGTTTTAAATTGTGCGGTGGTAAACCAGGCACATCCAAGGAGTTTAAAAATTCAGTTGGATAATTAGTGGCTTCTTCTTCGTTTGTTACACAGTCGATAGATTTGAATGAATACAGAGTACCTACGATTTGATTTTGAATTATAAAATTGAGGTCATCTACATCTTTATTTTTAGCGGCCAAAATTGCTCGCTCACTTAACCATTTAGTATTTTTGTGGTTAGCAATGATATCCGGGAATACTTTGTTGATAAGCTCGTCTTTTGATGATACGAAATTGCAAAAATTTGGAGGAAATGAAATCAAACCGCTCGATTTGTCAACAGGAACACGGCCATTACCGATAGTCAGCAATTGCTTCGAGAAATCATCAGCAGATAGATCGTTCAACAATGCAACTCTCATATTTACAGACGTTTGAAGTTTCTTTACATATCGCCACAGATTTGATGCTTTGAGGCAAGCGTTTATTTCGTCGGCAGCAGTAGATCTTGTAATGACTGGTAGTGTTTGTCGGAAATCGCCAGATAATAAAATCATTGCACCACCAAAACATCTCGAGACATTGCGCAGATATTTTAATGTTCGGTCTAGTGCTTCCAATGCGCGTTTGTGCGCCATTGTGCATTCGTCCCATATGATGATTTTTGATGCTACTAAAACTTTGGCCATTGCGGAGTGTTTCGAAATGTTACATGTCGGTTGTTCAGTAGTTTGAAGGTTTAATGGCAATTTTAACGTTGAGTGAGCCGTACGGCATCCGTCTAACAATGTGGCCGCTATTCCAGAAGAAGCAATTGCTACCGCAATTTCGGATCTCGCACGTACAGTGGCCGAAATCAATGACATGAGGAATGTCTTCCCAGTTCCACCGGGGGCATCCAAAAAAAATAAGCCGCCATTTCCATCATCAATTGCATTAATCAGTGTATCATAGACTTCCCTCTGCTTAGGATTCAACAGAGGTACATTCGTTTGAACTGATTGGATTAGTTCATGTGGATCATATTCACGTTCACGTTCCAATTCTTTATTAAATGCGTCATTCATTCCGCGATCTGGCGCTGGCATTCCTAACCTAACTAACAAACTGCCGCACATGAGGTAACACATATCTTCGATCAAGAGCAAAGTCTGGTTATGGATCTCCTAATTCACCTCAAGATCGGAATTTCTTGAGCTGACGCGAATTCGATGTAAAATATCTTCTGACATGTTATCTTTGTATTTGTTCCACAGGTCACGTGGGTTCGATGGGAAGCATGTTGAAATGATGATAGCAAATATCTGACTTGGAGATGCAGAAATAATTGCTTCAGCGATTGTCGTGTCCCAATGAGTATCGTTTTCAAGCAAATTTAGCTCTTGACATGCTGCACGAAATGTGGGGCACACGATACCATTAACAGTTCGTAGTGATTCAAATGATGTTGGCCCTCGAACATGTACCAGCAACAACCGCAAATAGAAACATTCATCATTCTTCGGATGAACTGTGTAAATACGACCAAGAGCATCAGTAGATTGCATATCTGGATGACCAGGAACTGCATCGCCTTGCTTCCGACGTTGAAATTTCTTCGAAATAGCGTTCCAAGTGTAATAACGTGGCATTTCTGAGTAAAGCAAAGTTCGTGCGAATGGATCGCTTTGACAAATCGCAAAGAAACTGGTCAGTGTTGTCGCTGGAGGTGTTTCGGCACGTTGAGCAGCATTCGACGCTGTAAAATATACTCTCTGACCGTTCTCTAGATGCACCCCCAAATGTAAAACAGTGGGATGACGTTCGTGAATAGGGAATGAAAATATACGCCAAATTGCTTCATTGCAGTTCACATATCTACCAACTTGATAGCGCGTGATTTCATCTTTGTTATTGGATGTTTGGATACCAAAAACCGCCATGTCACTCCCTTTCGTGACATATTTGCAAATGTATTTAATTGACTTGACCGAATTGCAATACTCAACATTACAATGTGCTTTGAATGTTTTGGAAAGAAGTGGCGAATATGGAACAATCCAACTGTTGTCAACTACGAAATCGTTTCCTTTCACTTTAGTTGTGATTGTTCTACCATTATCATCGGGCGATCGACGCCGATACAATGGATAACCATCGTTGCCTGTAATGGTCTCTGCCGTCAATTTTCGTGGATACCGTTTGGAACACTTGCCGTCGACCATGCACGGTGATTGTCGGTTGATAGTGCGTCACACGGTCCATGAATCATATTCGTGACTACAACATCATGTAGGTCTGGATCGGTTTCAGGAGCAGGAATCTCCGCACATATGATGTCATCTATTTGATCTGGCCGAATTCTTTCGACTAACGAAATCAGAATGTCAGCATCCGGTAGGCCTCGTTTTTACCATTCGATTGAATACATCCAGCATCGAGTATTCCCAAAGACGTGTTGCTTAACAATGTAATTCATTAGTGACCGAATTTTTTGCCTGAAAACACGTGCGGTGATGTCGTGTCGATCACTTGATGTTTGTCCGGGAAGCAGCAATTGAATAATTTCTATCCATTTCGGATTACATGTAAATGTAATGAATAGATCTGGCCGACCATAATTACGAACATATGTCATTGCATCTTGCGCATATTCATGCAAATGACGCGGGCTACCTATGTATGTCGCCGGTAAAATAGTCAATCGACCAACATTTTCTGAATCTCCTTCTGTGCTAATTGCATCGCGTAAATGGATATACTCTTCCGAACGCAATTTAGCTTGATTCAACCGAATGAAAGTCAGGCGCTCCGTTTCGATTTTAACGTACATGTCAACGCAATATTGTTGAAGCAGTCGACGAAATCGCAACAAATAATTGTCAGAATTTTCACGAATCATCAAACGATATGCGTAATAATTCATCGAACTAACCTTCTTGGTAGTTTCCTCACCTGAAACAAATGCAGTAAAAATTGTATTTTAGAACCCGTAATAGGTTAACGACTCTTACAGCTACTCTCTACTAAATTAGAAATTACAACTTTTTTTGAGTACTAAAAGCAAACAGAATAAAATGTATATCAAGTTAAAATGAAAACAACAATATTGATCTTACCATTCAATGGGTTAATCATTTTGATATTAAAGTGATATCCATCGTCTCCTTGCCAAAACATCAGCGGGTATTGTAACGCGTCATATGAACGGTGTGTTTCATATATTCTTTGTAGTTGCCCAGTATTGCGTCGTGTAAGTACAATATCACGTGTTTCCAAGTTTTCACCAACAATCAGGATTGCCACTTCATCGATTGTTGGAGCATTAAATGTGCGTTCATGTGTTCCAGCTGGTCTTTTATCTGCTCTGATCACAACTTTATAGTCATCACTTGGCATGCGCTCTAAAGCAGTCTTGAACAGCCTGACCAATGCATGATGTTCATGAAGCATTTGCTGCAGATCTTGGAGAATTGCTCTTTTCGTAGCTGTGTTGATCCCTTGACGCCGGTTAAGTTGTTCTTCCATATTGCCCATGAAGTATATTTGCAAGAATTTATGCTGTGCATCTTCTATAGGTTGCAATGATCCAATGCGATGGCAAATCTGGCCTTGAATCTGTAAAGTCAAAACCATAGTTATAGTTAGATTTACAAACACTTTTTTTTTTTTCAAATAATAACATGCCATTTTTATTTCAGAGACAAATACAGAAATCTAACAAACTACATTCCAGATTTTTTTTACAATGATAGAAAATAAAGTTTTTAACGTAAATTACCTTAAATGTCGGATTATATCCGTGTTCTTCGATAATTTCCGCCCCAAATGAAGTCATTTGGAAACAGACAGACAACACCAGAGCACAATGGCTCTGGTGGCGGGACTTTTCTTCGAGTTTTGAATCCACCACCTGCACTGTTGGAGTGCCTTTGGTGGGATGCGAATCTTCTTGCGTTTTGTTTCTTCTGGCAAGGTTTTGGCTGCTCTTTGTAGCTTTCTGCAGTGGAGTCTCCCGAGGGGTATTGCAAAAGATGCAAAATTTAATTTTCCCAACAGACATTTTGCGGATTGCCAACTCCATCTTTGGTCTGATAAGACTATGTTGAGATCCCTTCTCAATGAGGATATTTTCTTTTCTGGAAGGCCTTTTGTATTGTGGAATGTATCCCATTCTATCCCTACTCGATACACTGAGTTGGTTCTTGCAGGGATTTGTCCACATTGATTATCCAGCCGAGTTTTAGAAGAAATTTTAAGATTTGTGCAGCATCTTCTTGTAGTATTCTGGGATCTTGATTGGTAAGCAGAAAATCGTCGAGGTATACAATAACCCTTATATTCATTTGCCGTAGACGAGATGCTATCCAGTTTGTTACCCTCGCGAAGGTAAGCGGTGCTGTGGAAAGGTCGAATGGGAGACATGTAAACTGAAGAATCTTCTTGTGTTGGACTATTGACAGGAATCTTCGGTGAAGATTGGCTATGGGTATGTGAAAATATGCCTGGGTACGATCTTTACGAGGAAATCTCCTTTCTGTAAGAAATGAGGCACCTTGAAATGGTTCAATAAACGGAACTTCTTTGGGGCTAAATATCTGTTTAAGCCTTTCAGATTTATTATCGGTCGCACTTTGTTGTCGGGCTTTGGAACTGGAAACATAGTTGATAGGAATCCCGTCTGAACTGTAGAATTCTCTAAGACCTTTTGTCCTAGTAGAATCTGGATCTCTGAGTCTAAATTTTTTGACTCGAATCTGGAAAGTTTCTTTGAATAAAAAGGGATCAATGGGGGCTTTTTGACGAAAGGAATTGTGTATCTGCTTATTATTTGCAGGATATTTAAGGGCGCCCCCTCCTCTTTCCAGATGTCCACAAATTGGAGGAGACGGCCACCGTTGAATACGTCAGTCGGTTTTGTGTTTTTTAGACGATTTATTTCGGGGAGTCTGACTATAGTCTCTGTTCTTGGTATTGGCTGGTCGCTTGAAAGTTTCTTGCGTTTTACTGGTATTTGTCTTTCGTGTTCGATTGAACGTTCTTGACGTTTTAGAAATTTTATGTGTTGGTCTAATTTGACGTGCCGTGTGCATGGAATTATAGGCTTTTGGTTGTAATGGTTTTCTGTGAGGGTTGTGAAAAAAGGTTTGTTGCGATGGTTGTTTTAACAGCTCTGCCAGTTGTGTCTCACAGAAAAGGTGGGTGGTTGATGGGGGGATTACATTAAGAAGAGATGCCTGATACTCTTCTTTCGGAAGGAATCCACTCCTTCTTTGTTCAATAACCTCTGATGTTCTACCACAAACATACTGCAAAAGGTCGTCGGAGAGGGATTTAAAAGATGACTCCGTTGACAGAATATCTTTTAATCGTCTACCACAAACATACTGCAAAACGTCGTCGGAGAGGGATTTAAAAGATGACTCCGATGACAGAATATCTTTCAATTTGTTTGCCAACGATTCTCGTCGTAGAAGCATCCCGTGGGTAATGGTGCCCAAGCTATAGTCCATACGAACTAGAAGGTCTTGGTTGGGCGCACCTCTATGCGCCGAGAGTATAGGATTAGCCTTCAAGGGACTAAAGACGGGACTCGCATGCAGTTTCTTTTGAACTTCTGCATAGCGGATTTGGTTAAACGTTATGTCACCTAAGCGCTGACATTCTGTACCTTGAATGGCAATATGTGGCTTAGCAGCTGGTATTATGGGATCCTGTTGTTTTGTAGAGGGGATCCAGACAAAATCGTCGTCTACAGTGGGTGTCGGTGGTACCCAAGGGTTTGTAGATGATGTTGAAGGTGAAGGAATGTTATCTTCATCCTCCGATGGTACCGGAGAATTGGACTTATTCTCAGACTCGGAACACGAATGAGGGCCAGAGTTCTTGAGGAAGGAATGGATACCTCGTCGTCGGATTGATCGGAATGTGCTTGCAATTCCTTGTCGGCTTCTTCTCTACTTTTCAAAAGCGGCTTCATTTCCGCAATGGACGCTATAACGAGTTCATTTTGAACTGCGGAGCCACGGACTCTGGCAGCTAGCGATATTGGGTGTATGATGAGGCCGACACACAGAGGCCATTCCAAAAGTTTTAGTTTCATGTCTCTGTATGATTTTTCCCTAAGGAAGCTGCAGTTGGGTGAGAAGGCTCTGGCTAGATCTACTGTTTGCTATTCCCACGAATAGCAAACCTGATTTTGTTGAGAATTTGGGGATCAAATTCATTTCCCAGCAGCTCCCCCTTGTCGAAGATTCGTATCCTCCACCCTCGCCAACCCGCAGGTAAATGTAATTGTATCACTTGGGTACCTATTCTTAGGATTTCATTATCTCCAGCTTCCCAATTCAGTAGTGACGAGTGTGTGCATGTCTGCAGGGGATGTTGCCTGAAACAGACAAATACGGTTAACTTCGAAATATAATCGAGTTAACATAAGCCGTTTTGTCTGGCAATAATTGAATGAAACTTGTTAAATTGATATAAATATACGGCCTATACTGGTTGAAAAATCGACCCGACAGACTAGAATAATCGACCCGTGCGGCTCAAAAGTTTGACCCCTGCGGTCTGGAAAGTGGCCCGTGCGGCTCGGACAAATTGACCCGTAAAAAAATAAATTGGGCCGCAAGGGTCGAAATTTCGACCCGTAAGGCTCGAAATTTCGGCCCGTAAGGCTCGAACAGCTCGCCCGCCGTGGCGGCTCGAGATATTGACCCGTAGGACTCAATATATAGATCTGTTACAGAATCTGATCCGTAATGTTTATGACAGTTACGGATCTAAAAATATGCCTACCAGCTTACGACGTGAGATCGGCTAGCTTGGTTGGCGTTAACAGATTACAAAAATCTGGGCAGCGTGGCACGCAGATTTTAAATTACGCATTCCAATAATTTCTTCATAAGTGAAGAAACTCAATAAAATATGCACTTATTACGTGTAGGCACTACGTTTCAAACGTTTAATACGTTACTGTAATATAAAAACAAAGTTCACAAGCACTTACAAAATAAACAAATAACTCACCATTATACTCTGGCCGGTAACCGAACACAACACAACACAACACAATACAATATTTTTGATCGTATATTATACGATTTCGAACGACACTCGTCGTTGACTAGGTAGGTAAATACCTATTTTGCGTAGCGAAATGGCACGCGTGTATCGCGGGTTAATCGAAAGCGTACTGACGCATGTCGCTGCACACACCCCGCGCGCTCCCGATCCCGAAGGAGCGCGGGCCGCGCGGGGGGTGGGCAGGCGCATCTAGACGGCACGGGGACCATGGACACGAGTGTTTCATAAGGTTAATTGAAGGATGTAATCTCATAGGTCAAGCCGACGGCACAGACCATGAAATAAATTATATTTATAATTGATGCGAAAAACTTTTAAAAAATTGTTTTCAATTAATTATTAACAATTAAAAATTGATAAAATATAAAATATAATAGTCAATAATAAATAAATAGTCATAGTAAATATATATAATATAATAGTCGCCATGCTTGTGACGTCACAATGTTAAAGGAATTTGAAGATAGTACAGTGTCAACGGCTTCTATATGTGAAAATATCCGAACTTTAGTGCAAAAAAAATAATAATATTAAGTAATTCAATTTAGTCACGTGTGATAAAGGATTTATAAAAGCTAATTCCGATAATATACCTGAAATGGATATATTTATGATAACCGATTTTTAAAAAAATGATATTTGGTTCAATTCAGCTGAAGTTCGAGGTGCTAAAGCATCAAGGTAAGTTTGTAAAAAATATTGTGAATTAAAATATCAAATCATCTAGTCTATTAAATACAATTAATAATTAATTTATTTTTAGAGTATCACGTGAGAGTTACGGTGACAAGGCTGGTTATGTCCAATTGAACCGTAAGAATGGTATTTGCATCTTAAAAGGGCGTATATGTCCAGAACATCGAGTTAGGAGTAAAGCTTACTCAGTTACTTTAACTATTAACGAAAGATTAAAAAAAGTTCAAGACGTTCAATGTCATGACTGTGCAGCTTCAGCAGGTAATAAATACTTTAATCAAAACATAAGTTGTTTAATATTATAGACAATAATCATTTTTTATATATTTATCGATATATTGACGATAATAACGAGATATTATCGGTTACACGTCAAAACACTGTATCAGCTGTATGCTACAATGAGTAGAAATTAACATTGTGACGTCACACGCGCTCGGGTTTGCTCGGGAACTGTCGGCGTGTTTTCGGTACCGGATTCAAAAAAATATTTTTAATTTGATATAACTTTTTAATTATACCGAAAAAAAAAACTAATATAGTTTTGTTATAAAACTTATATATGATCTTTCCATTTATCACAAAAAAAGTTTTTATTCAAAAACCCAATTATTTGAAATGTATTTGAGGCTTTTATATGGCTTGAATGAACGTATACAATTTTGGTTTTATTCGGATTTAAAACCAAGCCAGCGTCGTGTGACCACTCACAAATTCGGGTAAAGTCACGTTGTAGCCATTGCGCTGCTACGTTGACGTCCCTGTTAGCAGCTAAGAGACAAGTGTCATCGGCATACTGGTATATAGAACATTCGTTGACTACGTGCTCCATGTCGTTGACGTAAGCAAGGTAATGTAAAGGTCCTAAGACTGATCCTTGAGCCGTCCCTACAGTTACATCAAAAGGATCACTAACAGTATCACCAATTTTGACGACACATTGCCGGTTTTCTAAGTAATTTTTGCACCAGGATAGTGGTAGGCCTCGGATACCAGAGTTATTTAACCAGAGTTATGTAACGTGTCGTGTCTGAGCATATCAAACGCTTTACTAAAGTCTATAAAAAGTAGAATTACATGTTGTTCATCATTTAAGTACTTGTTGACTTCATTAGTAAATTTAGATAATAGCTGCGTTGTGATTTGATTTTGAACCGTATTGGGATATAGACAAGACTTCGTTTTTAGAGTAAAAGTCGTGTATTTGGTTGCATATGTGTTTTTCTATAAACTTATCAATCATTGGAATCGGTCTATAGTTCGTGTAATCTTCATGACTTCCTTTTTTATGTATTGGTCGAACAATACCGGTTTTTAGTTCTGTTGGTTATTACTTCTGACGCTTTCTCACAGATAGACCTTATATATGTACATCGAATGTCGTCTACCCCTGGACCCTTAATGATGTTTAGACTTTTTATTATTTTAAGTACGTTTTCGTGAGCAGCTTTCTTAAAGTAAATCGATTGATTGTGTGAGTATGTATATTCCGAAATATCCAGTAAATTCTGGTCGCATTTGGGTAGGATTTTTAGGACACTGTTTTTAAATTCTTTAGTAAAATTATTAGCTATTATTTTTGCATCTGTCTGACCCTTTTTGAATGCACTAAGGATAGTTTCGTCTATTGAGGCCTTTTGATGACCTGTAAGTGAGTTAAGTAATTGCCATAGTTTCCTAACGTTTGTTTTGTTTTGCATTGATTTCTTTCTTATAGTAATTGTTTCGTGATATTTCTATTAATTTCCGAGTTTAAGTTCTGATTTTATTATATTTTAGTCGTAGTTCTTTGTTATTATTATAATTTTTCCAATCTATATATAACCGGTCTCTTTTTTTGCACATATTGTTTATTTTATAATTTATCCAAGTTTGTGTATTGCTCCTACTATTTTCATTAATATTTTTTTCGTATATTGATTCTTTGTAACATGTATTAAGTTTATCTTTAATAAAATTATAAATTTTATTCGGACACTGTATCATATATTTCACTCCAGTCTATATTATTAAGTAATGGATGTAACTTTTTATTGTTAATTTTTTGTATTATTTTTTTACCATTTTGTATATTATGTGAGCGGTCAAACCCAGCACACGAGACAGATACTAAGCGGTGGTCCGCCAAAACAGTTCCGAGTGCGGCCGAGTGGGGGCCTACCACCACCTTTTACAAAACAATCTTACTTCAAGGCAGTTTTATATAAACCTATAATAAGAATGCTCGTAATTCGTACCATCACATTATATAAACAAAACGGATTTATTCCTGCTAGAGGCTAGAAAAGAACGAATGATTTGTAATTTTGTCTATTCTTTTCCAATAATAGAATAGCGCGTTCTTACGAATATGTGATCGATGCAACTACGGTCGTTTTATTGGCACGCGTTTCTATTCTTGTGTAGTCAGATATCACGCTAGTTAGACCACACTGACCTTGAAAAAATAATGCAGAAACGATATAAGAAAATGAGGTTTCAGAAGCGGATGCACGGCCTCTCACTGACAGTGCACCTCACTAACATTCGAGGATTGCACTGCAATCTCGTCCCAGTCCACCACCACCTTGAGGCTGCAAGACCGCATCTGCTCTTGCTTACGGAGACGCAAATCTCAACCCCTGCTGATACTTCCTACCTAAACTACCCAGGCTACACCCTGGAGCACAACTTCCATTCAAAAGCAGGGGTTTGTTTCTATGTGCGTGATAACATCTGCGCTAGGCGTCTCCGTAACTTAGAAGATCCCTCATCTTCTTCAATCTGGGTGCTTGTAGATACCGGCATCGAAAAAAATGTTTATGTGGGTGTCTACAGATCGCACAGCGGAGATCAGGAGACAACTAGGCTATTTGACCATCTGAGTGAGGCCGCCGATGTGGCTCAACAGAGGTATCCGACCGCACAAATTGTTTTTCTGGGATAAGATAAGATAGATAAGATAAGATAAACTTTATTTGCTTAAACATGAGTGTGCACACATAAGTATACAAGATGGAAGGTCTTAGAATAAATAGATCTGTCATGTTTTACCTGTATGGCGTAATACCAATGCTAATACAGTTACAGCAACATAACAAGCTACATAATATAATTATTTTTAAAACCTATTATTTAATAAAATTAAAATGAATTTATATAATAATTGCAATGTCACTTTCATATAATACTATCATTTAAAAATTCGTCGATATCATAATAAGCTTTCTCTGTCAATAATGTGTTGAGTTTCTTTTTCAATGTATGAGCAGTTAGTACCCTCCAACACTTAGGCAATATATTGTATATTATTGGAGCCATACAAAAGAAACTATTGTGCATGAGTGTAGTTTTTGAGGGATGTACACAGAGTCTGCTATCGTCACGCCTATTGCGATTCAATCTATCGGACAACTTCGGAAAATTATTTGGATTATATTTGACAAACATTACAGTCTCAAGAATATACAAACAGGGAACAGTAAGTATTCTGTATTGTTTAAAGTAAGGTTTACAGCTATCAGTGGTTTGCAATTTAAACATGGTCCTTAACATGGACTTTAATGCCCACCACGAGCAGTGGCTGTTCCCTTACCAGAAAACAGTCCATGCTGGTAGAGAGGCCTACAAGTATGCCTTGTCTATGAACCTTTCCCAGCTGGTTGACCAAGCAACTCGAATACCTGACATTGAGAGCCACACGGCCAATTATCTGGACCTTCTGTTGACGACTGAACCAGACCGATATCAAGTGCCAGTTTCAGCCTCCCTTGGCAGTTCTGACCACTGTCTGGTTAAGTCCATACTTTTGTGTCCCCCACCTGACTCCAGCCCTAGAGGCACTAGGCGGGTGTGGCGATACAAGTCAGCGGATTGGGATGAGATGCGTCATTTCCTTGCATCTTACCCCTGGCTGTCAGTCTGCTTTTCTTCTGGCGATCCGTGGAGCTGCGCGTCTGCTGTTGCCGAGGTTATCGGTCGGGTGATGGAATACTTTATTCCGTTTTCTGACCGGCCATCTGGCATCAGAGCTCAGCCCTGGTTTGGCTCTGACTGTTTGAAAGCTGAGGCAGACAAACAGTCAGCTTATGAAGCTTGGGTTGATACCAGAAATCAAAAGCAAATCTCCGGACACGCGTAAAAAGAAGAAAGCTTTTAACAATGTAGCCAAGTCCTGCAAAAGGGTCCTGATGAAGGCACGCTTCAATCAGGTTGGCCGCGTGGGGGCCAGACTCTCGTCTTACCCATCTGGCTAGTAAGGAGTTTTGGTCTCTAGCCAAATGTGTTAAGGCGAACTTTTGTCGATCCTCACTCCCTCCTTTGCAGAAACCTGATGGAACACTGGCTCTGTTTGCTGAAAATTCACGGCTAGATGCTGGTACTAAAACACCACCTCAGCTACCTCCTAGTGATTGCAAAATGCCAGAAATCCGCATTCATCAAAAGGAGGTTCTCAAAATACTACGCACTCTAAATGTGAATAAAGCCAGTGGTCCCGACGGTATTCCTGCCATTGTTCTGAGGAACTGCGCGGCCGAGTTGGCTCCTATCTTGACACGCCTATTCCGTATGTCTTTTCGGGCTGGTAAAGTTCCGAAAGCTTGGAAGGTAGCTAACGTACAGCCAGTACCAAAAAAGGGTAGTCGTGCAGACCCTGTCAACTACCGTCCAATTGCGATCACCTCCATTCTCTGCAAGGTGATGGAGCGTGTAATAAACAAACGTTTACTGGCATACCTCGAAGATAATGACCTCCTAATTGATCGGCAATACGGGTTTCGCCAACGCCGCTCTATTGGAGATCTTCTAGTGTATGCCACGCACCTCTGGGGTGAGGCTTTTGAAAGATATGGTGAGGCACTTGCTGTCTCACTTGACATTTCAAAGGCTTTCGACAGGGTCTGGCACGAAGCCCTTATAGCCAAGCTTCCTTCTTACGGAGTTCCGGCTAGTCTTTGTGCTTGGATTTCAGATTTCCTGAGGGAACGATCTATTCGAGTGGTTGTTGACGGCTGCTCGTCTGATCTATTAGCAATTAACGCTGGAGTACCTCAGAGATCTGTTCTCTCGGCAACGTTATTCCTGCTACATATAAACGACCTGCTCAGACCCGGTATGTTTGGGTATGCGGACGATAGCACGGTTGCAGAGAGATATTTCACCAGCGCAAAGGCCAAAAAATCGGAAATCGACGATCTTCGAGTGGCAATGGTTGAACGCACTAACTTAACCCTCCAGGCAGTGTCTGACTAGGGCGTTGCTAACCTGGTCACATTCAACACCACGAAAACCCAGGTATGTCTTTTCTCCGCTAAAAAGAGCCCGTTCACCAAGGCTCCTATTTTCCGGGATGTACCTGTACCTCAGCATCTTTAGCTACTTGGTGTGGACTTATCATCCAACCTGAACTTTGGAAGCTACATAGAATCCAGGGCTAAAACAGCTTCGAAAAAACTAGGCATCCTCTCTAAGGTGCGTAAATATTTTACCTCGATCGAATCAATAGGAAAAAAACGTTCACGTGGTCTGATTTGTCAAAGAAGATTGTGACAAAGCAGTCGGACCACGTGTTCAGAGGGGAATCAACTGCTGAGTCTTTACTCAGCACAGGTACGCTCCTGCATGGAGTACTGCTCGCACCTTTGGGATGAATCCGCCCGCTACCAGCTTGAGGCCCTGGAAGCTATTGACAGACGCGCCAGAAAACTTATAAGCGATGAGGCACTCACAAGCAGCCGACTTCAGAGCCTCGACCATCGCCGTCTGGTTGTGAGTCTGTGTGTCTTCTACAGGTTACATTTCGGAGAGTGTGCGCAGGAATTGCATGAATTAATTCCACCAGCACCATTCCATCATCGGACATCAAGGCGTGGTCTGAGATTCCATCCGTATGTGGTCGATATTCCACCTCTTCGTACCTCTCGATTCGCTTCTTCTTTCATCATGCGAACCGCTAAGGAATGGAATTCCCTTCCAGCGTCATTATTCCCCGATACATATAATCTTGGGATTTTTAAGGCAAGAGTAAATAGGCATTATTTGAGTTTGCGTGCTTCATCTTAGACCACATCGTTACTTAAAATCAGGTAAGATTGTAGTCAAACGCACTCAAATTTATTCATAAAAAAAAAAAAAACACTCAGCTAAACTACTAACGTAATAATCTCGAATGCTGTCACATGTTTTCAGATCTATGTTTATGTCACCTATCAAAAATGTGTCTGATGATTTGAACGGGTGACTTGATAGTAGTCTCTTTGTTTCCTTTACGAATAGATGCTTACTTTCACTTGGTGGCCTATAAAGTGCACAGATATTTGCGGAGTGGAGAAGGAAGTGGTAATTTGACCGATAATGGATTCGCAGTGTTGCGTAGTGATCAATTGGTGTAAATACATGAGTGTTTCGAACATAAATTATTATTCCACCTCCTTTTCTGTTACTGCGCAACTTAATGTGCATTCTATAGCCATTTATGTTGTACATAGAAACAATGTTGTAGCTTATGTTTACCTCTGTTAGGATGATAACATCGAGTGACATTTTAGAAGAACTGATTATTTGGAGAATATTACAAAAGTTTTCTTCATTGACCTAATTGACCGAGCGAGCGTAGCGTCTCAGTTTTAACTCGAGGACTGCCCGATTTGGTGTTGTTGGTATGTGTGTCAGTGTACAGGCCGCATTTTTCAGCCGATTTTCATGAAATTTGGCACAAGTGTTCTTTGTTGCAAGGCGCAACTTTTCTCGAAAGGATTTTTTGATTGGGGGGAAAATGGGGGGAAAATGCGAAAATAACGAGAGGTCTACTGTTCACAGAACCACTAGTATTAATATGAATGATATTTAGTTTGATTTTATGTATTAACGGTAGATACTTATGAAAATCGTTAATATTTATACAGTCAAAAATTTCAAGGTGGTCTAGATGTATTACGTTTGTGCCTGTTTCATAAAGGAAAATCTATTACCGATGAGTCGTAGTCGTGCTGCCTGTGCGCGTTTTCTGTGCCAACTTTTCGATTTCGTCTTCACTCCTAATGACTTGGGCCTTATCCTTGTCTTCTTCTTCTTGTTGTTTTAAGTGTTGTTGAGCTTTCCATAGTAGTGACTTATTAGACTTGGACAGGGCACGCCGTACACTAATTTTTGAGCTAGCCGTCTTGATATTGGCGTTTGGGATGATTTTTTTCACGGTTATAATTTCTTTTTTGGAGGCTTTCACCCAGCTACTTGCTTGTTCGACTTGTTGAAGTTCCAGTTGTATGAGCCCATCATTCTCATTGTACCCTTCCAGGCGTCTAACGTTCACAACCTGGGATTTTTGCATATTGAAGGTTTTGGCTAGCTTGCTGGATATTGCTTCAAGGTTTTCATCTTGTAGCTTAGGAATACCAACCACCTCTACTATGTTATCAAGACGGTGTTGTTCAATGTCCCGCAGTTTTATTTTCAGGGAGCTTATCTCGAGATCAAGATGAGTTTTTTCATTGGAAAGGTGGGTACACTTTTTTCTAATTGGTGTATGCGCTTGTTTTGCTCGTCTACAGTTTTTGTCAGTTCATCTATTTTCGAGCTACAGAAGTTTAGAGATAGCTCTATCGGTTGCAGCTCCTTCTTCAGAATATTTTTCATCTCTATAGTTATTTCTGTCAAAAACTTCTCCGAATTGACGGTATAGTTCTTCACGCTTCCGCTACTTATCGCATTGTCTTCTTCTTCATCTTCTTCTTCAGGAATTATAAGGGATGTCCTTCGGATGGACGAGTCCTGAGTACACTCACCGCAGGTCTACTCCAGGCTGTCGGTATTCCGGATTGCTGATAGTTGCTTCGCAGTGAGCCCGGAGCAGGCCTGACTTGCATGAACAATCTTTCCACATGATCTACACTCTAGCCCTGGTGATCTCTTGGTGATTGATTTCACACAGTTATCACACTTGTTCAAAAATATTAGAAATTATTATTTTCATCTTAACAGTTAATGAAGAAGTAAGTGATGCTGCTACATCTGTAAGTATCCAGTGCAATGATGAATTAAGGAGCGTTTTGGAACAAGCGATTGGTGAGTTTAGATCTGTGCCTATCCAGTGTAGACCGCAGCTTCCACGTTTGCCTACGCATAGAAAAAATGTGTGTGTGTGCCCTAGACTCGATTCTAACATCTTATTTTTCCAATTGTAATGATCTCACTGATGCGCATTCAATCCTGTATTGTGCGGCTGTTACAGTATGTCGAGTAGCTGGTGTTAAATTTTATAAACAAGAAACGGCTGCTCGACCAAGACCTACTGTACCAGCTTGGCAATGCAGGATTGAACGCCGCATTTACCGAGACTAGGGTGCTCATAGGCAAGCTACATTGCTTCAGGACGGGCAATATACGCCCGAGAATCATGCGCTTCGTGACCCGGGCATTCGCGGGAACTAACGTGAGTCCCCGTGAATACTCTGTACGGGTCACGATTTCTTGAAGCAGAAAATCTATGCATGGGCAAACCGTATAAGACGATATAAAAAGAGAGTGGACAGATATACACAAAATCGCTTGTTCCAAAAAGACGAGAGGTGGGCATACAGGTGGTGGGAGTGCCCTGACTCAGATGTGACTGATGGAAGTCTACTAGATGCTGATGCTACAATTACCTTTTGGAAAAGGATCTGGTCGATGCCCGCAGGGTGCGTGGATTGGAGATGTAGAACGGGTGTGTGAAACAATACAAGCTATGGAACCTATAACTAAAAAGAAGAAGATATTGGTTGTGCAGTTCGTTCGTTACCAAATTGGAAATACGGCCCGTATTGTGCGGAAGTTCCTATCTCTGGAGCCCTAACCACCGGTAGCTTGGTCCCTGTACTCGATACCGGTGGATTACGGTTTTTTATATTTTTAAATGTATTTTTTTATAAATCTATTTAAAAATATAATCAATACTAGCAACCCTTAGCGCAAACTGCGCAAGTAATTTTTTTTTTTTTTTTTACTTTTTGATAAATTTCTAATCTTATCGCACCACTTGAGACCACGACCTTTCCAACGGTGTGCCACACTTGACTGTGCGACTCTTAGTTTAGGAGGAGAAGCGGCTTCACTGGCGTATTATATATATAGATGTGTAATGTTTAAATATATAATAATAATAACTCTATTATACAGTATACTGTTCAATCCTTGTACTCCCCGATATCTTAAAGAACGCTTTAAGTTCCTACATGACACACATTCGAGGTCGCTAAGGTCATCAGAGAATTTAATGCTGGAAATGCCAGTGCATTCCACAAAATTTTCTGACAAGTGCTACACTGTTCAAGCAGTTCGTCTATGGAATGCTCTGCCGCTACAGATTAAACGCGCACAAACACTTGCATCTTTTAAAAATATGTTAAAAGATTTTTATCTCTATTCCTCTAATTAGTGGTATTTGTTTCTATAATATATTTTTTGTGTATATTTAAAGTTAGTATATCCTATTATTGTTAGTATATTCTATTGAATTTCATATATATGTACTTGTTTCTCCTGATAAATATTCATTTATCAATGTATTGAACATTTTGCTTTCTTCTATAAATCCTATTAATTTATTATTTTTAAATATAATTATATTACATTGTACACAACCCCTATCATTTCTTGTAACTTTCATTCCATCCTAAGGTTGCCTGGAAGAGATTGCTCTTTAGCAATAAGGCCGCCTGTTGTACATTATTTTTTTAAGACTTGTCATAAACCATTTGTTGTTATATTGTGTACAATAAAGAGTATTTATTATTATTATTATATCGTTTATTACAAAACAAACTACCGGCGGTGGAGGCTACAGACTAAGAAACCTCCTAACAATACGGCACGTGTCGAGGATAACAACCTTCTGAATCTGACTCTTGATCCAACAATCTAACGAGAGTCTCTTGAGATGTTGATCGAGACTCTTCGCTATTAATCCGTTTGCCGAAACGACCACCGGGACAATGATCGTCGAGTCTACGTCCCACATGGCGGTTATCTCGAAGGACAGATCGAGGTACTTACTAAGTTTGTCCTTCTCTGCCTTCACGAGATTCTCGTCATGCGGGACGGCGATATCGACGAGCACTGCCCGACGCTGGGTCCGATCAACCAACACGATATCGGGCCTATTGGCAACAATAGTCCTGTCCGTGATGATTGATCGGTCCCAGTAGAGCAATGCACGACCATTCTCAAGAACTGGCACTGGTGTGTACTTATAGTACGGTACTTCAAACTCAATAAGGCCATATTGAAGAGCAAGTTGCTGGTGGATGATCCTGGCTACTTGATTGTGCCTATGCAAGTACTCGGTGTTAGCAAGATACGAACAACCGGAAATAATATGGCGAAGTGATTCACCAGGACGGTGGCATGCTCGACAAATGTCGACCGTACCGTCCTTCATGATGTATTTCCGATAGTTGTTCGTCTTGATAACCTCATCTGCAATTGCACAGGCAAAACCTTCAGTTTCCCCAAAGAGGTCCCCAAAACGTAGCCAGTTCACCGAAGCGAGCAGGTATACGTCGGGTCCTGTTAAGACCCGGTAGAACCGCCCGTGTAGCTCCTTACTCTTCCATACGTCCTTACGGTCTTCAGTACCTAGCACCTTTGGTTTACGCCAGTTCTCGTTAGCCAAGGAAAGAGGTGTAAGGCCCTTGTCAACCATCACAACATCGCAATGAATATCACACCCGTTCTGTAGAAAGTAATCTCTCAGACTGCACACTTCACGGTTGTGGAGGTTCTTAGCATTCAAAAAGCCTCGACCCCCCCACTTCCGCGGAATGTACAGTCTCATGACAGAAGATCGTGGGTGTAACATTCGATGCAATGTTAGTTGTTGACGGACTCGCCTATCCAGGGTGTCTAGTTCCGTTTGAGTCCACCTAAGTATGCCAAAGGAGTATAACAATAAAGGTATCACCCAACCGTTGAAAGCCCGCATTTTGTTACCACCGGACAAAGAACTGTTAAGAACTTTTGTCAGGCGACCAAAAAAACGTTCTTTCACCGATTTCTTAATATCCTCTACCGCTATACCCAATGACTCTGACATACCTAGGTATTTGTATGTTTCGGTCTCGGAGAGAGATCTGAGAGTTATTATCTCAGAAAGTTGTAAATTCGGTGAATTTACAACCTTCCCCCGTTGTACATGCATAACCGCACACTTATCAACACCGAACTCCATCTTAATGGCATTACTAAAAACTTCCGTAGTTTTTAATAATGTCACTAAATCTTGGTGCTGCAATGTGAATAGTTTGAGGTCATCCATGTACATCAGGTGAGATATAACAAAATATAACAAATTATATATAATATAATATAATTTCTATATTATTAAATATAGAAAATAAATAAAATAACATAAAAATAAAATACAAATACTCTTTATTGTACACAAAAAAGAGTCAGTCACATTTGACTTAAAATTAATGTACTTACAACAGGCGCTAAAGAGCAATCTCTTCCAGGCAACCTTAGGATGGATAAAATATTACTGGAAATGATAGTAATATAAATACTTAAAATAAAATAATAAATTAGTTTTTTTTTTAAGGGAAAACAGATAAGCAGGTAAAAAGTTAATCAGGAAAAGTACTCAATAGTAACTTAGTATATCTACTTAGTCTAAATATTATCAGATATTATTACTTATATGTAAATAAACACAAATTATAGATAAAGATGAAGATATCATAAAAAAAAATATTTAAAATTTAAAAAACCCCCGACTCACCGAAAAAGATCAATAAAAAAACCCGTAAAAAGTAAAAAAATAACTATTATATTATGACCTATCTACCCTAAGTATTGAACCTTTTGGGGCGGGGCCCCAAGAGATTTGACTACGTCCTCGCCGTCCGCCCTGGACCCCAACTTGACCACGGTAACGCAGTGGCAAGTTGGGTGACCGAACGTCGATATCGAGACTTGAGTGGCCAACATTGCGATGGATATGCTTGACGAGACCCCCGGTACTGACACTGCCCTTTCCCGGCCAGTGTCAACCGACGACTTAATGCTTGAACAACGGACTTCGATGCCTATTGATTTGGGGGCTCGCGTCGCGCCGCCTAGTTGCAGCGCGACGTCGACGCCCCAAGGAAATGTTGCTGCTGGGACTGACGATGGGTCAGCTCCCAGTGGTGTGAAGAGTAAGGGCCGCTCTTCTTCGCAGAAGAGGACCCTCGAGAAGGGGGGGCTGCCGCGCGACCAGAGCACTAGTTGCTCTGGGTGGGGGTCCCTCCTCTCCAGCGAGTCGTAGGAGGTGGTGCCGGTGAAGACGGTGCGCACGCGTCTCAGCGCCTACAGAGTGCGCCCGCCGACGCCACCCCCGTCATCTGTACCGTCCCTGCGCAGTCGCAGGGATATCGGTGTGCCGCCCGCGCGGGAGATCATGAGTATTCTCTCCCGCATGAACGCGGCCATGCGGGAGGGTAAGAACATGTCGGGGAGGAAGAAGATCGTGGCTTCACTGGTGGATGAAGCCCAATCCTCCTTGGACAAGCTCCTCGCGCGGAGCGGCACAAAGGAGGAGGCGAAGCTCCGCAAGCAGGTTGCGAGCCTGGAGGTGGAGCTCACTGCCTCCCGAAAGGAGATGGAAGATCTGCGTCGGGAGGTCGCTGAGCTGACCACAGTGGTCAAGGCACCTCCAGGTCCCAGGTCTCCTCTGACGGTTGGACCAGCGCCGAAGACGGCGCCTTGGACCGCGCCCACCATGGCGCCCGCCTCGCCGCCACAGCCTGTGCCGACTACGGTGCAGGTCCTGACGGCGATCGAGAGGCGCCTCGCGGTCCTGGAAGACCGGGCGTACCGCCCTCCGCTAGCGCGCCCCGCGTTTTCATACGCGGCGGCTGTTGGCGGTGCTCCCGCTCCCGGTCCTAGCGGCTCACCTGCTGTCCACCGCCCCGCTCCGCCCTCGGCCGCTTCGGTGAGCCGGATGCCGGCCGAGACCCCGGCCCAGGCGTGGAAGGCCAAGGTGCGGTAAGAAGAGTGGCACCCCTGCCGCCTCGTCTTCCTCTAACGTCGCTCCCGTTGCTTCCTTACATCCCTCCAGACGGGAGGGATGGGAAGTAGTGGGAGCCAAGAAGAGGAAGACGAAGGCTGCCAAGAAAGCGGCCAAAGCCGCCGCGGCGAAGGCGCCGAAGAGGCCCCGCACTCCTCGCTCCACCGCCGTCGTCCTGACGGTGACGACGGTAGGTGTGGAGAAAGGGGTGGGGTACGCCGACGTACTGAGGACCGTGAAGTCCTCAGTCAACCTCTCGGCCCTCGACATACAAGGGGGGCTCCGGTGCAAGACGACACGCACCGGGGCTCGCCTCCTCGAGGTCTCCGGGTCCTCCAGCGGCCCTAAAGCTGACGCCCTAGCGGCTCAGCTTAGGGACGCGCTGGACCAAGAAGCCGTCCGCGTCACCAGACCCACTAAATGCGCCGCATTGCGCATCACGGGTCTGGATGACGCGGCCACGACGGAGGAAGTTGTCTCCGCCGTCGTGGAGGCGGGTGGCTGCCCCCGTGACCAGGTGAAGGCTGGAGATATCTCCTTCGGCTCCACTGGTCACGGGATGACAGTAGTCCAGTGCCCCGTCGCGGCGGCACTGAATGTGGCGGACGGACGAAGCCTCCTCGAAGGGTTCGAAGGGTTCCGGTGCATGGTGGTGGGGCACGTCTGAGTGCAGTGTACAGCGGAAGTCACCGTGGGCGATCGGTGCTTCCGCTGCAGCCGGCCCGGTCACAAGGCAAGTGCCTGTGACACCCCGCCTCGCTGCTTTAGATGCGAGGCGGAGGGCAAGACCGCGGATCACCGGGTCGGCAGCACAACCTGCGCCGCCTCGAGGCCAAAACCTCGTCCGTCCGCTGAGAGCGGTGGGGGTGCCCGCCCTTGCGCGGCCATTTGTTTCGCGGCGGGATGCGGTTATGGACGTCAATTAATGTCTGACGCCCGTATCCGTATCCTGCAAGTGAATTTGAACCACTGCCGTGCTGCTCAGGATCTTCTGTACCAGAGCATCCGGCAGTGGTCCATAAACTTGGTCGTGGTCGCTGAGCCGTACTACGTCCACCCGGGTAGCCCGGTGGACGAGGACGGCTCGGCCTGTTGTATCTTTGGGGGGTCCGCCGCAGACAACTCGCGCCTTGCGATCATTGCAAGGGGCCGCGGGTGTGTTGCCGCGGACTATGATGGGTTGGCAGTCGTGGCCACCTACATCTCGCCGAACATTGACGAGTCTCAGTTTGAGCTATGGCTCACTGAGCTCGACGTCGTCTTCACTGCGTGCCTTCCTCGCCCTGTCCTGCTCCTGGGAGACTTCAACGCCTGGAGTGAGGCGTGGGGCTCCCGGGAAACCAGGGACAAGGGGAGGCTTCTTGAGGACTGGACCAGAACACGTGGTCTGGAGGTCCTCAACCGGGGGAATATCGCCACCTTTTGGCGGCGGGGGGGGGAATCGATCGTGGACGTAACGTTCGCATCCCCTGACCTCGCCCGCCGTATTACAGGCTGGCGCGTGGAGGAGGAGACGCACTCGGATCATCGGTACATCCGGTTCGATGTCCCCCCCCCCCCCCCCCCCCACCTGACCTCCCACAGCCGGTGGCAAATTCCCCGGATCCGCGTTGGGCACTTCACCATCTGGATCGGGAGGCTCTCCTGGAGGCATCCATCGTGCAGGCCTGGATTCCGGCGCCGGACCGGCCTGCCGATGTGGATGCCGAGGCGGAGTGGTTCAGGAGAGCCATGTCGCAAATCTGTGATGCGGCGATGCCTAGGGTTACACCCAGACCGGCCAGGAAGCAGGTGTACTGGTGGTCGCCGGAGATTGCAGAGCTGCGCGCAGCATGCATCTCCGCCCGCCGCCGGTACACCAGGTTTCGCCGGAGGCGTCGCCGCCCAGACGACGCGACAGCCCGAGAGGCGGAGCTTTTTCAGGCATACAGGGAGGCTAAAGGTAATCTCCAGGAGACGATAAAGCGGGCCAAGATGGTGGCCCGCGAGGAGCTCCTGGAGACCCTGCAGCAGAACCCATGGGGGCGCCCGTACCTACAGGTCAGGGAGAAACTCCGACCTAGGGCGCCCCCACTGACCCAGAGTCTCCAGCCGCAGCAGCTGGAGCGGGTCATGGGCTCCCTGTTTCCGACGAGCGCAGAGGAGCACGTCCCTCCGCGCATGGCTCCGTCTCTGCCCGACGCGGATAGCACCAGCGAAGACGACGTACCCGAAGTCAGGGTGGGGGAGCTAGGTGCGGCAGTACTCCGGCTTAAACGCCGGAAAATCACTGCCCCCGGACCCAACGGCATTTATGGCCGTGCATGGGTCCTGGCCCTCGAAGAACTCGGGCCTCGACTGATGGGGCTCTTTAGCGCATGCCTTGAAAGGGGCCAGTTTCCCAAGGTGTGGAGGACGGAGAAACTGGCACAAACCTTTAATAATTTTTGTATAGACATACCCGCGAATATAACTAGCTCCTTGAATTCTGGCCCAGTTAAAGCTCAACGTATGCTGGAAAGCGGCGTGAATAAGTGTCATGTCTCATTTAGCTTTGAATATGTAAACCCCAATGATATTATAAAAGTATTCAAGTCGCTTAACTCAAAAAAGACAGCTGACTTGTGGGGTATTTCTGTAAAATTGCTTCAGTCCATTATTGTGAATATATCTCCACACCTAGCTGCAATATTTAATAAATGTGTCAATAGTGGAGTGTTTCCTGATCTCATGAAATACAGTAAAGTGATACCTTTATTTAAAACTGGACCAATTTCAATACTACCTGCCATTAGTAAAATACTACCTGCCATTAGTAAAATTTTTGAAAAAATTATATTGCAGCAATTACAATTACATTTTAATTCAAATATGCTACTACATAATGAGCAGTATGGATTCACAAGAGGTCGTTCTACCATTCACGTAGGGGTAACGCTTCTGAAGCATATTTTCAATGCCTGGGAGAATAAGCAAGATGCCATTGGTATATTTTGCGATCTCTCCAAAGCTTTTGATTGCGTTGAACATAATACCCTATTACGGAAACTCAATTATTATGGTATCAGAGATTCGCCACTGGACCTAGTTGCCTCATACCTCAGTGATAGAATACAACATGATGATATCAATGGTAGTCGGTTTTAGGGGCTTCTGTAGCTATGGGCGTGCCACAAGGATCAATTCTAGGTCCGTTTCTATTTTTAGTTTACATAAATGATCTACCGTTCTATGTACAGAACTTGTGCGACATTGTTCTATTCGCCGATGATACATCACTTATTTTTAAAGTTGATCGCAAGCTGACGAATTTTGACGAAGTAAATAGTTTACTTGCACTAGTTCTGGATTGGTTTACAACCAACAATTTACTTCTGAACGCAAAAAAGACGAAGTGTGTTAGATTTAGTATGCCTAATGTTCAGAACTACGGTACTAATATTATTTTGAACGGTGATACCCTTAATCTTGTAGAATCAACCGTATTTTTGGGTATTACTCTAGACAGTAAATTACAGTGGAACGCCCAAATATCGGGTCTTGCAGAGAAACTTAGCTCTGCGGCTTTTGCTATTAGTTAAGTCAGACAGCTCACGGATGTAGAAACTGCCAGGTTGGTTTATTTAAGTTATTTTCACAGTGTCATGTCGTATGGAATTTTACTGTGGGGCAAGGCAGCTGATATAGAAATCATTTTTATACTCCAAAAGCGAGTTATACGTGCGATTTATAAACTGAATGCAGGAGTTTCTCTTAGAGAAAGATTTAAAAAAATAGGCATTTTAACAGTTGCATCACAATATATATATATACGAATATTATGTTCGTTAAACAGAATATACATTTATACAGTATGAACAGTGACATACGTGCAATAAATACTAGAAATAAGCATAAATTGGTTGGGACGTATTATCGTTTACAGAAGGTTCATGACTCCTTTGCAGGATTTGGTGTGCGTTTTTATAACAAAATTCCTCTAAACATTATGAACCTTCCTTTGAATAAATTCAAAGTGGTTGTTAAGACACACCTCCTAAAAAAGGCATATTATACTATTAACGATTATCTAAACGATACAGAGAAATGGCAATGAGTTGCTTGCTCATCACTCGAGCTACATAGGGGTTACTTCTGTTTGAAATGTTGTTTTATTGCTGAAACTCACTTATTATTGTTAAATTATTATTATTATGACATTGTAAGGTATGCGTACTTTGAGATTATGTGGCACCTTTAACTAAGTATTTGACTTTTTTTGTGAATAGCAGAGATTCATAATTTTTAAGTTCACTTGGTCCACACATGGTCACGTACTGCCCTTGCCCTCTTTTTATTGTTGTAACAGAATCATTGTATTTACTGGCGAATAAAAAGAGTGGCCGTGAGTTTTTCTTGCCAGGTTCTTTCCTCACAGGCTCTACCTATTGCCTTGGGAATCTGGCAGTAAATGTAAATGTAGAAGCATTTTCTTTTTTTGACGTTCATAAGTGTTACTTTGTGACCTACATGAATAAAGATATTTTGATTTTGATTTTGAAATAGTTATCACTTTTCTACACTGAAATAAATAGAAGTTACGCCTCCCGCACGACAGAGAAGTTTAACTAGAGGCGAGACACGTACAGTGTGTTTTACAACATACAACAGGGTTACACATAAGGGTGGGTCCAAACTAGAACAACGACGGACCAGACTGCGTAACGCGGGCGAATCGAAATGCGGTGTCACGCAGTTCGATCCGTCGTCGTATTCCAGTCTGGAGCCACCCTTAGAAATATAGTTAGGTTACTATATAAACAAGATTTCCCTATTTGTTAACAAGACTTACCTTGTACAACAACTTGATACCACACCTGTAACCCAAATTCTACCAGGAAAAGAACAAATTATTAAGCCTTGTAGTAGAACAACCGCGGGACATAATCTTATCTGATTGTACGTATGTATCATCAGCTTTTTTATTAGTGGTTCGTCAGTGTTTGCTTGTTCGCGCCGCTCAAAGTACATATTTTTGTACCTACCAATTCCCAGTGGTGTGTCGAACGATAATTACCACGTATTAAATATGTTTCATTAACAATGTAGGTAACTATAATTTGATAAGCCTATCAATGTGGACACCAAGTGTGATATTTAAAAAAATGCAACAGTTTAGCTATCTTTATGGGCGACGTTGTTTAGTATGTTTTATACTCGCATTGTGTACTTCATATGCCATATTTAACTTCTGGTATAACATACAGAGATACAGTTATACCATGGATAAGAGTATATTCGATATACCACAAATAACCACCACTACAGCGGGACCGGTAATCATGTATTGGGAGAAATTACAAGGTAATTTAAGTTGTCATTACTCAACACAAGACGATGCGTTAGAATCCGTTACTAGCAAAGACTTTTCAGTTGGAAACAATTCTATATTCTTTCATGAAACTTCGTGTCGCGGTGGTATAAACTCAAGACAGGCATGTGCCGTTGAGTCTGCAGCCAGACTACACCCAAACTGGCAGGTTAACTTGCTATTTAGTTCACCTATCACAGAAAAGATATTAACAACTAGTAACCTTGCAAAACTGTTGCAATTTCGAAACATAAAATTATCCAGATTGCATATTGAAGAGTACGGCAACGGCACAGTTGTAGAAGATATATTGAAAACCAAGTTGAAGAAAAGTGCTCATCCTATGGAACATACGGCGGACATCATAAGAATACTCACTTTGCATAAATTTGGTGGTGTTTATTTAGACACTGACTCTATTCTTATCAAAAACCTCGAAGCTCTCCCTCCCAACTGGATTGGTCAAGAAGCTGACAAACAAGTATCATCAGGGGCAATGGCGTTTTCGAAAGACGGTTTTGGTGGCAACTTGACAACTGCTATACTAAAGTAAGATAAATAATGTTCATAATATTAATTATTCAATTCAATTAGAAGGTCGATTTTGCGTCAGTTACACAGCACAACTATACCTAATAATAGATTATACACCAAAAATTTCCTCGTAGAGCACTTTTTGTAGGTATGTGTTATAGGAAACTGTATGAAATAACAGTTCATCAAGGACCGAGAGACGCAGTCCGGAACTTTGTTTAATACTAATGATCATACAATTACCACTCGTCATAATATATGATTTAAATTATACTTTAAAAAGCACAGTACAAATTGTATTACCTATCTTATAATTAAAAAACCGGCCTAGTGCGTGTCGGGCCACGCATAAGATAGGGTTCCGTAGTTAGTTACCCATAAAAACTTCTAAACTCCTGAACTAACAGAGTCATACCATCCGTTTTAGTTTTCCTTAAAGTTCATTACATGAACTACCCTCATGAAGTCAGGTTCTTCACAGGCCAGCCGTTTAGATTTTAGAGGCCTTCAAAGCTAAATATCTCGCAAACGGATAGGTACTTAAATCAAAAATCACTTTATCAACCTCGCAATGAATTTAAAAGACCTATCTAATGATACCCCACACGATGGTGTAGACGCGAGAAAAAAATATCAACCCCACTTTCCGAGAAGAGTGGAGGTAGTCAAAAAAAATATTTTTCAAAATTTTATTTTAGCACTTTGTCGGCGTAGTAAATATACAATTAGAAAATGGTTTAACATTGAAAGATGTGTTAGACAGGGTTGTGTGGCGTCTCCTGTGCTGTTCAATCTATTCATTGACAACTGTTTGAAAGAGTTGAAAGAAAGTGTGTATGGGTTGAGAATGAATGAACTGACCATCAAATGCCTTCTATATGCTGATGACCAGGTAATACTTGCATCATCAGCGGAAGAGTTGCAGATGATGGTTGGTATGCTAAACGAGTCTTTAAAAAAGAAAGGAATGAAGATTTGTGTCTGTCTGTTCGGCCACCTAAACGGAAATGTCAATTTACTTTATCTCACTCTCACTCGTCAAAACATTGATGTTCTAGCCCTCAACAAGCACTTCTCTCTCCCACCTGTTACACTCGACCGGCTTGTTAGGGCCAACACTCTACTAGAGTTGTCACGTTTGCCGGTCCCATCGTGCCCTCCGTTCCATCTCTCTGTCGTTGGTGAGGATGACGTCCATAAGTCTCTCCTAGCCATTACTTCTTCTGCTGTTGGCAACGATCAGCTATGTTCAAAAATGTTCACTCCTATACTTCCTGCCGTCATCCCTATCCTAACTCATATATTTAATTTATCCCTATCCTCTGGCTGTTTTCCTAGTACTTGGAAACAAGCTCAAGTTATCCCACTGCCTAAATCATCGAATTCGTCTCTTCCATCCCAATTTCGTCCTATATCCATACTTCCATTCCTATCCAAAATCCTTGAGCATTTAGTTCATCGGCAGTTGACAAGTCACTTGACACGCAATAATGTCCTTAGCCCTTTTCAATCTGGGTTTAAGCCAGGCCACAGTACTGTGACGGCACTCCTTAAGGTGACCGACGACATACGTTGGGCTATAGAGAATAGATTTCTCATGGTATTGGTGCTACTGGACTTCAGTAGTGCCTTTAACTCTGTAGATTTTGACGTTCTCCTAGGGATCCTTAAGTTGTTGAATTGTTCCTCGGAGATTGGGTTGGTCATATTAGTGAGGTCAGTAAAAAGATTCACTTTACTTTTCACACTTTAAAATGTCTTCAGAGTTTCTTGCCTCTGGACACCAAAATTACGCTGGCCTAAACGCTTATTCTGCCCATTTTAGACTATGCGGATGCTTGCTGCCTGAATGCTACTGAGGAGCTCTTAAAAAAACTTGAGCGGTTGCAAAATTTAGGTATTCGATTTATTTTTAACTTACGTAAGTATGATCACGTCTCAAAATTTCGCAAGGAACTCAAGTGGCTCCCAATCCGCCTTCGTAGGAATACTCGGTTATTACGTCTCCTCTTCAATGTCCTACACAATCCCTCATATCCTTCCTATTTGCGGGAGCGGTTCACTCTGATGCGCGCATCAGATGAATCGTGCCGGCCTCACCTCTCCTATCGCCTCAACTGTCCTTCCCGTAAATCCGATTTTCCTACTCTTTTTCTGTTCATGCTGTTAGGCTGTGGAACGCTCTTCCGGACGATATAAGGAACTTCAAAACTGTATACGTCTTCACGAAGAAAGTGAAGGAGCACTATCTCGCTTCCCTTTCTAAGTGAAGTGAAAATGATAAGTTAATATGTATGTATTTGTGTATTTATATAGTTATAGTGTATGTAAGTTTATTAACCTTAACAACCATACCAACCTGCACACACCAGCATCTGATTGAACTCACTTCTCCATTCCTAGGCCCACTGCAAGAGATCTCTTTAGAGATAAGTGTTTCCATTGTATATACTGTGTGTACATAAATAAATAAATAAATAAATAAAATAAAATAAATAATGAAGGTGAATGTAAGTAAGATGAAAGTAATGATTTTTGAAAGAGAAGAAAGTATGTCGATCTGTTCGATTGTGATTGAAGGAGAAAGAGTGGAACAAGTGGAAGAGTTTGTATACTTAGGATGTAAGTTTTCAAGAGATGGAAGGCATGACAGTGATATTGAGCGAAGAGTTGTGGCAGGTAATCAGGTGAATGTGGCACTATATAGCTTTATAAACAGCCAGAACGTGTCTCATAAGGTGTAACGTTGGGGGGATCCTCCCCAGTATAATTTCGGTATTACCTCGGGATAACACCAAATGATGACACTCAAGATGATTTCATACATGTTATGTATCCAACAACGTAAATACAAGTAGTAATGCCACGACTTAGGGTCGTGGGTGCTAAGGGATTCTAGATAATATTATATATTTAGTTTACTATAGGTTACAGGCTTCAGGTCCAAGGCAAGTGCTGTAAAATGGACAGCAATATCACCTGGAGTTTCTTCGTAGTAGCGAGAGAGCGAAATGACGACCTTGTCGCAGAGCTGACGCGTGAGATTTAGAGGGGCGACCGGCGCGTTCAATGCCGGATCGCAGCGGTGTGACGTCACAAAGGCAAGGATGGGTGTGCATCGAGGAGTGCTTATTCCTACACTAAAGTGTGGCAGTGAATGTTGGGTGTGGCAGGAGAAGCATTAGAGTAGAATAAATGCGGTCGAAATGAGAAGTTGGAGAAGTATAGTTGGTGTGACTCTGATGGACAAAATGAGAAACAGTGTGATAAGAGAACGTTGTGGTATGTTAGAAGATGTAATAACCAAGATGGAAAAAGGGATGCTTAGATGGTTCGGACATGTAGAGAGGATGACAGGAGATTGACAAAACAGATACATGAAGCGAGTGTGAATGGACAAGCTAGTAAGGGTCGACCAAGGCGAACATACTGCGACCAAATCGCAGATGTCCTAAATAAAGGCCAGGTTAAAAGTACCAGTAACCGGTGAGCTTGTATGAAGACATTAATGAAAGTTGAGGAAGCGAAAGAAGTATGCCAGGATCGTAGCAGGTGGAAATCCGTGGTCTCTGCCTACCCCGCTGGGAGAAAGGCTCGATGTTATGTAAATATGTATGTATGTCAGACAGAATATAATAAATATTTAAGGGGGCTAGCTCCCACACAACAAACGTGATTTTTTTGCCGTTTTGGTACGAAACCCTTTGTGCGCAAGTTCGACTCGCACTTGGCCGGTTTTTATTAGTTGGATTAGTTTAGCATAGTTTCTCGTATGAGATCTACCTCCTCCTATCGACTTTATATTTCTTATATGACCTTCTAAAATGATTTGTAATTCAGGTAATTTTTTTCTTTAATTTAATTTATGTTTAGGTAGTTAATTAACATTTTGTTGTGTGTACAGAGAACTTCGGGACTCCTTTGATCCAAGCTCCTGGTCATATAACGGTCCAAAGGCAATTAAACGAGTGCTCATGAGATTGTGTCCAGAGACATATACATCCAATTGTAAAGGTAACTAGTGTTTACATAATTCGCGTGGAGAACCTAGGCATATGACATTAATCTTCTCCTGTCTTCCGGTTTTGATGAAACATATACTCTGGGGTATTTGCCCTTAGCTTCTATCTGTGAAAACCTCAAAAAAACCCTTTCAGTATCTTTGAAGATTAGCGTGTATATATAGACTGCAGATACAGACAGAAGACAAGACAGACAGAAAGTGAGACTTGGGTGAAAAAAATAGGTTATTTTTCGCACTGAGACATCTAACCAAAACTGAATTAATACTAAATAGTGTCATGGGATGTCGATATGGGTAACTGATAGGCATACTTATTTAATAAATGCACTTACTGTGATGATTTCTAAGTACCAACTGCTTTAAAATTTTAGTAAATACTACTGGTTACTCACAGCTTAGAAAGTGTGGTATTTTTTTCTAGTAATAAACTAGTCAACATAATAATGTTTTAATGTTCATTTCAGATTTAAAGATCTTCGAACCCATTGCATTCTACCCAGTTCACTACAGTTACGGTTCTCGATATTTCAAGAATGGTACTATAGACGAATTCGACAAATCGTATATGCATCACATGTGGAACTACCTGACAAAAAATTTGAAAATTGAAATTAATTCTCCTTACGCAAAACTCGCGAGGAAATTCTGTCCGACAATCTATGAAATGTACGGGAATGAGTTTGGAGTGTGAAGCGTTCCCGAACAAAATTGTGGTATTCCGCCTTCCACTGCGACAGGGTATCTAATGATTCAGAAGTATGTGATCGGACAGGAGTAAAATAGTCCTCACGATCCATTAAGAAAGAGTTTTATGTGAAATGTGCGTAGCAAACTCGGCTGAAAATAAAAGTGTGAGCTATTTACTTGTCTACTACCATTGTCGACAGAAGCAATTAACTCGAAGTAAAACGGAGTCCATAGACCTCTCATCTCTGAGATCTATTTTGTTTATTCTTTATTAGGTTCTCTTTTACTCCGCTACGTTCGATATGTCACAATGGACAAGAGAAGCAGTTCCGAGGGAATTGAAGAACCAGGGACAAAAGTTTTATATTTAGCACCTGTAATAAATCTAAACGTATTTTTCAACCGACTTCCAATAAAAGGAGGAGGTTCTCAATTCGACTGCAGCACCTTGGAATCCATGGTGATCTTTTGAGATAGATGGGCTCATACTTGTCCAACAGATCGCAGGCTGTGGTTGTCGGTGGTTTGAGATCCGACTTCGTGGATGTTCCCTCTGGTGTAGCCCAGGGTTCTCTTCTTGGTCCGCTGTTCTATTGTGCCTACTTCGACATTTAGTCATGTTTTAAAAATGCCAATCATTTACTGGACTGTGAACCTATTCAGCGTGATCTGAATGCGTTATACCAGTACTATTTGCGGAACAATATAACCGTCAATGTCTCGAAGTGTCAATGTATTAGTTTCACTCGTTCCAGCAATCCCATAAAGTTTCCATACCGGTTTGACAGTAATAAAATCGAGCGAGTTGAACTGGTGAGAGGTCTCGGTGTGGTGCTTGACTCCAAGTTGTTGTTCTCCCAGCAAATTGATACCATTGTTAACAAAGTCTCTCGTTGTCTTGGGTTTGTGATGCGTTCATGTAAGCCCTTTACAAACCACCATAGTCTGCAAATAGTGTACTATGCCTACGTGCGCAGTGTTCTTGAGTATTGTAGCCCAATCTGGTCACCCCAATATAATGTGTACAACAATAGAATTGAAAGCCTGCAGAAGAGATTTGTAAAGTACGTTAACTTTAAATGTGGAAAGCGTCACAATTCCTATCCCCGTGACTGAAGCTGCTACCATCTGCTCTCTCTTGAGGACAGACGTAAGATGCTGGATATGCTGCTGCTCTTCGACATTTTGCGAGGTGGCCTCCAGAGTTCTGATCTCCTATCAGCCGTAAAATTCGGTACACCGCGATACCGTACTAGGCACACACATCTATTTAATATACCCTTTCATAGAACCAATTATAGTAAGAATGCTGTAATGACACGACTTCTTCGCACTTATACCGAAACTTTTGAAAGTGTAGATATCTTCCATTTATCTAAAGAATCCTATCGTAGACAGACAGTCCATATACTGTCTAGTAAATAGACTAGCAGGAAACTGTACTCATAGAGACCAGGAGTGGAATCATTTAAAAAAAACACAACTGAACCGAAGAAACCTCATTTACTTTTAACATTCAAAATAACAAAAAGAAATTAACAAAACTAACACCACTAAACGTTATAATCTACTAGAAATGATTCAATTACAACAATAGTAACGACTTGGCTATACAATTGGACAGAGGTTTCCCGAGAGATGTTTACTGCACAAAAAAAAGGTGTTCCGAATGAGCGCGCAGCCGCTTATATAGCAATGACGGCTATTGTCACGTGACTTCCCCTACTTATGACGTTTGACAGTGATTTGTCTCTAACAGTACTTATAATCGTATTGGTTTATGAATAACATTGTTAACATATATCTCCCCTTATGCTTGTATCCATGGATTATTTCTGTTCTTCTAAGTAAGTGTTAAACATCAGCATCACTGTTTTTTTTTAATTGTATAGATACATATGTATTAGTAAGGTATTGAGTCACTTTTATATAAGAGCGACTCAATACCTTGTATTACCTAGTTATAGTACCTATAGTTTAGTTTAATTTTGTCATCTACTTCCTGTTTTCGAGTCGTGGAACTCGTTAATTGGCTTAAGATACCAATTCATTCTTTTATTTTAATTGTAGTGTATCATTTGTAGCTGTTGAGTTTTTTGGACTGGGTGAATCAATTTTGAAAAGTTATTTTTAATTGAAAGCTTTTACTTCCCAAGTGGTCCGACAATTTTGGTCCCATTTCTACTAATTTGAAGTCGGTTGTTGGATCATTTTTTGACGTGTATTTTTGACTATGAATAACTAACAGTTAACAATGAACTTATGATGACTCAGCGACTAATATTGTAAGTGGTACTTTATTTAAAGAGTACCTACATAGCAATAACCTACATTATTTTCGATAACAATACGTATATATATTTTAGCTAGGTCCTCGAAGAACACGTTAAACCGTCGCTCGGTTCCGGTTGTCATACAAACATCTATGGCAGTCGTTACGGGTTGTTGGAACCCTAAAACAAAATCCGACTGGTTTAACTACAGAATTTCCATATCGCCTATATTTGTGGAGGTTAGATGGCAGTCGCTCCATGGAAAATATCGAAGTTCAACCGCATCGTAGTTATAGTGGAAACCCGACCCCAACTGAGTTGGAATAAAGCTCGGTGGATGATAAATTGATGGCATATGTTTTAGCTCCAATGATTAATGTTGTCTGATTGGTTAAACATAATTAATGATAAGTGGCTATTTGTGTCTATTTTTGTAATATTTTGTATTTTTGTATACGTAATAAAATCATTTATTGTATGTAAACACCTACCTAAATATGACTTTGATTCTTTACCAGTTTTCATACCAACTAATAGTTATCCTACTTTCAGCCAAGTGACAATATAATGCTTCTGTCATAACCATATCGTAGAATTGTTCACTTCATGAACTGATTGTAATGTTATGATGTTGCGAACTTCATTTGAGCAGGTCATTAAATTCTCAACATTTTACAAAATTTAATATTGTACCTATTTACTAGATACCTACCCAGAGTTTTAAATTACCCCAATACCAAAATGTCATCAAACACGGTCAAGTCAAGGTGTGTTTAATACCAACAAATTCCTTCGACCAGGCTCCAGAGTCAAATCTCTTAAACCTGTGTTTTAGCTAGGTAATGGTTAGTAATGAGCGAATCAATAAAGGACTTGGTATAACTAATCTACCAATTTAATCTCTAAAACCGTCAAATCAATAACTTACTTATCGCATTATCGCTAAAGTAATCGAATACTTACCTTGATAATGTTTCCGATGGCCTTCATACTTAATAATAAAAACCGGCCAAGTGCGTGTCGGGCCACGCACAAAATAGGGTTCCGTAGTTACCCATAAAAGCCTCTATAACTCCTGAACTAACAGAGTCATTTCCATCCGTTATAACGGAAAACTATAGTTTTCCTTTAAAGTTCATTACATGGACTACCATAGTGATTTATTTAGGTTCTTAACGCCAGCCGTTTAGATTTGAGAGGGGGGTGTCATATTATTACGTAGTAAATACACATATTCTTGCAAAGTTTCATGTTTCTAGCACATACAGACGGACAGACATGACGGGTTCCGAAACTTGAACTACGCAACCCTACAAAACAATTTAATTTATTATTTTTACAGTTTTACTATACCTTTTACCTATACCTTACACGACTTTAAATGAAATTATGACATCGTACATACAAACCCCGAGGGGGTAAGCAGAGGTGATTAATTTTACACACGTTGCTAAAAAAATTATTCGCCCCACGTATCGATATATTGTAGGATCATTATTATTATCATCGATAGCCTCACGTAATAGGGGCAAGCCTATAGCTGGGTACGGTAGGAAATCCATTACTATTCTGTAATCTGAACCTAATCTACAACAGCCAAGAACCCAATGTTACATCACCTACAATCTCTACCTTCCGTTTCTGAAAGAAAATATTTTTGGACATCCTCACACAACATCATAGACATAGATGTGTTGTGTGAGAATGTCCAATTGGGTTATCCAAATTCAATTGGCTAGATCCCAAAGTCCCAAAGTAGCTTGTGCTATGGGATTTAGGCCACTGATAAGCATACATCGCTATCAGTGCGATGCTCCAAATTTAAGGATTTTAATCTCGATAAGCATATAAATTTACTAAACCCATATAATAGCTGTGATAATAGCTATACAGACCATACTGTAGCCATTTTGTTATTTTGTGTTGTCTGTTAAGCTACGCCATATTACGGGTATCTGCAGTAGAGTGACCAGCTTATACAAACAGCTAGCACGGGCGGGCAGCCAAAACCAGTGGGGATCTTGATCCGGAAATTATAAAAACAATATACACAACCACAGTAGAACCTATATATACAGGTGTCCCAAAACTCCACGATAATCTGGGACCGGATGAAAGGCCAAGTTACACCAGTTCTGGGAAAAATAAAAAAAAAATCCATGTCACTCAGTTCAGCGATAATAGACATTTTTTCAAAAAAGTTGAAATTCGACACCCTTGGTCGCATTTTCAAGTCCTGTGATCACCAATGTCACAATTTCGCTGTGATTTTTTTAATTTCGTAATCTTCATTAACAATGCTATTAATCGCAACTACAAATTAACGTAAAAAACATTGTTAACTTAATAAAATAAGTTAAGTTGTAGTGAGTCATGGTTCACAAAAATATTGTTAGTTAACTTTGACACTTCATTTTGAAAAAAAAAATGTACTAATGGCAAGTTATTTCAGAAGATGGTGCATTTAATCAAGATTTCAAAATGGTGCAACACTAGCCACTTTTCTTGTTATTAAAAAATTATTTCTTATTTTTTGCAAATTGAGCTCATTTCAAAAATATTAATTGATACTTTTTTGTATTAACAGATCGGGGTCTCGAGTGTGTGTGATGAACAAAAGTGATAGAATGGGCGTTTTCACATTGCACGATATCGTGGATTTTGTCGAATTTTATCGTGGCAATATCGCGACGATATCGTCACGATATCATCACGATATAGTCACTATAGTAAGTAGCAGCAGTAACATAACTTATTAAAGATTTAATTTACTATCACTTTAATGCAAACCTAATATGTAGTACCTTTGAATATTAATAAAATACTAATATTTGTATGTGCTACCTACAATCGGTCGGTGCCAAGCCCGGTGACTTTGAGCGTGATTAAGTTTTTAAAAAATAAAAAATTATATATTTTTTATTATTATATTACATATTAGGTATATAATATATTTGATCGCGTTTTAGCACAAAATGTTAATTGAAACAATTAATTTGCATTTTTTTCTCCTTTAATTTCTGCAGAAATATGTTTCTCCTCGTTAATAATATGTGTTGTTAAGCAATTTAAGAAATGTTTAAATTGTCATTATGCGGATGGGTACTGCAGTACCCACCACATCAGGTCAGGGCCTAAGTCGCGTATTGTAATTGTAGCAAAGTAGCATCGTATTTGCACGTCGAAGGCAATTTTTTACAGTTTTCGTAGTCTACTAACACAAACGCAGTCCAGTAGCGAACGTGCGTCTGCTTGCTAGCTTTTGACGCGCTAGTAGCTGTTTGCGTGTGTTAGATTTATGGGGTAGAGCAGAGCTGGCTGGGAGCTATGAGCTATGAATAATATATATATATACCGTTAGACTTATGTAATATTACGTGGTATTCGCGGTAACAAATCAAACAGTATTTTTTTAATGTGGGTAGTTTACTAATTAAATGTGGGTAGTTTAATAAAACTAAAGACAACTACAATTATTTAAATGTGTGATGACTATTCATCCCACCTAGTAAGTATCTCCACTGCTGTGCCTAGTACCATACCTAGTACTAATCATCGTACCTAGTACTAAACTAATTGTAGCCAATTAGTTTTATTTACAAGTTGAACCTTCCTTAAACTACCACAACAATTCAAGGTCAAGATCAGCCAAATCCGTCCAGCCACTCTCGAGTTTCAGCGAGACACTGAATCTCGATTCATTGGTATAGATATCATACTATGTTATGATAAAGATGTCAGGTACCTAAGTAGGATATTAAAGAGGTAGCCCGGTTACAAAATAATGTTTATTTATAACCTACACTATATTAACTTCTACATGTACTGTCAGATTCGCAAAGCAACGGCAGGACCTGAGAAAGAATCTGACAAGAAAACTCTAGGTCACTCTTTTCAATAAATAGGTAAATGTACAATAACATTATGTACCTACAATTTCATACATACATTGGTCTATTATCAAACCATAATTCCTCCACATTAGCAACTAACCAGATATTAATGGGTACTATACTAACAATAACAATTTACAATGGTTTACAATGGTGTCCCAATAACATATCATTTATTGTACAGGCTACAGTTATTAGGTATTATACAAGTCTGGTTTATCGTTAGGATTCTTTGGTGATCATCATATAGGGTAGTTGTCGACCCACAATCGTATCAGCAGCACTAACCGATAAACCATAATGTATAAAAATATAAATATAGAATAGTACTATAACACTGTATCTGGGTATTTGAATCCTCGCTAAACACCTTATAGTTATAAGGTAGTAGGATAGTGGTTGGCCCACAATTATATTACTATAACTAGACTTTTTGAAATTGACCTGAGATGCTTACTTTCCGAGATATCAGGTACTGGGAATTTTGGGTATTTTTGTGGGATGGGAATTCCCGTGATATTATTTTGCAAGCTAATAGAATAAGTCTGGGTCGAGGTGCAGGGGTCCAAAACTTTGCTCAGAATTGAGCTGGAAAGCTCCGTTACCGGGATATATAGGGGCTTCAAGTTATGTGGAAAGTGGGATGAGAATTGGGAAGAAAAAAATTGATTGATTGATGTTGTATTACCAGGATATAGCCCCCAGACCTACTCATAGAACCTAGATATGTAGGGGAACATAGAAACACGTCCAACTGTCATCGGTAATATCATAGTTTTTGGAAGTGGGATAGGAATTGGGATTTTTTTTTATAGGTAGAGATGGAGTTTTGTTACTTGGAGGGAGTTCAAGGGGGGTCCGAAAAAGAAGTCAAAATTGACCTGAGATGCTTACTTTCCGAGATATCAGGTACTGGGAATTTTGGGTATTTTTGTGGGATGGGAATTCCTGGGATTTTATTTTGCAAGCTAATAGAATAAGTCTCGGTCGAGGTGCAGGGGACCAAAACTTTGCTCAGAATTGAGCTGGAAAGCTCCGTTACCGGGATATATAGGGGCTTCAAGTTATGTGGAAAGTGGGATGAGAATTTGGAAGAAAAATTTTGTGGGAAGACGGGGTTCAAATACTTACTTAGGGTACTATGGGGCCGGAAAAATGAGGGCGAAATTGACCTTGGATGCTTAGTTTTCGAGATATGGGGTACTGGGAACCTGGGGTATTTTTGCGGGATGAGAATTCCCGGGTTTTTTTTTTTGCAGACGCAGTGGTTCAATTTTATGGCTTCCTCGTTCCCCCGATTTAAATCCAGTTGATTTTTTTTACTGGGGATGGGATAGGCGAAATCTGGTGTTGATGGGAGCCCTAAATGCGTTGTTAGCTCCGTACCTACAGACTAGCAATGATTTGCTAGATACACACTCGATCCTCTACTGTGGTGCTATTGCCGCTTGTCGTGTTGCACGCGTTAAATTCCCCGAAGTTAACCGTGCACCACGACCGGATGGTGTTCCCGCATGGCAGGCGAGAATCGAGCAACGTATCGGCACATTTAGGGCTATCATTGCTAATCTAATCTGCTTCAGTCGGGGAAATAATCGTCGCCAGGTCATGCGTTTTGTGGCTCAGGCATTTGCTGGGACTGGTATTAGTTCCCAGCAATACTTAGCCAACGTCACGGAACGTATTGACTTTCTGAAGCAGAAAGTATATGCATGGGCAAGTCGTATTCGTCGTTATAGAGAGCGTGTGGATAGATACTGGCAGAACCGTATCGAAAGCGATCAAAGGAAGGTGTACCGAGAGTGGGAGGGAACTAAGCAACGTTTGAGCGACGGGCAGCTGCCAGATGCTCACGCCATGAATCAATTTTGGCGTGACATATGGTCGGTGCCCGTTGAACATTCGGAGGGTAACTGGATCAGTGTTGTCGATCGTGAATGCGATAACATCGAAACCATGGAGCCTATTACAATAGACTCCGAAGACGTTAGTTGTGCAATGCGTACGGTACCGAACTGGAAAAGTCCTGGGCCGGGCGGATTGCACAACTTTTGGATAAAGTGGGTTCGTAGTTCGCATGAACGCCTGGCAACACAGTATCAAGAAGCCCTCGAGTTTGGTTCTTTACCCGCTTTCATGACCACTGGCATCACCTTCCTGCTCCATAAATCAGGTAGTACCTCGGAACCTAAGAACTACAGGCCTATCACATGCTTACCTACTATCTACAAGCTCCTTACATCTATTCTGAGAACTAAAATAAATTCACATATAATGTCAAATAACATCTTAGATAGTGCTCAGAATGGATATGTGGTACTAATGAGCTACTCCTTATTGACATGGCCATTAGCCAACAGGTTAAGCGGAGTAGGGGCGCCCTCTCTACTGCCTGGATTGACTACAAGAAGGCCTATGATTCGGTGCCTCATTCATGGCTGGGGAGGATTTTGGAGTTGTATAAAATTAATCCGACTCTTAAATCCTTCTTAGTCTCGTGTATGGGGCAGTGGACCACAGTCCTTCGTCAACCAGGTAGTGGTGAGTGCGCTTCTGGTCCGCATGACTTGATAAGGATTGAGCGAGGTATATTCCAGGGCGACAGTTTGAGTCCATTGTGGTTCTGTTTAGCACTGAATCCACTTAGCACATTGCTGAAGGATTCAGGGCTAGGCTATCGGTTTCGTAGAGGGGGTGAGGTTATTTCTCACCTGATGTATATGGATGACCTCAAACTGTTCACACTGAAGCACCAAGATTTAGTGACATTACTAAAAACTACGGAAGTTCCTCTGCCTTAAAGAGATTCTCGTCATGCGGGACGGCGACATCGACGAGCACCGCCCGGCGCTGTGCTCGATCAACCAACACGATATCAGGCCTATTGGCCGTACTATTATTATAGTACGGTACCTCGGACTCAATAAGGCCGTAAAGAAGAGCAAGTTGCTGGTGGATGATCCTGGCCACTTGATTGTGCCTATGCAAGTACTCGGTGTTAGCAAGATACGAACAACCGGAAATAATGTGGCGAAGTGATTCACCAGGACGGTGGCATGCTCGACAAATGTCGACTGTATACCGTCCTTAATGATGTATTTCCTATAGTTGTTCGTCTTGATAACCTCATCTGCAATTGCACAGGCAAAATCTTCAGTTTCCCCAAAGAGGTTACTGAAACGCAGCCAGTTTACCGAAGCGAGCAGGTCTACGACTCTTCCATACATCCCTACGGTCTTCAGTACCTAGCACCTTTGGTTTACGCCAGTTCTCGTTAGCCAAGGAAAGAGGTGTCAGGCCCTTGTCAACCATCACAACATCGCAATGAATGCCAAACCCATTCTATAGGAAGTAATTCCTCAGACTGCACACTTCACGGTTATGGAGGTTCTTGGCATTTAAAAATCCTCGACCCCCCAACTTTCGTGGAATGTACAATCTCATGACAGAAGATCGTGGGTGTAACATTCGATGCAATGTCAGTTGTTGACGGACTCGCCTATCCAGGGCGTCTAGTTCCGTTTGAGTCCACCTAAGTATGCCAAAGGAGTACAACAATAAAGGCATTACCCAACCGTTGAAAGCCCGCACTTTGTTACCGCCGGACAAAAAACTGTTAAGAACTTTTGTCAGGCGGCCAAAAAAACGTTCTTTCACCGATTTCTTAATGTCCTCTACCGCTGTACCCAATGACTCTGACATACCTAGGTATCTGTATGTTTCGGTCTCGGAGAGAGATCTGAGAGTAATTATCTCAGAAAGTTGTAAATTCGGTGAATTTACAACCTTCCCCCGCTGTACATGCATAACCGCACACTTATCAACACCGAACTCCATCTTAATGGCATTACTAAAAACTTCCGTAGTTTTTAGTAATGTCACTAAATCTTGGTGCTTCAGTGTGAACAGTTTGAGGTCATCCATATACATCAGGTGAGAAATAACCTCACCCCCTCTACGAAACCCATAGCCTAGCCCTGAATCCTTCAGCAATGTGCTAAGTGGATTCAGTGCTAAACAGAACCACAATGGACTCAAACTGTCGCCCTGGAATATACCTCGCTCAATCCTTATCAAGTCATGAGGACCAGAAGCGCACTCACCACTACCTGGTTGACGAAGGACTGTGGTCCACTGCCCCATACACGAGACTAAGAAGGATTTAAGAGTCGGATTAATTTCCTCCCTAGGATCCGAGGATTAAAATCCTCCCCAGCCATGAATGAGGCACCGAATCAGGGATACCTTTCGTTAACATAATATATGTAATCCTAAAATGGTTTGGCACAATGAATTTGGCATACTTTTTTTGGCATAATTATACTTGGTCATAATTGATTTTTAGCAGCATTTGTACCGTGGCATAATTATATTTAGGTCTAATATATTTATGCATAGTTATAATTTGCACAATGTTTTTAGGCATAGTGTACAGTCGCCTAATAGTAAATATTACTAAAATTGAATAGGTATAAATTAATGAAATTAATAAAAATAAAAAGTTACTTTAACCAATATTTTCTAGATTATATAGTGTCAAAGTAGGTTTAGGTGCGGCGGGGGTGGCCCTTGGGCCACCCCTAAGCCGCCTTTTAATTATTTTACATAGTTACTTATTCTGCATAAGATGATTATGACTATATATTCATTATAGTTTGATACGGTTATGCCTTTATAAAGCTATACTTATAAATTTTATGCTTAAATATGATTATGCTAATTTTATTTATGATTTAGACAAATATGCTAAATTTGTTATGGATAAAAACATTATGCATAAATATCATTAGTCTACATTACCATATGCCAAACTATTTTATGGTTATTTTTTTTATGCAAATGGATAGTGAACCCCGAATCATAGGCCTTCTTGTAGTCAATCCAGGCAGTAGAGAGGGCACCCCTACTCCGCTTAACCTGTTGGCTAATGGCCATGTCAATAAGGAGTAGCTCCTTAGTACCACGTGACCCAGCCCTACATCCATTCTGAGCACTATCTAAGATGTTATTTGGCATTGATGTTTTCAGAATAGATGTAAGGAGCTTGTAGATAGTAGGTAAGCATGTGATAGGCCTGTAGTTCTTAGGTTTCGTGGTACTACTTGATTTATGGAGCAGGAAGGTGATGCCAGTGGTCATGAAAGCGGGTAAGAAACCAAACTCGAGGGCTTCTTGATACTGTGTTGCCAGGCGTTCATGCGAACTACGAACCCACTTTATCCAAAAGTTGTGCAATTCGTCCGGCCCAGGACTTTTCCAGTTCGGTGCCGTACGCATTGCACAACTAACGACTTCGGAGTCTATTGTAATAGACTCCATGGTTTCGATGTTATCGCATTCACGATCGACAACACAGATCCAGTTACCCTCCGAATATTCGACGGGCACCGACCATATTTCACGCCAAAATTGATTCATGGCGTGAGCATCTGGCAGCTGCCCGTCGCTCAAACGTTGCTTAGTTCCCTCCCACTCTCGGTACACCTTCCTTTGATCGCTTTGGAAGATACGGTTCTGCCAGTATCTATCCACACGCTCTCTATAACGTCGAATACGACTTGCCCGTGAATATACTTTCTGCTTCAGAAAGTCAATACGTTCCGTGACGTTGGCTAAGTATGCAGCAAATGCCTGAGCCACAAAACGCATGACCCGGCGACGATTATTTCCCCGACTGAAGCAGATTAGCTTAGCAATGAGAGCCCTAAATGTGCCGATACGTCGCTCGATTCTCGCCTGCCATGCGGGAACACCATCCGGTCGTGGTGCACGGTTAACTTCGGGGAATTTAACGCGTGCAACACGACAAGCGGCAATAGCACCACAGTAGAGGATCGAGTGAGTATCTAGCAAATCATTGCTAGTCTGTAGGTACGGAGCTAACAACGCATTTAGGGCTCCCATCAACGCCAGATTTCGCCTATCCCATCCCCAGTAAAAAAAAATCAACTGGATTTAAATCGGGGGAACGAGGGAGAACGAGAAATCACGAACGAGAGAAACGAACGAGAAATAAATGGATTTTATCGAATTTTATCGTGGTGATATCGCGACGATATCGTAGTAGCAGCAGTAACATAACTTAATAAATTTAATTTACTATCACTTTAATGCAAACCTAATATGTAGGTGATTGATGTTGCATTAGCAGGATATAGCCCCCAGACCTACTTATAGAAAAACGTCCAACTGTCACCGGTAATATTAAAGTTTTTGGGAAGGGGGGTGGGAATCGGGAATTTTTTTATGGGAAGAGATCGAGTTTTATTGCTTGTGGGGGGTTCAAGGGGGGTCCGAAAGTGAAGTCAAAATTGACCTGGGATGCTTAGGTTTCGAGGTATGGGTACTGGGAATCTTGGGTATTTTTGCGGGATGAGAATTCCCGGGAATTTTTTTACCGCCGAATGGAACTTGTGATGGGAAGGTTTGCAGGGGGAATAAAAATTTGCCCAAAATTTAGGTGGGATGCTCGGTTCCCGGGATATAGGGGTTGGGAAGTTGGTAATGTCGGGAGTAACTAAATCCAAATTAACCTAATGATGATTGTACTCTGCAGTCACTGAAACTCAGAAAGGCACCAAACCGAAAGGCACCTAACCGAATTCCCAGTACCCCATAACACGAAAACTAAGCATTCAAGGTCAATTTCGCCCTCATTTTTCCGGCCCCATAGTACCCTAAGTAAGTATTTGAACACCATCTTCCCACAAATTTTTTCTTCCAAATTCTCATCCCACTTTCCACATAACCTCCACTTCCACTTCCTCCACTCCACTTCCACATAACTTCGACATAACCTGTATAGGTAAATTCGAGCCAAATACACACACAACACAACTGTTCACTGGGCACGGTGGGTTTTCGGAATACTTGGTACGATTTAAGTGCAAGGAGAATCCAGCGTGTTCATCCGATCACGGAAAGGTGGAGGCAGGGGCGAAGCTTCATAAGCTGAGGACGGCATGCCCGATATATGAGGTAACAAACATAAAAAATAAAGCAGTCGAATTGAGAACCTCCTCCATTTTTGAGGTCGGTTAAAAATCAAAGTTAAAAGCAGTCGAAATGAGAACCTCCTCCATTTTTGAGGTCGGTTAAAAATCAAAGTTAAATTACAACTGATTTTTTCTATTTTATTTCATGCGCTATTATCACTACAGGCATAATTGTTCGCGGTGGCTAACGTCGGGAGTTTTTTATTATATCGGCTACAGAGTGAATAATATCGTTTTGAATTGTAGATGATAAATAACTCGGCCCGGGTTTGTCACTCTGTTGATGTTGCATATGCTTTTCCAAAACGCTATCATATTCAATAATAATGAAACTAATTCTAAAAAGTTACCTCTATTTAAGAATCTTTGCACTCGTCATGTCCTCTAAAAGGCAATACAAGTCTTTGAAAAATACTACGGTTTTGGTCAACTTGCTGATTGTGTTTTGAAATTTCTTCAGCAAATTGGCGTGACAAGTGAGTTTTACTTACTTTAGAAATACACAAATCTGGCGTTGGTTTAGGAGAAACAACTAACGACTTTCTTTGATCAAAACTTAATGATTTTACCCTTTGGTATTTTAATAAAACGTTACAGCACATTTTCTTCCATATTTACCACTAAAATAAACTAATTCACAACTTTTAAACAATAAAAAACAACACTGAAACTGAAATAAACAAACGCGAACATAGCTGGCCATGCAACCGATGATGTGCGAGTGCGACTGCGACGATGTTCAGAGTGAATGCCTAGATTATAAATGAGAAGATATTTGCTATAGCAACCTAAAGTATATTGTATGCATAAGAAAATATCCATAGGTGTGAAAGAGAAAATGCAAGCCCGATTATACGGGCATGCATTGCGTCTACTTACAACTTGTGCGAGCGAGATGGCATCCGCGCGCTCAACACCGTACAGAGTACCACAACAAATGGAACGGTTAGTCGGTATAGGTGACTGACCCTAAGCGCGCGAAATTTTGAAATAATTGTTCGATATTTTTTAGGGTCAATATTACAATACACAATATTATTTTAGGGTCAATGGTACAATATTATTATTATATTATTTTGAAATGTTTTAGGGAATTCCGGGTTTATGGGAATGTATGGAACATTCGCCACTGCCCCCTTGAACTCCCCACAAGTAATAAAACTCCATCTCTTCCCATAAAAAAATCCCAATTCCCATCCCACTTCCCAAAAACACTTTATCGTGCGTATACAATTACTCCGTTACCGGTATATAGGGGCTTCAAGTTTTGTGAAAAGTGGGATGAGAATTGGGAAGAAAAATTTTGTGGGAAGATGGGGTTCAAATAGAAAGAAAGAAGAAGAAAGAATAAAAAATTATTACTCCACTTACCTACATAAAATAACAAAAACAATGAAAACAATAACAGCTTGGTTAATACAATAAATAAAATAAATGAAATAATAATAATACATAATAATGTGGAGTAAATGGCCGTCTCTCAGCGTTATGCTGTCTGCGTGGTGCAAGGCAGACAGCGCTGGTTTTCAGAGACGGCCTTAATACTGAAATACTGACTTATAGGGTACTATGGGGCCGGAAAAATGAGGGCGAAATTGACCTGAGATGCTTAGTTTTCGAGATATGGGGTACTGGGAATCTTTGGTATTTTTGCGGGATGAGAATTCCCAGGATTATTTTTGAAGGCGAATGGAACTTGTGATGGGAGGGGGTGCAGAGGGAACAAAAATTTGCCCATAATTTAGGTGGGAAGCTCGGTTCCCGGGATGTAGGGGCTGGGAAGTTGGTAATGTCGGGAGTAACTGAATTCAACTTAACCTAATGATGATTGTAAATACATAATATGTATGTATTTACAAAAAAAAATATAAGTATCGCGCTCTAAGTCACGTGCGGCGAGTGTACGCAAACATTTGGTTTGGCACCGATTTAAACATGAATAGGTAGCACAAATACAAATAATAGTATTTTATTAATATTCAAAGGTGCTATTACATATTAGGTTTCAATAAAAGTGATAGTAAATTAAATCTTTATTAAGTTATGTTGCTGCTGCTACTCACAATATCGTGACGATATCGTTATCGTGCAATGTGAAAACGGCCAACGTCGGAGTGCTAGTTCTGTATGTAAGTACTATCACTGGGAGTCTATCAGGAACATAAAAAACCGGGCCTGTCGTGTTAGTTGAATTATTTTAAACTAGGTGGTGTTACGGGTAATGGTTCATAATATTTAAATCAATATCTTTCGTTGTAGTCAGGAATTCCATTCTAGGAAAATATATCTATATTTAAAAAGTTTTTCTACGATAAGTAGTTTTCGGGTTTTTAAAACTCTAATTTAACCTTTTTTAATAAAATGTCAGCTCAGCGCCACGGTACACGTGTCGGCTAGAATAAGTAGCAATATAAATTTGGCTGGCGTTTGTTTTTCATCAATAACTCTTGCCAGCACAGATACGTCATTTTTGCACAATAGGATATAATAATAATTTCACCTTTTGATACCTATTTATATTTATTTTAAATGTGTATATATATTTATATTAAACAATAATGAAATACTTACATACTTGTCTCGAATAAAAAAATAACAAGAAAAAACTGGCCAAAAAAAAAAACAACAAAAAAAAACACTGTCAAATTGAGAACCTCCTCCTTTTTAGGAATCAGTTGAGAAAAATCTGAGGCATCTTCAGCGGGCGTGGGATGAGGTGGGGGTGAGGCGACTCCAAGCTCAACTATTGGAGGGAGCTACGGGGGCCGATGAGGCTAGGCTGCGGGCTGTGTCACAGCCGGAATCCGGAGCGTGGTTACAGGCGTTACCTTCGCCTCACGTGGGTACTCTGTTCGACGACGACTCTCTGCGGGTGGCGGTGGCTCTCCGCCTGGGCTGTAAGGTGTGTGAACCCCACATATGCACCTGCGGTTCCATGGTGGAAGCGGATGGCCATCATGCTTTGAGTTGTCGGCGGTGCAATGGAAGGTTTCCGCGACACCACGCTCTGAACGAAATCATCCGCAGAGCCCTTGTGTCGGCGAACGTACCCTGCGTGCTTGAGCCTCCGGGTCTGAGCAGGTCGGACGGTAAGAGACCGGACGGGCTGACTTTGGTGCCCTGGAAGAACGGCAAGTGCCTGCTGTGGGATGCAACTTGTGTCAGCACTGTAGCCGCCAGCCACCTTAGTCGCACCATCCACTCTCCGTCGGCCGCCGCCGATGATGCCGGTTTGAGGAAGAGGCTCAAGTACGCCGAGCTGGAGCCGTTGTATCACTTTGTGCCAGTGGCGGTGGAGACTTTGGGGAGCTGGGGCAAAGAGGCCAAAAGCCTTATAAGGGTGATTGGGCAAAGGCTCATAGAGACCACGGGTGACTCTCGCTCCGGGTCGTTCCTGGTGCAGAGGATGGCCGTCGCAATCCAACGTGGAAATGCGGCAAGTGTGATGGGCACCTTTGCACCGGGCGCGATCAGGGGTGGGTTATTTGATTGATCTATTTTATTTAGTATTAAGGTGACATATTTATTTTGTTAATATATTGTAAATTTGACATAAAAAAAAAAGTTGAGAAAATAAAGAATTTGTGAAACAAAAACAAAAACTACTTTCCTAGGATTTGAACGCGGGTCATCTTTGATGTTTGCATCTATCCAGTGACATGAGCCTCCGCTAATCTGGACTTTAATTTGTTGGTGAAATACTGTATTAAAAACTAATTATTTGCGGATTACTGTACCAACCGCAAATAATAAGTTTGTGGTAGGTTACGTCAGCCGCAGTGGACTTCACTAAGGGGCGCTGCACACGGCTAAGATACTATAATATTTTATCTTAAGACACAATATCGCTCAACAGCTATACATAATTAATCAGTAACTGGTGATCAAGAAAGCTATAACACGCAGGCGGGGCTGCGGGCAACAGCTAGTTATTAAATAAGATGTTAATGAATGATAATGATATGCTAAGCGAATACTGATACGGGAATACACAAACGTAGTATACCTACCTACTTACATCATATTTATAGTACCTACTTATATGTTTAAATAAGAAAATCAGGGGCTTCAAGTTTTGTGGAAAGTGGGATGAGAATTGGGAAGAAAAAAATTGTGGGAAGTTGGGGTTCAAATACTTACTTAGGGTACTATGAGGTCGGAAAAATGAGGGGTAAATTGACCTGGGATGCTTAGTTTTCGAGATATGGGGTGCTGGGAATCTTGGGTATTTTTGCGAGATGAGAAATCTCGGGATTTTTTTGCAGGCGAATGGAACTTGTGATGGAAGGGGGTGCAGGGGGAACAAAAATTTGCCCAGAATTTAGGTGGGAAGCTCGGTAGTAGTATAGCAGTAGCATGGCGTTTTACGTTCATTTACGCGACTTAAACATTAAACATTTATTAAATTGCTTAACAATTATTTACGAGGAGAAACAAATTTCTGCAGAAATTAAAGGTCTACTAAGAAAAAAATGGAAATTAATTGTTTCAATTTAAATTTTGCGCTAAAACGCGACCAAATATATAATATTGGGAAGGCCTTTGGTGTGGGACGCTACATGCGTTGACACCTTAGCACCTTCACACCTTCCAAGCACATCCGGATGTGCCGGCGCTGCTGCTGCATCGGCTGAAGGCCTTAAACGGCGTAAATATGCTAACCTAGCAGGTGATTACATATTTGAACCGTTTGGAGTTGAGACACTGGGGTCATGGGGTCCGAGTGCTCGCCGCCTTTATGGAGACATTGCTAAACGCCTAAACGATGCTTCTCAGGACCAGAAGGCTTGCTATTTTCTGGCCCAAAGAATAAGTATCGCCATCCAACGTGGCAACACAGCCAGCATTCTGGGAACCTTCCCAGTCGGCAATGACGCGGAGGATTTTTTAAACAATATTTTGTAATGTAAATATTTTTAGTCTATAATTATGTTTATTTTGTATATTGTAATTCTTATTATAATTTATAATGTAAATATTCAATTTTTTTTTTTTCAATATGATCGTAACTTGAATATTTATTGTTGTACAACATGTTATGAAACACGTTAGGTAGGTATATTGACATTTAAACATGGAGAAAATTGCGGCCTATCGCTGAAAGTGACAGACAGTGCTATTATGGACGACAATAAGCGTATTAGTTTAGAACTGTGTCACAGTTATTGCCGCCCACTTCTTAAGATGTTATATTAACTTAAAAACTAAAAACTTGAACATTACAATCTATAGTGAAATTTCAAAGTTAGTTGTGTTGTGTGTGCGTGTGTGTGTGTGTGCATGTGAGTGTGTGTGTGCGTGTGTGTGTGTGTGTGTGTGTGTGTAGGTAAGTGTACTACGAAAATACTAGCCTGTCAAGTAATCAATAACTCTGTGTAAGATAATGTGCTCAACCATTCACTAGCTTTCAGTTTACATTTTCGCAGTGTAAGAGGATATAAGTCTAAAGTTCTGTTCACTCTGTTATACAATACCGGTCCTAGGACAGTTAGTACAGTTGTCTGGCGACCTTTGTTGGAGCAAGCATGGTTTCACATATTTTATCATATCTTCTTTTCTTAGATTTATAAGAAGGATCGAAGGTAATCTCCTGGTGCTTCCGCAAGATGGCATTGAGAATGGCTTTTCGAACTCTGATCGCTCATAGTTTTGCCTTATATTTTTTAACAGGTTATTACAGGAGATTTTGTATCTTTTGTATATAAGTTTTAAAGTATCCGATTCTGGTTCCATTTTTGTCCTCCTATATAGTTTATCCCTGTGACGTATGCATTTCAGAAGACCTGGGGTAATCCATGGTTTAATAGTCTTCTTCCTACAGGGAATTACAGTTGAATGTGTATTCGATTGCACAACAGAGGATATAACCTTTACCAAATTTGAGGCAGCCATGTCAGCATCATGACAATTAACAACAGTAGAGAAATCGACGCCTTGAAGCTCCCTTACACATGCCGGGATATCAATGTGGACTGACATTGAAGATAGATCGCAGGATTTGAGTTTAGTTTTAATGCAACAGATTACAGGTGCATGATCTGTGAAACGGGAATCCAGCACTAAAGTTTTTGCAGGTTTATTTGACTTTATAATTACATGATCCAGACAGCGATCCTCGCGAGTAGGGAAAGTATGCGCCGGCAACATACCATGGGATGCTAGATTTGTTAAATAGGAGTCAACGCCATCAATTTTATCCACATTACCGCTACTTCTACATCGAGCACGCAAGTTGATATTTATATCTCCAATAAGAACAATAGTCGAAAAGTTACGCAGTAGTTGGAGACTACAGTCCAAGCTATTGAGGAAATTGTCAAAGTTTCTCACTGATGGTGAACGGTAAACAGCGATAACTGCCTCCTCCATACCAAATTTAAAGATCAAGCAGTTAGCATCAACTACAACAGGTTTCTCCACAATTATCTGAATGCCCTGCCTAACATAAGCTACTACGACATCATTTTGATTTGTGAATGTAGTCATGTGTGGCTCATAGCCCTCTATAGTCGGTAAATGAGGGCATTTGCTAAGCCAGCACTCCGTCAGAATAATTATATAAAAATTGATACCCAACCTATGCAAGAGAAGCAAGAAATTGCTAAAGTTACTTCTGTTACCGATACTTCTAATATTGACGTGAAACAGTTTAAGAGTTTTTTTGTCATTATTTAATTGGGCAGAGCACTGTTCCGGGGAACAAATATACGAATCGGACACTCCTATATCATCAAGTTCTTCAGAAATGATTTGCCTATCAGTCATACGAGGTTACCAAATTAACAGTTGAACACAATGAATATACCGAAGTTACAATGAGCCTATCCATCCAACGTTCGTGTAGATATTGGTGTGGAACTGGAGAAAATATCAATAAGCTGGTATTGCCATCTAAGATAAGTTTGTAAAATCGTGTACTAGTAAAGTTGTGTAGGTGTTGTGTGTGAGTGATGTGTAAGCAGAAAGCGAAAGAATGAATATAAATCAAAATTATTACTATAAACCTTGTAGTCGTAACTTGATAGCGTGTCTGACAGAAGCACAGTAACGTGTAGTTATTAGCATCATTAAAGCAAGGTTTTGAAAATCATACTCTTTTTCAACATAGATCAGGCTGCTACCTTCCCTCAGACGTAAATAGATTTTACCATTTTTAATCCAACAGTATCTATAGCCATTACTCTTAGCAAAGTCTCTAGCCAAGTAAAAAAGTCTTTTCATTTTAGGGGTTAAGTTTTCGGAGATGTATACAGGTTTCGGGGGTCCCCCCACTCGCAGTTTTTCCGTAGTCAACTGTCTGTTTTCCTTGATGTACTCTTTAAACATGTTAATTACATTTTCCTTCATCAAATTTGTAGTAAAATCCGCAATAATGGGCCTACTGTTGGAGTCCTTCGAACCAGTCCTAAAAATGTCTTTTACTTCATGTGTCTGTATATGTGTCTTAATTAAAGTACCTGTAGCAATAATTGTATCCAGCAGGTCTTCCTTTGTCTCTGCCTTCTTCACCGGAAAATTTCTAATTTCAACGCACGTGGATCTATTTCTAGCATTTAAACTCTCCAGTCTGTCCTCCATGGTTTGCATGAGCAATAAATTATTTTTTTGCTTAGCCTCAAGGTCAGCTACTTGGATCTTCAGAGCTTCGTAGCTCTCCGATAAAAATATGTATGTATTTACAAAAAAAAAATATATAAGTATCACGCTCAAAGTCACGTGCGGCGAGTGTACGCAAACATTTGGTTTGGCACCGATTGCAGGTAGCACATACAAATAATAGTATTTTTTTAATATTCAAAGGTACTACATATAAGATTTGCATTAAAGTGATAGTAAATTAAATCTTTATTAAGTTATGTTACTGCTGCTACTTACTATATCGTGACGATATCGTTATTGTGCAATGTGAAAACGCCCATTCTTTTGTTTACAGAAAACATCATTCGAACGTTAGGGTTGTCAGGAAAGTACCAGCATAATTTGAACAATAATTATGACTTTAATACCTCAATATCAACTCTATGGTCAATGCCGTGTCACAAACAAGAGACAATCCTTACTGATTTACAACTTCAAGTTGTCGCTGACGTCACGTATTTTTTGCGGTTGTTAGGCGAGTAACATAGGCCTGACTATGGGTACTACAAGCAACTGATCATAATCATGACGGTGACGTGGCGAAAGAGATTCTTATAGATTTCTTTAGAATCTTAATCTCTTTAGATTTTCACAATAATCAGTTTCTGGCTTCGAAAAAAAGAGACATGAATGATTTCAAGTCAACAATCATGATATTTCACACGGACACACGTAATAATATTGATGTTTCCAGTGATGACGAAAGAAAACGATGTTCTACAGTTGATTTCCACCAACTGGCCACAGGTGTGTCGAGTTCTTCCTGTCCAGTTAGTAACCCTTTTTTTTTCAGATTCTTTGAGCCGTTTACCGCAACAAAAACCGTTAACAAGAAAATGCCCTTTAAAGTTGAATATCTCGCAAACGGACACCTAATTCAAAAAATTGTCTTAGCAACCTCCCAATGTTTTAAATGACCTATTTAATGATACCCAACACGATGGGATTGACGCGAGAAAAAAACATCATCCTCTCTTTACTTGTATGGGAGGAAACCCAGAAAAAAAAAATTTTCATAATTTTATTTTAGCACTTTGTCGGAATAGTAAATATACATATCTGTGCAAAATTTGGTTGTTCTAGCACTAACGGTTTGGGAGAAAAGCCGAGGGCGGACGGACATGACGAAACTATAAGGGTTCCGAGACTTTTACTACAGAACCCTAAAAATAGCTCATGACACGCTTTTTTGCTTTTTCCTATCTCTTTGCATTATCATCATAGTCATAGTTATTCGCATAGTTACAGGTATATATTTATAACTATGCTTTATATTTTCTAATTTAATGTAATTCGATTTGCGTTATGTACCAATTTAAGTGTAACTTTATCCAAGAGTTTGAAGTGTTGTGTGGTGTTGATTTGAAATTTTATCCTACATACAATAAATATAAACAAAGATACACACATACAATAAATATTTACATTCATAATCATCTAAAACATAAATTAAAAACTAAAATAAAAGGAAAGTGAAGGAAGGACCACTAACTCTCTAACTCTAACTCTGTCTTAAATATCTGAATGCATATTACCAATATATGTTTGTATATATCTCTTTATGGTTCTTAATTTTCATGTATGTAAGTGTATATTGTTCATTATTATTACTACCTAATGTGTATATATCTATATCTATGTATTTGTGTATAATCTGGCGTACTTATAGTACGTACGTACTTTATTTATGTAATATACATCCACCTACGCACACATAAGACTTATTCCACCAAGAATTTCCTTCCCTTGGCCAACTGGAAGAGATTTCTTGTGAAATAAGTGGTGCCTTTGTACCAATCTATCCTTATTGTTCATCTTCTTGTTATTTTGTTTTCTATTTATTTATTTATTTTTGTACACGCATAGTAAATAAAAACAGTAAATGGATACAAACTAAACATGTACACAATGGCGCCACTTAACTCTAAAGAGATCTCTTCCAGTGGGCCTAAGACAGGAGATCATGATGCTAACAGGTGCTGATGTGTGTGTAGGTTAATAAACTTACATAAACTCATGTGTGTACATAAATAAATATAAACTTAATAAACCCTAAATTTAAAAAAGGTGTTAATAATAGTGTTGATGTATTGACAATAGTGTGGACAAAAGCAAATAAACAGCTTGTTAAATTTAAATGAATTATCGTGTTTGTACTAAATAACAATTGTTTAACACTGCACGCTACAGAAAAAGGAATATTAAATTAAACTGATTTCCCCTTGCCAAACTGTTGCAGAAAAACTGAAATAATGCTGTCTTTGAACAAGAACCAGTTATTTTCAAAAAATAAATTAAAAGTATTTTTCATTTTAGTGTTCTTAGTTATCGTTATAACTTATTATAGAAGACTACAAGATACAGAGCCCTTTAATATACTGCACGAAGAAGAGGAAAGCAACTGCCATTATTGGAAAGAAGGGGACGCATTGCCCGCAGCGGAGGATAGGGAGTTCTTGCCTGAACCGAACTCAATATTTTTCCACGAAACCTCTTGTAAAGGAGGACTGACGTATAGACAGGCGTGTGCAGCAGAATCAGCAGCTAGAACGAACCCAAATAGAGACATATACATTTTATTTAGTGCACCTGTTACTGAATTTGTTATACACAATAGTAATTTAGCGAAGTTCCAATTATTCCCCAATATTAAGTTGGCAAGAGTCCACATACAAAAATATACGGAGGGTACGCCTTTAGAAGACATGATTAGGAGTAGACGTTTCCACGACAGCAAATGGTGGATACAACATACGTCCGACATTCTTAGAATTGTGACGTTATACAAATGGGGAGGGGTATATCTGGACACGGATATGATTGTGGTTAAGGATTTGACACCCCTTAGAGATAATTGGGTATCGAGGCAACAACCTAATTTATTGAACGCAGCAGCGATTGCAATATCAATCGACCAACGTGGCCGAGAATTGGTGAATGCAATGTTAAAGTGCGTATGTATCAATTTAAATATTTTACCTACAGGCTGGATGCATGCGACCAAACTCAAAGTTGTAGTGGTGTAAACTATCACAGTGATAATTTTACTCCGACTAAATGAAGTGGGATATTATTTTGTACTAGCTGTACTTCTTTTTTTTTAAACGTGGCTTTATCGATGTTCATCTAAGTATGATTTCGCCAATGTCAAGGTAATGCTTGACTTTTCCCGTAGAGAACTAGTTACTCTCAACTAGTTCGCGGTGTGGGACAAGGAAACGTTGTTCGGTATTGCAATTAATTGAGCGTTTGAGCCTGGATTTTGCCCAGCGCCAGAGGTAACCTAAAAGGCAACCAGCCACGCGCTCCGCAAAAACCTAAGTCCTCATAATTCGCGGGCGCCACTGGAAATACGGATTCGTCGACAAATGTCAGATTCTAGAAATGTCAGATGAGTTTAAAACGCCAGATTCTATGAATGCCAGATTTCTTTATATTTATTTATTTAACTATTAATTATTTATTAATATTATGATTAATCTACTACCCTAGTGCACACTCATAAATTATTTTATTAAAATGTAGGTATATTTTATTATTATATCGAAAACCGGGGTGCGTCTCATAAGGTATAAACTCATTTGGTCTAATTTCATTTTATTATCGTTCATAAAATATTATCAACGTGAGATACACCAACTGTTGATATAATTTCTTTACATATAATATTTATTTATTCTAAAACTTAATTAGTATAACGTTGTCTGATATAACGTTTATGTAATCGAAAATCATTTGGTCTAACGTTTAATATATACATTGTTTATTTAATTGAAAATCATTAGGTCTAACGTTTAATATACAGGTTGTCCCAAAACTCAAGGATAATCTGGGACCAGATGAAAGGCCAAGTTACACCAGTTCTGGGAAAAATAAAAAAAAATCTATATCACTCAGTTCAACGATAATAGACATTTTTAAAAAAAAATTTAAATTCGACACCCTTGGTCGCATTTTTAAGTCCTGTGATCACTAATGTCACAATTACGCTGTGATTTTTTTAATTTCGTAATCTTCATTAACGATGCTATTAATCGCAACTACAAATGAATGCAAAAAACATTGTTAATTTAATAAAATAAGCTAGGTTTTAGTGAGTCATGGTTCACAAAAATATTGTTAGTTAACTTTGACACTTCATTTTGAAAAAAAAATGTACTACACTACCCTTGGCAAGTTATTTCAGAAGATGGCGCATTTAATCAAGATTTCAAAATAGTGCAAACTAGCCACTTTTCTTGCTATTAAAATTTTATTTCTTATTTTTTGCAAATTGAGCTCATTTCAAAAATAATAATTTATACTTTTTTGTATTAACAGATCGGGGTCTCGAGTGTGTGTGATGAACAAAAGTGATAGAATGAGATAGTTAGCGATGCTGACAGTCTGTCAAGAATATGCTGACAGATGGATTGAACGCAGTGGTTCAATTTTATGGCCTCCTCGTTCCCCCGATCTAAATCCAGTTGATATTTTTACTGGGGATGTATAAAAGAAAACGTCTATTCGAAACCAATACAAAATCTATCAGAACTTCGCCAGAAAATTGATGCAGCGTCAGAAGAAATAAATGCAAGGAGTTTTGCACGACTGGTGAAAAGGTTTGTTGTAAGGCGTTGCAGAGCCTGTATTCGTGCCGGAGGCGAACAATTTGAACATTTACTTTAGTTTAAGGAGAATAATTAAATAAAAAGTTTTACGATGGTTCGTTCATTATAATTATTATTATTTGTTTTTTTACAATAAGATTGGTTATTAACTGACTCAATTACCTCTTTGCTATAAATAATAATTTTCTTCTTCTTTTATTTCAGACCAGAAACAACCTTCTGCGAGCAAGTCATGCTCGCGAAGGAGGCGGCTGGGAGGGAGAGGGAGCGTACCCTCCCCGCCGAGTTCCGTAGTCGGCGGCCAGGGCGCCCCAGACTCCGCGACTACGCCCAAGACTATCGACCTCCATGATCGGGGACTGAGGACGGCGGGATCGCCATCCGCCGTCCTTACAGAAGCAGGCTAGAAGGGTTGCGTGCTGCGGGGCCTTTGCCCCATAGCACGCAACCAGATTCACTCAATGACGCGGGATAAAACCCTTCCCCAACGACGCGGGATTCTCGTCCCGACCCAACACCCGAAGAGACCACAGAGGTGGTCAAAGTCCGCCGGGCGCCACTGGACATACCCTCTGCTAGTAACCAGAGACGCCCAGCAACGGACTGTTATACGAAGGTTTGAAAACAGGTTTTTAAAAAAACACTTAAAACTTTGAAGGACCTTTAATAGAATAGGAAGGCCTTTATATAAAGATTAGGATACTGGGATCCTTAAGCAACCGCCCGAGAAGAGAGTTCAATACAGACTGAAGTGTCGCTCAGCTACCGAGCAGAGCGAGGGAGTCATAAATGAGAGTCAGCATAAAATATGGTATCACGGCACTAAGGGTAGCATAGTATGGATATAACACCTCCCCCTTTAAGAGGAGACTTTGGGGTAAAATTTAAACAAAGTCTCTGTTAAATCCTAGTTCTGAGTGAAGCAATGGGTATGGGAGTATTTTCTTCCGCGTCGTGTCTGTCAGTCATGGCTATCATTTCTGGAGTAGGTTGGGGTGGTGTTCTGTTAAAGTTAAGTTTAAATTGGAAGGGTTGGTTGCTGCCGGATTTACAAGATCTTTTAAAACATAAGTAACTTACAAATAATAATATAAAAATTACAATAATAGCGACAGTAATAGAATAATGTGTCCCATATTTAACTATATGAGGGGTTTGTAGCTTTTCTAAATCGTTAAAGAGATACTGTAATTTTATTTTATTTTCTTTATTAATGTCGTCTAAGTCTATGTTATTTAAGTGAATAGGGGGCACATCATTCGTTAAACTATCTAGTTTTAGCGAGTTACAACATGAGTCATTGATTAAATTAAAGTTTGGCATATGGTTTATAGGTGAAGTAATATTTAACACATTAAATTTTGGTATTAACGTGGTGCTCTTACAATATCCAATACAACTGTTTGGAATATGTAGTATTCCGGTACCTAGTATAGTTGTTTCTAGCATATTTGAATTTAAACAATCTATAGAATTTTTGTTACTGTCGGATTGTATGTAAATCCATTTATTATTTATCAACGGTTTCCAAATGTCCAGTTTTCCAAAAAGAATTTTGGTTTCACATTGTTCAGGTTTTTGATTGTGCACTTTAGCTAGTAGTTCACTTTCACATGTAAGTTTTGCGTCGGTAGAATACACATTTTCAATATCACAAATATAGTCTCCAGGTCTTATAACTTTACACTGTTCTAAGGTATCTAAAACACAGTAGTGAGATTTGTCTTTGGTCATTGCTATATATCTAGAATTTGGAATGATTAAACTAAAGGAATTAGATTCTCTAACATTATGTGGAATGGGCAATGCAATACTATGGAACAATATATATTCTTTAGTGTTTACCAATGGCACTTGTAGTATGAACATTAACTTGTGGGTCTTGAAGTAACACGCTAACTTAGAAATACTTAAAATAAAGTGTACGGCATTAATGTCTAATGTAACAGGGAGTTCGAGGTCACTAGATATGTGTCGGTAGTTATTGGCAAGCTCTCTATATAGTTGAGTTGGTGTTATGATTGACGGGTGCAACCAATTTTGACCGCTAAACAGAATAGCGTTAACTATGTCCAATTGAAAAGATAAAGTAAGTATAGAGGTCTCTAATGCATTTAAAATTTCGTTAACGTTGCTGGCTAATTGGAGTCCATTTGTAATTTCTGAAATGTTTCCGATGTTAAAAGAGAGTTTGTCAATAGCTTCGTTTAAATTAGCTTCGTTGTACATGATTTTCTTAAGGGTATCATTAAAACATGTTATTACAGAACTTGTAACTAGTATGTTTTCTTTCATCAGTGAAGTCAACTTATTTTCGCCGTACTGTAAGGAGTCTATAGCTTCGTCGTATCTAATTGCGTCGTCTTCGTTAAGGGTACCAAATATTTGTTTTAAAGCTGTTCCTATACCTCCGAACCATGCGCCGCGTTTGGTTCGGTTATCTACCAAGTGTGAAATCGAGTTAAATTCCTTGTTCAAATCATGAAAACGAGCTGTCAATGGTTGCAAGACGTTATGGCATTCTGCCATAACTTGTATGATTCGAGTTTGGTTGCATAAATATTCAGAGGTTTTTAAGGCAAATTCAATGTTGTGTATGTGTGGTTCAAAGTGTGAAATATCGATAGGAATCAATATTTTTAATTGTACATTATTAATTTTAAGTTTACCAAGATGATCGAAATACAGCCCAGAGCTTGAAGTAATCGGCTGGACGAAGTCTTGAGGGGATTGACCTCGAACAAGACTGGAATTAATAACTAGTGTTAAAAGTAAGGTAAGAAATCTCTTAATAGTATTACTAGCATAAGGTAAGTTAACTTTAATACTAATCTAATTTATTTACAGATCTACGGCGACGTCAGCGGGTTTCACTTGGTCAAAGTGATGGGTGACATGACGTCGGTTAATGAGTAAGGTAAGTGTATTATTGCCATTTATTTTGACAATCTTATATGGCCCTTTCCAAATAGGGGAAAGTGCTTTGCGTAGTCGCAAATGGTTTTTTAAGTAAACGTAATCGCCGGCCTTGTAGGTAGTCGGACGGGTACGGGTATCGTAATACCTTTTGGAAGATTCTTTAGATTTCCTTATAAATTCAAGGGCTTTTTCTTTAGAGTATTTCAGTCTACTCTGTAACATACGAACATAATCTGGATATGTCGTACCGGTAGGTTCGGTGAACACAGAGTTTGGAATAAATGGTTTGGTACCAAATATTAATTCATAAGGTGTGTAATGTGTAGTGGAATGTATGGTTGTATTGTAGACGAGCATGGCTGTGTAAACGTAACGAGGCCAGTTCGTCTGTTCTTCATTAATGTAGGATTTAAGATATTCCTTGAGAGTCGAGTGACTTCTCTCTAGAGCTCCTTGGGTCTGCGGGTGGTACGGAGAAGACCAAAGGTTTTTTATTTTCAGGAACTCGCAAGTCTTTTTAAAGAGATCTGCAGTGAAGTTAGTGCCCTGGTCGGTAAGTATTGTTTTTGGGATGCCAAAAATAAATATATAATGAAGGAGACACTCGGAAGTTTCTTCTGCTGTTGTACTGCGGATTGGATATGCAGAGGAGAATTTTGTAAGGTCGTCTTGTATAGTTAAGATATACTTGAGTTTCGCTGGACCAGCTTCGGGAAGAGGACCAACGACGTCGAGGGATATTCTCTGGAAAGGTTCTGTTGATGTGGTGGTTATCTGCATGGGTGAACGATTTATTTTCCTAAGAGCTTTATTCTCTTGGCAGGATTTGCATTGTTTTACATAGGATTCAATATCGCTACGCATTCCTTTCCAGTAAAATCTTTCTTTAATTCTACTATACATTCGGTTAGAACCGAGATGACCTGCAATTGGTATGTCGTGATTGTTGGCAAGAATTTTCTTTATTTCGGTTGGAGTTGGATATAAGACGTTATTATGATATATCTTAATTAAGATATTGGTGTCGTGAAAGAGGTAAGCAAGGATGTTGTGAATTTTAATAAACGAGTGTTTCTCGAATGGATTTCTTAGATCTGAAATGCCTATTTCAGAGGCATTGTCGTAGTGGGTCAGCTGATTTCTGATAGTCCTTAGTGTAGTATATATTTCAGGATATGACGTTTCATCAAAATAATGTACCTTCGTGAATAATAAGTAAATAACTTTATTATTGCGTTGTATTTTTTGGAAGGAAAAAAGTTCTTTTTCAGAGTTCAGCACCAGAGTACTTGTTTCAGGATCGTTTAGAATATCTTGGATATAAGGGTTGGATTCATCCAGGTCAATGGAAGTAGGTATAAGGATAAAATTCGATGAACATTTCATTAGATTTTCGTTATGCTCTTCTATCTGTGTATTGAAGGATCGGTTTTTGTCTGTTATGGTTTTCAGGAAATTACTATAGTCGTCACTGGTAGAATTAGAGTTGGAGCTTGTCGATGGTTGAGGATGTTCTTCTGCGATTTCATCTGTCTGGATGTCGGGGATAGCTAATGGCGAGTCAAGGTCGGATAGAGGAACGAGGTTTTCCGCGTCAATATCAATATTATCCGGATCTGGATGGGATAGAGGTAAGTCATCTAGGTTAAAGGAAGGTGGGGTAAGTATTAGATCTTCTAGGTCACTATCTAGCTCACGAATAGGTTCTGGGTTTTCGTGTTGAACCGGATTTACGGGGAAACGCGATAGGGCGTCGGCGTTAACGTTGATTTTACCCTTCTTGTATTGGATATCATACTCGAATTCCTCTAGCTTTAAACGCCAACGGATAAGTCGTGATCCAGGGTCTTTACAATTAAACAGCCATTGTAACGGCTTATGGTCTGTGAGGATTTTAAAGCGGTGACCGTACAGGTAAGGTCGGAAGGTTTTCGTACCGAAAATTATAGCGAGGCATTCTTTTTCTGTGACACTGTAGTTACATTCTGCTTTATTTAGTGTCCGTGAGGCATAGGCTATAGGGCGGTCCTGTCCAACAGGGCCCTGGGACAGTATTGCTGATATGGCATAATTAGAGGCATCGCAGGTTAGGAGGAATGGTTGAGTAAAATCTGGATATGCAAGGATTGGAGCTGATACGAGTCTGGTTTTTAGTGTGTGGAACGTGCTGGGCGCGTTCCTGATCCCAAAAGGCATTCGGGTAAACTGGAAATGGCCCTGGGGCACCGAAAACGCTGTTTTGGGAGCGTCCTCTGAGGATATTTGGATTTGGTGGAACCCACTAGTGAGGTCCAAAGTCGAAAAATATTTACTATTTCCCAACTGGTCGAGGATTTCGGAAATTTGTGGGATAGGGTAGGTTTCCCCTATAGTTATATCGTTGAGTTTACGGTAATCTATGACTATGCGCCATTTAAGTCTACCTTCAGAATCTGCTTTTTTGGGAACCACCCATATCGGTGAGCTCCATGGTGAAAAGGAAGGTTCTATAATGTTCTGATCAAGCATCTTACTGATTTGTACTTCTACTTCCTTCTTGTGGCACTCAGGGAACCTGTATGATTTGGTATGGACAGGAGTGTCGGTTGTAGTCTTGATTTTATGGTTAAAAGCAGGGGTGTAGGTTAGCTGATCATCTTGCAAATGGAAGATATCTGAATATTGGCTACAGAGTTCTATAAGGGCGTCGGATTCTTCGAGATTCAGGTGATCCATTCGTAATGTTTCTATTACTTTGTCGGTTCGTGCTCGCGTATTTCTAGTGTCGTTAACCAAACGATAGGCATTGGGGTAAAGAGGTGTAACATTTAGATTTAAGTTGGATTTGATGGTGACTGGGGATTCAGATATGTTGGCGACAGTGATGTTAACGCGATTATTGTCCTTAACTTTGACAATACAATTAGAAATTAGTAGGCTATTGGAAAAACATTGGTCGTTGATTATGACTCCTTCAGTAAGGTCAGTCGGTTGGATAGAACACTCGATCACAGATTCAGTACGAGGTGGTATTACATAGAAGGGTTCGGAGAAATTTAATTTTATTTCCAGGTTTCTTATCTTCAGGATGTCGTGAGTATAGTCAATTCTGCAGCCATACTGGGTTAGGAAATCGGTACCAATTATACCATCGTAGGGTAAGCTAATATTCCTTACTACATGGAATTTATGTAGCATGGTTTTGTTTTTGATTATCCTCAAATCAAGTTGAAGATGACCTTCTGTCGATGTTGGTTCATCGCCAGGGTCTATGCCTTTCAACTTGATCGGCTCTTTTACTAGGGTTAGCTTTCTGTGGATACTGGATTCTTTTATAAGACATATGGCGGAGCCGGAGTCCACCAATAAGGATAAAGGGATATCTGACACTTGTGTATGTACTAGGATGTGTGGCAACAACCTCTTAGTTGTGTCCAGGTTTATTTCGTATATAGTTTTAGAGGCGCTTATTTGGGGCTGGTTACCCTTGTGACCTATGGGATCAGAGGAAGATGCACTTATTTGGGGCTGGTTACCCTTGTGGCCTATGGGTTTAGAAGAAGAGGCACTTATTTGGGGCTGGTTACCCTTGTGACCTATGGGTTTAGAAGAAGAGGCACTTATTTGGGGCTGGTTACCCTTGTGGCCCATGGGTTTAGAAGAAGAGGCACTTATTTGGGGCTGGTTACCCTTGTGGCCTATGGGTTTAGAAGAAGAGGCACTTATTTGGGGCTGGTTACCCTTGTGGCCTATGGGTTTAGAAGAAGAGGCACTTATTTGGGGCTGGTTACCCTTGTGGCCTATGGGTTTGGAAAGGGTGTCATTGGCATGTAAGAGTATAGCAGGACGTTGTTGAGGCTTGGGTTCCACGAGACACCTCCGTGGACCCATTATTCGTTTAAATTATCTTCCTGGTGTTGGGGATCGTCCAAATCTGGTAATCGAGGTTCGGAGTTATCCGGGTTCTCGTTGGAAGTGCAATTTACGCGGACAAACTTGTTTCGGAATTGATCTGGATTTGGACGTTGGAATTGGGAAGATTGCGGAAGTTTGAATTTATTGTTATTAAATTCTCGTTTTCGGCAGTTCTCTAGAACGTGTCCTGGGATTTTGCAATATCGGCAAATTATGTTAGAAGAGCTCTTGGACGTGTCGGGCTTGGATTTTATTTGGTTGCTACTTTTCGGGTCCGTTTGTGGACGCTTATATAATGTTAGTTGAATTCGTTCTTCCGACACAGCCACGTTGATAGCTTCGTTCAGAGTTTTAGGAGACCTACATCTTACAATATTCGAAATACGAGGAAGTAATCCCATTAAGAAATGATGGAGGGCTAGGTCCTCCATGGCCGCGGTACGGCCGGATAATTCTTTTACTTTAGTATTGGATAACGATATTTCGGTCAGAAGTTGTGAAAGGTAAGTTTCTACGCGTAATGCATACTGACTAACATTCTCCTGCGGACCCTGTCTGCTCTCTTGGAGGTCCGTTAGAAGGTGCGAGTAATGTTTACGTTCACTGAATTGGGTCTTTAGGAACTCTTTTAGTTGTTCCCAAGATGTGAAATCTTTAATGGAACAAGCAATTTCCGCTCTCCCATTTAGCTGGCTAAGGATAAATTTGAATAAAATTGGTTTTTTACTTTCTGACGCAAGGTCGTAGGCATTATCGCAATTTACTAGGAACGAGTTTAGCGTCTCTCGTTTCCCATCATATGGTTTAACAAACTTGAACAAGGTGTTTAATTCGATTTCGCTCATCGTAAAGGTTGCTCTGGTAACGCGAGGGGATAAAGTAGGTGACTTCACCGGTTCTTCACAGGGTTCTGGGATGTTTAATTTTAAGATACTATCTTTCTCTTCTTTCAACTTTCCTAGCATAATAAGGTACAGAACACAAATACAAAGCTTAAAATAGTATTTAAAATCACACTACGACATTAAAATATTAAAATGGGATTAGTAATAAAAAGTTTGAGAATCTCTGACTTCTCAGTTCAAGACAAAACAATGACCAAAGACTCACAATAATGTGTGGGCGACGATGACGATAACGGCGACCGGGAGCATTCCGATTGATAAGACTGTGCTCTTGTGCACTGGGAAGCGACGAAATGATTTCACGTAGAGTAGGTATACTCGATGACCTCGGATGATTTTGGATGATTTCGATTTTATTCTTCTGACTTTTGCTCGGCGTTAGGACGAGATGTGGGTAAGTTTATTCTTCTTTGCAGGATATTTTTTTTTTTTTTTTTTTTTTCACAGGATAATTTCAAGGTTCACGATAGGACACGGCGCCTGCGTGTTTCGCTACGGGTTTGGATTCACGTAAGTATCACGGATATCACTGGAAAACACTGGGTTACACTTCACCACAAATGTTGGATTTTTATTTAACACTAACTAGGTTTCTTCGAAAGGGTACAGCGCGAGTCTGTAGCGGTTGTCGACACTGGAATTTTCGGATCCCACCGCTGCCACCAAAATGTTATACGAAGGTTTGAAAACAGGTTTTTAAAAAAACACTTAAAACTTTGAAGGACCTTTAATAGAATAGGAAGGCCTTTATATAAAGATTAGGATACTGGGATCCTTAAGCAACCGCCCGAGAAGAGAGTTCAATACAGACTGAAGTGTCGCTCAGCTACCGAGCAGAGCGAGGGAGTCATAAATGAGAGTCAGCATAAAATATGGTATCACGGCACTAAGGGTAGCATAGTATGGATATAACAGGACGTTAGAGCGGACGCGGCCGTAGGCCGCGGAAAAAAAAAATAAAAAAAAAAAAACCTGAAACAAAAAATAACAAATTTTAGTAACAAAAATTCCTAATGTTAAGTTGTTCAAAATGAGCTAAATTTGCAAAAATTAAGAAATAAAATTTTTAATAGCATGAAAAGTGAAGCAGGCGAGAAGCGTTGGTATTTTAGAAAATTTTAAATGGAAATATTAATAACCGGGCCAGGGTCCAAGCGTCTCTTCTAGTTCGCTTGGGCGGGCTAGGTATTCGTAGAGTCACAGATGTCAGTCTGCCAGCATTTCTGTCGTCGGTCCATAGCACCGAAGAATTAGTCAGGAAAATTTTGTCAAATACACTGATTGATTCCGAGGTGCGATGCAAGACCGATGCCATAAATGCTTGGAGGATGTCTTGCCCCGACACTGACCTGCCCTCACGCCTAGGCTCACAGCGACTGTGGGATTCACCGCTCTGTAAATTGAGAATTAATACACTAATTGACACTTCTGTCAATATTTCAGAGCGTGCACGCCTACTAGCTGTTGGAGAATGGGAGTCAGGGTTATGGATCCAGGCGCTCCCATCGCCCAACATCGGTACAATGTTGAACGACACAACCTTCCGCATTGCCACTTGCCTTCAGCTGGGTACACCTTGTGTATCCCCGCATCATTGCACCTGTGGAGTAGCCGTCGATAATCTGAGACACCATGGCCTTTCTTGTAGCAGAAGCGCAGGTCGTATACCTCGGCACGCTATTCTAAACGACATAATTCGTAGGGCTCTTTCCACCGCAGGTCTTCCGGCCGTACGTGAACCAAATGGTTTAGCACGAAGCGATGGAAAGAGACCGGACGGTATGTCGTTGCTACCGTGGAAGATGGGAAAGCCTTTGGTGTGGGACGCTACATGCGTTGACACCTTAGCACCTTCACACCTTCCAAGCACATCCGGATGTGCCGGCGCTGCTGCTGCATCGGCTGAAGGCTTTAAACGGCGTAAATATGCTAACGTAGCAGGTGATTACATGTTTGAGCCATTTGGGGTTGAGACACTGGGGTCATGGGGTCCGAGTGCTCGCCGCCTTTATAGAGATATTGCTAAACGCCTAATCGATGCTTCTCAGGATCAGAAGGCTGGCTATTTTCTGGCCCAAAGAATAAGTATCGCCATCCAACGTGGCAACACAGTCAGCATTCTGGGAACTTTCCCAGTCGGCAATGACGCGGAGGATTTTTTAAACGATATTTTGTAATGTAAATATTTTTAGTCTATAATTATGTTTATTTTGTATATTGTAATTCTTATTGTAAATAAATGAAATATTAAAAATAATTCACAACAATATTATATATGTAATTTACAAGTAACAACAGCACTCTAGTTAATAATTAATATCCGACGTATAAAATAACTGAACTACACCAGGGGTATGGCCAGGGGTACCGTGGGTCTGAAATGACATTTCGCTTCAGACCCACGGTACCCCTGGCCATACACCTGGTGGTACCGTGGGTCTTTTAAAGTTAAACGGTACCAACGACTAATAGTGATGTGATGTTAACATCTACGACTGAAAAAAAAACGGATTATTCCCAGTTCGTTCAGCTTCATGGAACTCATGAAGCCAGTTCCACTTGGAACTATTGTAACCTTACAATATACGATTTTTGTCCCATTTGTTCCATGTAATTTTATACTACCTACTTTTACCGCTGACATTATTTAAATAAAAATTATTTTAATTTTAAATTTATTTTTATTATCGCCTGGTACTTTTTCAGAATAATGAGTTCAAACATTCAATCGGTTTTCACTGAATTTAAAAGAAATTAAAATCTTGAAGGCTCTAATGTTGTTATGTATTCCTGGTACATTTGAGGTTTGTGTCTTTTATAATGGACAATCATTTTCATCTGTACTCGGTGCACCTGTTGACACATTTAAATAAACTAAACGGATCGAGATTCGAATGAGATTTCGAGAGTGCTTTTTTTTATTTATTTTTTTATTCCGCGAGACCGCGGCCGCTCCCATGTCCATTGCTGCGGGCGTCTCTGGTGACACTGAAGGCATTTCTAGTGGCACCCGGCAGACTTTGGCCACCAGTGTGGCCTCTTCGGTGGTTTGGTCGGAAAGAAAATCCCGCGTCGTTGGGTTGGGTTTTATCCCGCGCCGGTGAGTGAATCTGGTTGCGTGCTGTGAGGTAAAGGCCCCGCAGCACGCAACCCTTCTAGCCTGCCTGAAGTCTCCATGAGATCCTGGCGGAGTTGGGACCGCTGGTCCTCGATTTCTCGAGACGCAGGCCTGTAGTCCCTCTCCAGCGCCTCCTTGTGCCATTGAAACAATGACGCAAGGGCTCTCGCTTCCATGTCCCATGTAGGGGTCCCGGCTAAGAGACATGCAGCCTCTCCGGAGATCGAGCGGGACCCCCGTATTGTTTTGACGGCCAAGGTTCGCAGTGGTCTGTTAAACAGAGTCGCGTTCACCCTGACCGCCAATCTATCCGCCTATACTGGAGCCCCGTATAAGGCCATACTCCGCACGATCCCCAGGTACAGTCTCCTGCAGAAAGCGTTGGGTCCCTTTAGGTTGGGCATGAGTCGCGAAAGCGCGACTGATGCCTGGTTGTTGGTGTTGTTGCGACGTTGGTTCAAGATTCATTCCCCAAAAATAATTAGTGTGTTTGGGGAACGCCACCGAACAACAAACATATTAGAAGCCTTCCACTCAAAAATAAACAAACTGATTAATAAAAACACGGTCACGTTGATGCGATTGCTTCAAGTACTGGAGCAAGTTCACACTTTGGAGATGGTGCCAAAAAAAAGACGCAAAGATCAAATCATCAACGATGACTACATTTTGAGCGTTGAAATATCTTTAGGCTACGGACTAGAGAAATTGCGTTAGTAAGGTTTTTTTTTCTATCTAGACCCAATGTAAGCTTAACTAGTCTAGAATGCGGATAAACTTACTTAGGACCTTTTTTTTGTAAACGCATACATATTATACATAGGAACACCCAGACCAATGCAAATATAGATAGATATTCATGCATATGTGACGAATACCTTATCTCTGACGTCATACGTCTAGATACTATAAGAAGGCGCGCCCAGAACTTTCGAGTACCTACCATAATATTCCACCAATAGCTAGATGCGCACACGCACTTCAACAAGTAAACAACTCGTAGGTACAACATAAGTATAGGTATTTAAACTTGTTCCTATTGTCTAAGCCACACCTACCTAAACCAGTTTTGTATCATCGGGAATATTCTAGTACTATAGGTACTTGTATACATTATTATAAAAGCGAATGCATGTCAACAATAAATATTCATTCATCCACATACTGTGTTACTGTAAACGTCCCAATAATACCTCCCAACAACCACTACACATATAAATATTTGCACTGAGCGGGTATCGAACCCATCCATACCTATCCATAGTTAAAAATCATGTTTTTTGGTTTATTCCCAGTAGTTCCATGAAGCCAGTTCCACATGGAACTTTTGCAATGGGTTTATTCCCAGTAGTCCCATGAAGCCAGTTCCACATGGAACTTTTGCAACGCACTAGTTCCATACATGGAACAAGTGGGAATAGCTACTTGTAGCGGAAATATAATAATATACCCAGTAGTTCCATAGATACACAAACAACAAAAGTAGTAGGAGTACAGAACTACAAAAGAATCTCGCTCAGTTTGGTTTATTCAAAATGTGTTCGAAGAAGTTTTGTTCAGAAACCGTTCACCTTTGATCGTGCTTAAAAATGTCATATAGATTCTTCTGTTTTATGCTTTGATGAGGTAGACAGAGCTGTTTATTGTACCCATATTTCGTTAGTCACATTGATGGTGAGGCCATCTTTTATTATAAACGACACGCACCTTGAATAAAATACTAGGACTACAGAACTACATAAGCACTCTCGAAATCTCATTTGAATCTCGATCCGTTTAGTTTATTTAAATGTGTCAACAGGTGCACTGCAGACCCACGGTACCCCTGGTACAGATGAAAATGATTGTCCATTATAAAAGACACAAACCTCAAATGTACCAGGAATACATAACAACATAAGAGCCTTCAAGATTGTAAATTCTTTTAAATTTTGTGAAAACCGATTGAATGTTTGAACTCATTATTCCGAAAAAGTACCAGGCGATCATAACAGAATAGGAGGTTCTGGTTATGAATATGGATTTTTTTTCATTGTTTCATAACCAGTTATCAAACAATAATAATAATAATTTTTTTCCAAAACCAGAACCTCCTATTCTCCTAGTCACAGGTAGGTCAACACATCACTAGGGTCACTTACTTGGTGGTACCGTTTAACTGTAAAAGACCTACGGTACCACCAGGGGTATGGCCAGGGGTACCGGGGGTGAAATGCTACATTTTAATAAAATAATTTATGAGTGTGCACTAAGGTAGTAGATTAATCATAATGTTAATAAATAATTAATAGTTAATAATAATTGTTAATAAATAATTGATTCATCATTGTCTGATATAAAGCAGGAAATAAAACTGAAATGAAGTACCTACATGATTGGATAAAAAAATACCCTATTCCAGCTATTCTCTGGTCGCATCGTTGTTCACAAATCTACTACAAGATGTCGCTGTGCGCCAAAACATGACATGTAGTTCCCTCTTAGTCTACTATAGTCCGGCAAGTTCGTGCGCGACCGTCCTGCGGGGTGACAGACGGTGGCGGGGACGAGGTACTAAAGATGTCAGCGGGTAGCGGGTGGTGCAGCGGGGAAGGGAAACGCGTGCATCTGCGCGTCAAATACGGCAGTCTCGGCCACGCAGTCGAAGCGGCAACACGTGCTTGATATTCCGTACTACTTTGAGTTCGACGCACACGAGATTAAGATCTCAGGATGAGTAAGGCTATCTCAAGACAAGTTAAGGAAGTTGTACATAAAATGTACCAATTTTTTGTAAGGCGAAAATACTGCCGAGAGGTTAAGTCAATAATTTTCCTAGATGAAACCTACGTGAATAAATTTGCCTGGAAGAAATCGCTCTACGCGATAAGGCCGCCCTTTGTACATAGTTTTTTTGTTTAAACTTGTTTGCACTTAATATTAAGATTTGTATTTAAAATGTACAATAAAGAATATATATTATTATTATTATATCGTTTATTCATTTCTATTCTTATTTTATACATTTTAAACAGATTTATAAAAAACACAAATACATTTAAAAATATAAAAAATAGTGACCCACCAGTAGCGGAGTAGGACCCAAACTACCGGCGGTGGAGGCTACAGACTAAGAAACCTCCTAACAATACCTACGGCACGTGTCGAGGATAAAAACCTTCTGAATCTGACTCTTGATCCAACAATCTAACGAGAGTCTCTTGAGATGTTAATCGAGACTCTTCGCTATTAATCCGTTTGCCGAAACGACCACCGGGACAATGATCGTCGAGTCTACGTCCCACATGGCGGTTATCTCGTAGGACAAATCGAGGTACTTGCTAAGTTTGTCCTTCTCTGCCTTCACGAGATTCTCGTCATGCGGGACGGCGATATTGACGAGCACTGCCCGACGCTGGGTCCGATCAACCAACACGATATCGGGCCTATTGGCAACAATAGTCCTGTCCGTGATGATTGATCGGTCCCAGTAGAGCAATGCACGACCATTCTCAAGAACCGGCACTGGTGTGTACTTATAGTACGGTACTTCAAACTCAATAAGGCCATATTGAAGAGCAAGTTGCTGGTGGATGATCCTGGCTACTTGATTGTGCCTATGCAAGTACTCGGTGTTAGCAAGATACGAACAACCGGAAATAATATGGCGATGTGATTCACCAGGACGGTGGCATGCTCGACAAATGTCGACCGTACCGTCCTTCATGATGTATTTCCGATAGTTGTTCGTCTTGATAACCTCATCTGCAATTGCACAGGCAAAATCTTCAATTTCCCCAAAGAGGTCCCCAAAACGTAGCCAGTTCACCGAAGCGAGCAGGTCTACGTCGGGTCCTGTTAAGACCCGGTAGAACCGCCCGTGTAGCTCCTTACTCTTCCATACGTCCCTACGGTCTTCAGTACCTAGCACCTTTGGTTTACGCCAGTTCTCGTTAGCCAAGGAAAGAGGTGTTAGGCCCTTGTCAACCATCACGACATCGAAATGAATGTCACACCCGTTCTGTAGAAAGTAATCTCTCAGACTGCACACTTCACGGTTGTGGAGGTTCTTGGCATTCAAAAAGCCTCGAACCCCCCACTTCCGCGGAATGTACAGTCTCATGACAGAAGATCGTGGGTGTAACATTCGATGCAATGTCAGTTGTTGACGGACTCGCCTATCCAGGGCGTCTAGTTCCGTTTGAGTCCACCTAAGTATGCCAAAGGAGTATAACAATAAAGGTATCACCCAACCGTTGAAAGCCCGCATTTTGTTACCACCGGACAAAGAACTGTTAAGAACTTTTGTCAGGCGGCCAAAAAAACGTTCTTTCACCGATTTCTTAATATCCTCTACCGCTATACCCAATGACTCTGACATACCTAGGCATTTGTATGTTTCGGTCTCGGAGAGAGATCTGAGAGTTATTATCTCAGAAAGTTGTAAATTCGGTGAATTTACAACCTTCCCCCGTTGTACATGCATAACCGCACACTTATCAACACCGAACTCCATCTTAATGGCATTACTAAAAACTTCCGTAGTTTTTAATAATGTCACTAAATCTTGGTGCTTCAATGTGAACAGTTTGACGTCATCCATGTACATCAGGTGAGATAGAACCTCACCCCCTCTACGAAACCGATAGCCTAGCCCTGAATCCTTCAGCAATGTGCTAAGTGGATTCAGTGCTAAACAAAACCACAATGGACTCAAACTGTCGCCCTGGAATATACCACGCTCGATCCTTATCAAGCCTTGCGGGTCAGAGGCGTGCCCACCACTACCTGGTTGACGAAGGACTGTGGTCCACTGTCCCATACACGAGACTAAGAAGGATTTAGGAGTCGGATTAATTTTATACAACTCTAAAATCCTCCTCAGCCATGAATGAGGCACCGAATCATAGGCCTTCTTGTAGTCAATCCAGGCAGTAGAGAGGGCGCCCCTACTCCGCTTGACTTGTTGGCTAATGGCCATATCAATGAGGAGTAGCTCCTTAGTACCACGAGACCCAGCCCTACATCCATTCTGAGCGTTATCTAAGATATTATTAGATACTATGTGCGAGTTTATTTTACTTCTCAGAATAGATGTAAGGAGCTTGTAGATGGTAGGTATGTAAGTGATGGGTCTATAGTTTTTAGGTTCCGTGGTTATTATTATTATTTATTATTATTATTAATAAAAATCACGTGACACAAAAATGCTGGCAGTCTAATACAGAACGCGGGGCTATGCAAAACATCGGTAAAGGACCTCGTATTGTAATTGTACACGCTGGCAGTCGCAATGGCTTTGTACCTAATGCTTTATTGATGTTACCAAACATTCCTCCGAATTCTGTTATTGTAATGGACAACGCCGCTTACCATAGCACTCAGATCGATAAAAAACCTACAATGAGTACCCTGAAAAGCGAAATGCAGCAATGGTTAGAACGGCGAGGTGTTCTGTATGATAGCGCTATGCGTAAATGTGATCTAATGAAAATAATTAATGAGCAAAACACGGAGAAACAGTACAAAATTGATGAAATATTAAAGGAAAATGGACGTACATATCGTGCTTCGCTTACCCCCATACCATCCGGATTTAAATCCAATTGAACTCGTGTGGGGGTACGTAAAAGGCGAACTCGCAAGGACTTACCTTGATTCGAACTTAGATAAAAAGTTAAGATTTAGAATTGCTTTTTTCTAATTATTCGGTTTAACAGTGGCGCGATTGTGATAATCATGTCATAAAAAACGAGGACGAATATTATAATTCAGATCGAGTATTTGACGATGAAATGGACAGGTACGTTATTGTTTATTAACATAATCGATTATTATTGCTTTAACTTGGCAGGGTGCTCAAGCTATAATCTCGGAATCATGTCATTGTACATGAAGTTGTTTATTATTTCTATAGTACCTACATTTTTGTCTTTTTAGATTCATAGTTCAACTGGGTGAAAACGACGATGATGATGACGACGAAAGTTATGAAGAAGATCAAACAGAGAGTGAACATGAAAGTGATATGGAAATTGATTTATAATAAAATCATAATTTTAGTTTTCCTAATAATTTGTCCTCAAGCATAATAAAAAAATGTAAACAATTAAAGTAGTTCTATCTTTTTATTTACTCCTAAATTACGTCACAAGTAAGTACAACTTATCGCAAGATTTATCCTGGCAAACTTCTCTTCGTGTGTAGCCGTGTGCTAGAATGACGGGCTACCTCGTCCCCGCCACCGTCTGTCACCCCGCGGGACGGTCGCGCACGAAATTGCCGGACTATAGATATTAATATTTTTTTCTTACATAACTGATGGCTTCAAAATATAAAAAGAACCTTAATTATGTTATATACATATCAATGTATTTTTATTTTCAATATAATCCAATATATCAATGCATTTTTATTCTGATGGAAGAGAAAGGTTAAAACAACAACAACTTTTGAAATTAGCGAAAGTTTTATTTACTCACGGCAATTAGTATATTGCAATAACTGAACTACCTACATTTTAATAAAATAATTGAAAATTGAAAATAACGAAATACCTTCTGCGTGTGAACCAGAGACGCCCGGCAACGGTCGTGAAAGCGAATCTGGGCAGCGGAATTTAAAAAAAAAGTCCTCATAGTAATTTTTATTTTATTGGATAATACAGTGTCAATTGTCAATGTCAACATTTTATTAAATATGTTTCACTGTATTATCCAACAAAATTAAATTACTATAACATTTCAAGTAGAATAGTAGAAATAATATCCCACAGATTTTAGTCGGAGTATAATTATTACCAAATTTGAGTTTGGTCGAATCCGGCCTTGTGTCGTAACCATGAACATCTCCAAAGCTCTAATATAAGTCATACACTCATACGCACTTGCACTCGCCACCTGCTGACAGGTGCATGAGGAAGTAGTAAATATATCCAAGGTACCCTAAGTTATATTATTAAGATGTTCCCATATTAAGTGGGACGGCAATGGGCGTTTTCACATTGCACGATATCGTCACGATAATTTACATTCTTACCTTAAAGTTACTGCTGCTACTTATTATATCGCGATATCGTGCAATGTGAAAACCCCTATTAAGTGGTTGATAGTAAAAGATGTATGACAAAAATTGTTTAAAAAAGCCTCCGCGCCATTGGCGACTGGGAAGGTTCCTAGACGTGGCAACACAGCCAGAATATAATATATATTTAAGGGGGCTCCCATACAACAAACGTGATTATTTTCTTTTTGGTACGGAACCCTTTGTGCGCGATTCCGTCTCGCACTTGGCCGGTTTTTAAACTATTCTTGGAATCGTCTCCATCTGTTTTTATTTTCGCCTCTGTTTTGTTTTGCCTACCCGTTCCAAATTGAGTTTGCGACATAAATAGTTAAAATAAGTTAAATTATCTCATTTATTTCACAAATTAGAAAATTTTCTTAAAATATGCTTGTGACCATTAACTGTTTTGCTAATATTTTTTTTTGTTAACAGTGAACTGAATAACGACTACAAACCAGATGAGTGGTCACACAACGGTCCAGAAGCCATCACAAGAGTTATGAACAAATTGTGCAGAACTCATCACTCATCTTATTGGTCGGCCGACACTTGTGGAGGTGTGTGTACCTACAATAGTGTTTGGTTGTGTTACCAGTCTTAATATTAGAGCAGTCATTACAGTGTCGACTTTAGTCTAGGAACATTATTCAAACAATCATAACACATTTCTGAAAGTTTCTGCATTTGGTTCAATACTATTGAGTATGTCGATAGATCAAAGGCGACGCTAGCGGTGCTTACAGTTTCCCGTTATTTACCGCAAATTAATATGAGGATTAAGACTACTGACTCATTATCATGTTTAGGTAGTATGGGGTACGTAATATATTTGCCTTAAACTACCCTTTTCAGTGAACAGGCGTGACGTATGTCTGTTGCTATGCGTTTTCGTTCTCTTATTATACGTTTTACTTAGTTTAAGAGTAAGCTCTTCGTATATCGCATGGTTAGTGGCCAATTTGGCTCCAGAAAGGTGCAGGTCACCCATTTAGTTTCTCGTTTTACCTAACGACGGCTTTACAGCCCAATCCATTAAAAATGACCATCAATTGTTTACAGGTATTTATTTTTTATTTATTTATTATTTATGTACAACACACAGAAAAAAAAAAGAACAGTAGTACGTACAAACAATACAGTGAGCATAGTACAAGGGCACTACTTATTCCTAAAGGAATCTCTAAGGCCTTGGTTGCGCAACCAGTCGCCGCCACCAACTAAATGTAAACAGCTCTATGAGCTATATTTCACTGGGACACCATCGCGGTGACTGGTTGCGCCGCCATGGTCGCCTAGTGAAATATCTATTATATTTAATACGACAATTTGTCTGTCTGTCTGTCCGTCCGTCGCGTTTTTCAATTTACATACATTTGCATGAAATAGGTTTTTTTTTTTTTATTTGAGGCGATACAAAGTTCGTTTAGTTATCCCGTAACTAGTAGTTCTTACAGCTCTCTTATCTCTTACAGGTATTCAAGTTTACGGCCCTGAATATTTCTTCCCAGTTCATTACAACAAATGGAAGCTTTTATTCGAACCCGGCGAATTCAACGAAACAGGAAAATACGCATACCATTTTTGGAACAAACTATCGTTCAATATGACAATTCAGAAAAACTCGCCGTATATGAAGTTAGCTGAAAAATATTGTCCTACTATCTTTTATACGTACAGAGACCAATTTGGAGCATAGCATAATATATATTCTGTAAAACAAAGTCGTGGCCGTTAAAGGACTCGGGAGCGGGTGGACCGTATGTCATGGCTTAGGATTTAATGTTGTTGTATTTCTCTCCGTCCCAGAAGTGCTAAAATCTATTAAAACACCAACAAAATGATGAGTAAGTACAACAAAAACAAACCAGGCAAGTGCAAGTCGGAACCAAGTGAAAGGGTTCAACGTCTCATTGTATGGGAGCCCCTTTTCTGTGTTTTGAGTATTTAGTAGAGGATACACTGAAGAACGACTTTTGCCCAAATGTTTAATGGATGAAAAGCGTTATTATATCAACTTTAGTACATATATTAGAAAATATATCTCGAGTCGATTGTCTATAAAAATCCTGGCCGGACTACTTATAAATATTAAAAATTTAAAAATGACTTTTTATTCAACATTGCACCGTTTAACGATAGTCCGAAACGCCCAGGACTTTCATCAACATTTCATTTCAAGGCAACAGGATTCAATTTTTTTTTGACTGATTGATTGATGGGGTAGACGCGAGAAAAAAAAACATGTAAGTACAACATACGTAACTATGTAACCTATACGTTGGTGTAGTTGTACAACAACGGGAAGTCCCGAAAAATATTTTTTTCATTACGTATTGTATTTTAGCACTTTGTCGGTGTGGTTTAATCTTTACGGTTTGAGAGAAAATCCGAGAACGGATGGATGGAAACGTTACTATTAGGGTTCCGAGACTTGAGCTACGGAACCCTAAAAACTATGTAAGTGCATTATTCACAATACATTCACAATACAGTTTTAGCGAGGGAAATTGCGAGAATTTCCATCGCTAAAACTGTAGTAACGGGAATGATTACAATCGCAAAAAATAAAATATTACGGAATAAAAGTTTATATTTTATAAAAGCCGCAACAACGGTATATGTGTTGTAAGTATATTGTATGGTCGGTATGGTTAATAATTTATAGTTTAACTGGTTTTGACGAGCTCACATGTTATTCATCTAGAAAAGAAGAAGCTTTACCAGCTATAGGAAATGATTGTCCACCTGCGAAGTCTATTTTCTTCCTCGAATGCAGAGGTAAACTGGCTAGCAGACAAGCTTGCGCTGTAGAATCCGCTGCCTGAATTCATTCCAAATTGGCAGATAAATGTGTTAGGTATTTTTGGGACCTGTGACAAAATTAAATCTAACCTCAGGGGGCATGAAGAGTTTGAAAAAAATTAAGAACGTAAATTTCATGAAGCTACATCTATTGGACTTACTTAAAGGTCGCTGCTGGAAGACCAACTAGTGGAAAGTGTGTTATTTATGGCTAATAAATGGAAAATCTCACACACGATGCATTGCGGTATTTTATACTATATACAAATGGAGTGGTGTGTATTTGGATATGGATGTAATTGTTAAGAGATCTTTTGATGAGTCGAGTTCGAATTGGGTCGCGCGGCAGAAGGAAGGTCCTATAGCAACAGGTGCTATTGCCTTTTCAATAGACACTTTAGGAAGAAAGTTAGCTGAGGCGGCAGTCAGGTAAGCCTTTCATAATAAGAGGCATCGTAACTTTATAAGTAGGTAGGTACCTAGTTATGTGTTTGTAGCTTTAGGCTGGTACACCACTAACCTTAAACCTAATTAGGATTTAAAAAATGATGCTGAGTGGTCCTATTAAATCTGGTAACCTAAAGTGGGACCAATAGTGACTGGCGAAATGTACATACATACCTACATACTGGCACGCCTCTTTCCTATTGAGGTAGGCAGTTTATAATGTACGACACTGTACAAAATGGCGTTAAATCCACTTGCGAACCTCTAGTGTGATATCTATACAGACGGTATTTCAACAGCATTTGGGGGTAATTTTTGAGTAGGAATTCTGGTGGCATGACTGCAGTCCGTGTGTACAGTTATGGTTGCACAAGCTAGCTGCACGATTGTCTGAAACCTTGGTTCCGCCCTTACAAGCCGTCATGATACGCTAGAGGAATAATAACAACCTAGTTTATAATCCCGACGACAGAAGCCCGGAAAGATAGCACAGCTGCCCAACAGTAGAACCACGCAAAGCCGTCTAAATGCGATCCAAAACTCTATCGTATCAGCTTGAAATAAGATTTATTTTCATATACGTGTTTGAGACTTGATAAGTTGTTTGAAATGAATAAAACTACAAAAATAACATTGTATAATTTTATTCTTTAATCATTTAATAACTTATTGAATTACAGACCTATTATAAGACAAGTAATAATTAATAACGTGCGTGTATAATGGATTGGCAATTGGTTAAAGGCATTATTGGAGCATGAAGCACTAGTCACTTGTACCATTTTGTAGTATAAAAAACAAAGAAAAAGTGATGACTTTTGCAACTGACTATCCAGCCCTTTTTTTGTGGCCTCATCTACGTCCATTTCCGAGCGCCTCCGGTAAGCAGCACTGAAAGAATTCCCAGAGGCGCCCGAGGAATCCTGCCCTATAAAGTCGATTCACTTATCGACCAAGGGAGCCACGATCCCAGTGGACGGAGGAATCCATACAATTCCACCAGCGGATCATGATAAGAGATCTTGGTAAGAGCGTCGGTGGTCGGAGCCAAAAACTGTCATGTACGTGGCTAAATTAAAACATAGGCAACCTATCGAAAGGAACTCAGTGAGATTACTGTTGTGAATAGATTAGGCGCAGTCAAAAGGCACTGAAATTTATCTATCTTTATACATTACTAACGTTTGTACTGTCAAGCCCAAGAGTGCGTTTGTAGGTTTTCCCCAATGTAATTTATGTATTGTTATGTTGTATTGTGTGGGCACTATGTACTAAATAAATGTTTCTTTCTTTCTTGCCCTGTCAAGCGTTTTTCCACCAGCATGCTGGATCTCGCACGCTTTGCACGATGTCAATGTCAAAATTATATAAACCTAGCGCACGCCCGCTTGACTTGAAACGCATTTCAGCGTTTCAAGTCGCGCGAGCCGCCTCAATCTGGTTGCTATAGTAACGGGGCTGGTCGCGAACTGATTTGACTTTGACATAATTATGTTGCACACGTATTGCGGACGAGATCCGCATGCTGATGAAAAAACGCTTGATAGGAAAGCTTGCCCTAAAGGAGTGTTCACATTATAAGTCGCGTCATTCGTATCGACATCTAAATTCTTGTGAAACTGACGATGATACTCGTAGTATGGTTGGCGCTTTTAACTTTAACCATATCATTAACATTTGCTTGGACTGCAGATATGATATTTAGTGGAACATCTGTACTAGCTGTTTGAATTACTAGAATGCCCGGTAACGTCAATATGCTTGCCCCTTATTACGTGGGACCAACAAAATTACTAGGAAAGTATGTCACTCGCAAAAAATACGTGACGTCAGCGACAGCTTGAAGTTGTAAGTCAGTAAGGGTTGTCTCACGGTTGTTTTTGACACAGCATTGACCAAAGAGTTGATATTGAGGCATTAACGTCATAACTATTGGTCAAATTATGCTGGTATATATTTTACTTTACTGGTCAACCCTAACGTTCGAATTATGTTCTCTGTAAACAAAAGAATGTGCCTTAAATAACATCGGAGTGCAAGTTCTGTATGTAAGTACTATTCCCTATTCTGTGGTGAGGGCATGTAATATACCTTCGTTCTCTCTCTCTCTAAGCAATAATCTCATTGACCGATACATAGATTTAGTCAATAAGATTCTTGGGACTTACGGACACGATATTATGAACACTCCTTTAATGTGTTTTTACTAATACGTAGATTTGAGCACCTAACATTTTCAATTTTAGTAACTACCTCTTGTGTTTTTGTAACAATGTTCTGACCTGTTTCTTCGTTATATAAATTAATTTTGTTAATCTGCGAACAATGTTGTGGGTTATGTGTAGGTACTTACTTATTTTTAATGTTATTTAGTTTAAACTTTAACATGTAACCGTTTTTTGTTCCTAATAAATAAAAATAAAAAATAAAAATAATGTTTTCCTTGTCTATGCTTTACTGTATTTTATTAAATAAACTACTTCTATAACTCGAGCTTCACAATCTTCAATTTGTTAATCTCTATATATAAAAATGAATCCCTATTTCCCTTGGTCACGACATCACGCGTGAACGGCTGGACCGATTTGGCTAATTTGGGTCTTAAAATATTCGTGGAGGTTCAGGGAAGGTTCATAAGCAAAATTTCAGGCGGTACGAAGTTCGCCGGGACCACTAGTATGACATAAAAATTAATGTGCGCTTTATTCAAATAGTAAAGAATGCCTATTAGTTGCATACATTTTTTAATCGCATCTACCGAAAACGAAAAGTCAGTGTATAAATTATTGTAGGTATCATACGTGAACGAAACCCAACAAAATAACTCTTACTTTGTTAACCTTTTAACGAATTTTACTCGCTGATATCTAAACGGTATTTATTCCTGATAATATTAACTGTCATCTCATCCACTAAGCTTAGTCCCAACGCGGCTGGGGTCTAGTCTAACTGCGATGCGACTGAACTTCAATATTTTCCGTGAATCGACTGCCATCTGACCTCCACAACCCTTGGACGATAGCGAAGTTCTGTGCTGTCCGTTTAGAATACATATTAAACTTTACGCACACTTGGCTAGGAGAGTAACCTGGTCGAAAGCGTTATGAAAAAGACCGTATTCTAGGATATCGATAGAAGCAGGAGTGAGGAGCAAGCAAACATTTTCTTTCTTTCTTTCTTGCGAGAAGTTATACCTTATTCATGTGGTATAAAGCACAATCGTTTTTTTATTATACTCTACTCTAAACTCTTTTAGTAATTATTCTCTATTCATTCGACTGCTTAGAGTTCATGACGCAGAAATAAAAAGGTACCTACGTATTTCTAAGGCTATAATGTGGGAAAAAATTAGCACCATGTGTTTTTTAAACCTTCATTTGTTTTGGTCTTATAATCAGATTTATTATAATTTTATGTATTTTGGCATTTTAAAAGATAAAAAGAAAGAAAACAATACATGGGCACTATTAAAATCGAGCTGACCTAAGTCAGCGGATATTATTATACAAATAACAGTACATTTTATATCAAGACTATCACACTTAATGAAATATTAAACTATGCGTATTATACAATATTGTGATAATTAAAAAAATAATGCTTAAGGTTCCTCGATCTCTGCCGCATGCAACTGCGGTCGATGACGTCATTGGCCGCAGTTGCGTCTAAGCAATTAGCGATGTAGTTTTCATAAAAAGTAATTGGAATGTTAGGTATATTAACCATAACCAATCCAGGCATTACAGTAATGAACGAAAAAAAATTGACTTTCCTGCTTCGAAATTGACATTAATGACATTATATTTTTTTTAAGAATAGACAATTATTAATCTTTCTATTTTCAAACGACGCGATGTGTCGTTTTATGTCACTAACATAAAAAAGGAACATTTTATTGTAAATATCTACCTTTTTAATTACATTTTGAACTATAACATTGACTCGCGGGTCACCTGTGAGTCACTAAATATACTCCTTAAAAAAAGTTTGCACTTTATTTTGAAATCAACATTTATTTTATGAATAAATCTAAATTTATTTTCGAAAGACATCTTTCTTTTTTTTTCAAGTTTACCCTTCAAATAGTCCTATATCCTATACAAATGACTTAGGCATTAGTATTGCCATATATTTATTCAACTTTATCTACTGCAACATTTCCTTTCATTGTTTTGCTACCATTAAACACTTCCAATTCAGTGTGTTCCCGTAGGATTTAGAAATTAGAAAATCGTGAGTCCCAAACGGACCAGAAGACATCGAAACGTCTTGGGCTCTTTTGACGAGCGTACTTTTCACCGGACAACAACGGACCGTTGTTTTCACCGGATTCACCGGTGAATGCACACTTTATCACAGTCAAACGCACCAAACGAAACGAATTTTAGAATTATGTCCACGAAATTGGACAATTCGACGCAAATAAGTATGCGAGGTTACATGACATTTTATTACTTTTACCTTTCGTTGAGATTTAATAAGTGTGCGTTTTTTAGGGTGCCAGAAGAGCCATCTGGCAAATCTTTTCAATTGCTAAATACTTTTTTAATAATACTATTTCTTTTCAAGTGCGTTGGTCAACATTCTTGAAGCATAGGGTCACAAAAGGTACATTCGATCGCATAATATTATGAGAATATTATACCTTTATTTACATTGCTGTAAATAAAGTCTTAAAAGTAGATATTAGTTAATTTTTTTTTCTACAATCTATGCTTCACGAGCAATTTTTTAATGACCGTAATATGCCATGCTATAATCCCTTGAATAACTAAAATAATACTTATATGTTTTGCAGAGTTACCAAACAACTCTGCAATTATGCGCAAAACATCGCATTTAATTTCGAGATATATATATACAGTTGGCGCATATTTTGCCTCTACCTACCTCTTCGGGGAAACAGACGTAGTTTAAGTGTATGTATAAATATCACAAAGATTCAACACATTCAATTAGTATTCTCAAATTTATAGTGTAAGAGCAATCTTTGGCATAATCCTGTCAGTCAGTAAATGACGTTGCAGAGTTGTGGTATGTGACTCTGCAGTTATATTTATTTGCAGTAATTAGCTGTTATTATTTGCAGTAATTACACGTGTATGTTAGTTGTTATTGAATCAAAACAAATGTACAACTAACACTATAGGTTGTTAGGTTCTTGTACTTCTTGTCGTGCGGGCGAATGCGCACGCGCCGGTTCGGAATCTTTCTTGTTTTGTAGGGTGCTGTGGAAGGAATTTTATCGTTAGTAACTTCCATTCTTTTAAAACATTATTTGCGAAAAAAATGGAAATGTTTTTTTAAATTGATGTGTGTGAGAGCTGTAGATAATGAAATAAAAAATGCTCAATAATCGGAGGGGGGAGGGCGGGGTGAGTGTCTACTGACCTGAGCGAGGTGTAGAGGTCGCGCGTGGTCTGCAGCGTGCCGCTGGCGAGGTGCAGGCGGCGGTGTGAGGGGGGAGGGCGGGGTGAGTGTCCACTGACCTGAGCGAGGTGTAGAGGTCGCGCGTGGTCTGCAGCGTGCCGCTGGCGAGGTGCAGGCGGCGGTGTGAGGGGGGAGGGCGGGGTGAGTGTCCACTGACCTGAGCGAGGTGTAGAGGTCGCGCGTGGTCTGCAGCGTGCCGCTGGCGAGGTGCAGGCGGCGGTGTGAGGGGGGAGGGCGGGGTGAGTGTCCACTGACCTGAGCGAGGTGTAGAGGTCGCGCGTGGTCTGCAGCGTGCCGCTGGCGAGGTGCAGGCGGCGGTGTGAGGGGGGAGGGCGGGGTGAGTGTCCACTGACCTGAGCGAGGTGTAGAGGTCGCGCGTGGTCTGCAGCGTGCCGCTGGCGAGGTGCAGGCGGCGGTGTGAGGGGGGAGGGGGGAGGGCGGGGTGAGTGTCCACTGACCTGAGCGAGGTGTAGAGGTCGCGCGTGGTCTGCAGCGTGCCGCTGGCGAGGTGCAGGCGGCGGTGTGAGGGGGGAGGGCGGGGTGAGTGTCCACTGACCTGAGCGAGGTGTAGAGGTCGCGCGTGGTCTGCAGCGTGCCGCTGGCGAGGTGCAGGCGGCGGTGTGAGGGGGGAGGGGGGAGGGCGGGGTGAGTGTCCACTGACCTGAGCGAGGTGTAGAGGTCGCGCGTGGTCTGCAGCGTGCCGCTGGCGAGGTGCAGGCGGCGGTGTGAGGGGGGAGGGGAGAGGGCGGGGTGAGTGTCCACTGACCTGAGCGAGGTGTAGAGGTCGCGCGTGGTCTGCAGCGTGCCGCTGGCGAGGTGCAGGCGGCGGTGTGAGGGGGGAGGGCGGGGTGAGTGTCCACTGACCTGAGCGAGGTGTAGAGGTCGCGCGTGGTCTGCAGCGTGCCGCTGGCGAGGTGCAGGCGGCGGTGTGAGGGGGGAGGGCGGGGTGAGTGTCCACTGACCTGAGCGAGGTGTAGAGGTCGCGCGTGGTCTGCAGCGTGCCGCTGGCGAGGTGCAGGCGGCGGTGTGAGGGGGGAGGGGGGAGGGCGGGGTGAGTGTCCACTGACCTGAGCGAGGTGTAGAGGTCGCGCGTGGTCTGCAGCGTGCCGCTGGCGAGGTGCAGGCGGCGGTGTGAGGGGGGAGGGCGGGGTGAGTGTCCACTGACCTGAGCGAGGTGTAGAGGTCGCGCGTGGTCTGCAGCGTGCCGCTGGCGAGGTGCAGGCGGCGGTGTGAGGGGGGAGGGCGGGGTGAGTGTCCACTGACCTGAGCGAGGTGTAGAGGTCGCGCGTGGTCTGCAGCGTGCCGCTGGCGAGGTGCAGGCGGCGGTGTGAGGGGGGAGGGGGGAGGGCGGGGTGAGTGTCCACTGACCTGAGCGAGGTGTAGAGGTCGCGCGTGGTCTGCAGCGTGCCGCTGGCGAGGTGCAGGCGGCGGTGTGAGGGGGGAGGGGGGAGGGCGGGGTGAGTGTCCACTGACCTGAGCGAGGTGTAGAGGTCGCGCGTGGTCTGCAGCGTGCCGCTGGCGAGGTGCAGGCGGCGGTGTGAGGGGGGAGGGGGGAGGGCGGGGTGAGTGTCCACTGACCTGAGCGAGGTGTAGAGGTCGCGCGTGGTCTGCAGCGTGCCGCTGGCGAGGTGCAGGCGGCGGTGTGAGGGGGGAGGGGGGAGGGCGGGGTGAGTGTCCACTGACCTGAGCGAGGTGTAGAGGTCGCGCGTGGTCTGCAGCGTGCCGCTGGCGAGGTGCAGGCGGCGGTGTGAGGGGGGAGGGGAGAGGGCGGGGTGAGTGTCCACTGACCTGAGCGAGGTGTAGAGGTCGCGCGTGGTCTGCAGCGTGCCGCTGGCGAGGTGCAGGCGGCGGTGTGAGGGGGGAGGGCGGGGTGAGTGTCCACTGACCTGAGCGAGGTGTAGAGGTCGCGCGTGGTCTGCAGCGTGCCGCTGGCGAGGTGCAGGCGGCGGTGTGAGGGGGGAGGGCGGGGTGAGTGTCCACTGACCTGAGCGAGGTGTAGAGGTCGCGCGTGGTCTGCAGCGTGCCGCTGGCGAGGTGCAGGCGGCGGTGTGAGGGGGGAGGGGGGAGGGCGGGGTGAGTGTCCACTGACCTGAGCGAGGTGTAGAGGTCGCGCGTGGTCTGCAGCGTGCCGCTGGCGAGGTGCAGGCGGCGGTGTGAGGGGGGAGGGGAGAGGGCGGGGTGAGTGTCCACTGACCTGAGCGAGGTGTAGAGGTCGCGCGTGGTCTGCAGCGTGCCGCTGGCGAGGTGCAGGCGGCGGTGTGAGGGGGGAGGGCGGGGTGAGTGTCCACTGACCTGAGCGAGGTGTAGAGGTCGCGCGTGGTCTGCAGCGTGCCGCTGGCGAGGTGCAGGCGGCGGTGTGAGGGGGGAGGGCGGGGTGAGTGTCCACTGACCTGAGCGAGGTGTAGAGGTCGCGCGTGGTCTGCAGCGTGCCGCTGGCGAGGTGCAGGCGGCGGTGTGAGGGGGGAGGGGGGAGGGCGGGGTGAGTGTCCACTGACCTGAGCGAGGTGTAGAGGTCGCGCGTGGTCTGCAGCGTGCCGCTGGCGAGGTGCAGGCGGCGGTGTGAGGGGGGAGGGGAGAGGGCGGGGTGAGTGTCCACTGACCTGAGCGAGGTGTAGAGGTCGCGCGTGGTCTGCAGCGTGCCGCTGGCGAGGTGCAGGCGGCGGTGTGAGGGGGGAGGGCGGGGTGAGTGTCCACTGACCTGAGCGAGGTGTAGAGGTCGCGCGTGGTCTGCAGCGTGCCGCTGGCGAGGTGCAGGCGGCGGTGTGAGGGCGGAGGGGGGAGGGCGGGGTGAGTGTCCACTGACCTGAGCGAGGTGTAGAGGTCGCGCGTGGTCTGCAGCGTGCCGCTGGCGAGGTGCAGGCGGCGGTGTGAGGGCGGAGGGGGGAGGGCGGGGTGAGTGTCCACTGACCTGAGCGAGGTGTAGAGGTCGCGCGTGGTCTGCAGCGTGCCGCTGGCGAGGTGCAGGCGGCGGCCGGCGGGCGGCGGCGCGGCGGGGGCCCACCACTGCACCACGCGCCCCACCACAGGCACGCGCCGCAGCAGCCCCTCCTGCCACAGCCGCTCCGCCTGCTCACGCTCCAGGTCCGCCACGGCTGCCTCGATACCTACACACACGCCATGATATAATATCCCTCTCTCTCCTTCATCCAAGAAGGCCTTTTCGTCACAGTCGAGAGATCGTACAGTCGACCGACGAAGCCGTCTAGACGGGTCAATCGTGTGGCGGTTGAGGGATAAGACACCTGAGGAAAAGTAGCAAGCTGTCATCAAAATTTTGTTAGTATCTAGCTAGGTACGATTTTTCAGGGCTCACGCATTCTGCTGATCGATTGCTATACCTTTACTATTGTGTCGGTTTGTTTAATTATTCATTATATAATTAAAACTTTGCCGCCGTGTCGTAGTTGTAACATTTCATGTTGGATATCGCTGAAGGGTCTTTTGGTACGCCGAGTAAGAATTTCATGTCTATTTTGCAATCCAATATGGCCGCCGCGGCCTTGCAATAAAATTTCATGAAAAGTATCGGTGAAGGGGTTTTCTGGTATGCTGATAAAGATTAGGGTATAGGTAAGTAATCTAACCTTTCTTTACAACTTCGCTCATATCGGTAAGCGCTCTGGAACTTTCTTCGACTTCTTTGCCAGCACTTATCACCAGGTCTAACAGTTCACTAACGTCTGTGTCTTCTGTCACCATACCGAACCTAGAGAATACAAAAAACATCAATGTGTTAATACACACAAACCTTCTAGTCGTAAACTGAGCAGAGCTTATGGTACTGATCCAATTCTTTAAATATATCTGCAAGTACGGTGAGGTTCAAAAGTGCATTCCCATTGACTACAGTCAAGATATTACATTATATGTAATAACTTGTACGGTGTCTTGCGCGGGGCTTAGCGACGCACCACACCATAGGTTTTGACTTATAACTTTTGACCCCTTAGGGTTAGGTCAAATTTTCGATTTTTTGGCTTGCCTCCAGATCGAGGGCTATCCCTAGAGGAGTCAACCGTCATTGGAGCATAAGCAGTTCTCGAGAGCTAAGGGGGGACAAAAACTACATTCACCATTTCTATATATAGATGGTAATGCTCGTGGTCTAGTGGTAACCGACTATGTTAACACATTGCAAAGGTTAAGCAACATCGACTCAGGCCGGTCTTAGGATAGGTGACCATTTCATTTCACATTGCGACCCCTCCGTGCCTCGGAGAGCACGTTGTCGCGTCGGTCCCGGTTGTCATACGAACATCTATGGCAGTCGTTAGGGGTAGTTGGAGCCCTAAATCAAAAATCCGACCGGTCTAACTACAGAACTTCGATATCGCCCATGGGTTGTGAAGGTCAGATGGCAGTCGCTTCACGGAAAATATCGAAGTTCAGCCGAATCGCAGTTAGACTGGAAAGCCGACCCCAACTGAGTTGGGAAAAGGCTCTGTGAAAGAATGCTCTTTTGAACCTTGACCTGTACATACATTTATACTAATATTATAAACCGATAACAACACATGGTGCCAGAGTGTATTGCCAGAGGTGGATTAATCTATAGGGTGATAACAGCGAGTAAGAGCGAGAGTACCGAAGCGCAAACGCACCCCTCCACTCTCGCCCAGCGCTCTTCTTACATGAATTGTACTATACCTGACACAAGCCATTCCATCCTCTCCGTCGCCACAAGAGAAAGCTCCATCTGTGACTTTCAACGTTTCAACTAGTTGTCTGTTCAGGGAGTTGAGCTGTTCCGGTTGTGCGTCTTCCCATCCCGGTGGGATGTATCGGACTCCACCTAAACCTTAGAAATAGAAAGGGGAGATTACTATCAAACGGCTGAAAAACACGTCAAAAATTTAAACGAAAACAGACTTCAAATTACCGAATTGGGACCAAATAATTGACCTCCTTTATGGAACTCGGTTGAAAACATAATATGAAAATGAAATGATAATATTATCTTTATTTAATTCGGTTACAAGGTAACACTTTTGAAAGTCAGTCATAAAGGTAATAGTTTAAGCCAAAATTGCTTCTAAAGTTACATTTACTGCCAGATTCACAAAACAACATGTAGAGCCTGAGAGAAAGAACCTGGCAATAAAACTTACGGCCACTCTTTTAGAATAGTATGAAAATAATACAATATAACGCACACGTTCATGCGTACGTTACAATATATACGTCTAACAAACATCTGTAGACCGCACAAATATTTTATACGATCCGGGAATCGAACCACTACCGACCACGCTACCGAAGCATTGGCCGAAGCGTGTCGTTGGTCCTAAGTACGTCAGACTAGTAAGAGACTAGTATACATACCTGCCCACCCCGGCACATGCACCAACTTGAGACACGTGTGACTCCCGACGCTATTCTGGAAAGGTTCCCGCAGCGCCACCGTGGCATGCAGCACGTGTAGCTGTGCATCTAGTATAGCTCCCCACGCGGCGACGCCTGCCTCCGTGCCGTCCGTACTGTCGGATAGTTCCCCGCCTGAACCCTCTAGAGGGCAGTACCGCAGGACTACGCCGTGGGTCTCTGTTTCACACACTTCTATGCTTATCTGGAAATAAAACACGCGATATGTAAATAGGTATAAATAGTGACCGGATTATATGCATCATAAAAACCTCAAGGTTTTTTTATGCATATAATATAATATAATAAATAAAATGACTGCTTCGGTGGCGTGGTCGGTAGTGCATCCACTTTCGACGCCGGAGTCTCGGGTTCGATTCCTGGTCGGGACAAACTTTGTGTGATGATACAAACGTTTGTACCGAAGTCTGGGTGTTTCCTATGTATAATATGTATGTATATACAACAAAAAAAAAATGTATATAAGTATTTATATCAGTTTATCTAGTACTCATATCACAAGCTCTGCTTAGTTTGAGACTAGATGGCGTTGTGTGAATTGTCCTAACATATAAAGATATAAAGAAATCAAATCAAATCGAATAAAATTAAATACAATCAAATAAAATTCATTCAAATGAAATATAATTAAATAAATTCAAATAACATCAAATTAAGTCGAATCAAAATTAAACTAGCAATACATGCTGCTGATTGCAAATGTTGAGCGGAGCAAATGTTTTTATTACATATCAGAATCAGAATCCAGCACATAAATTAATTAATCGAATAAAAAAAAAACTATTTTCATTGTTGACGCACGTGTTTCCATGGCAACCATTTAATCATCTGGTTTTTCGGTGATGTCCAGGACATTTTCGGTGATTTATCCTCCGTGGTCGGCTCTATTTTCATGATTTCAGAGATATGCACTCCCGGGTATGATGTCGACCGGCATGCCAAATTTGGTCAAAATCGGTCGAGCCGTTTCGGAGGAGTTGGCACACAAACGATTTACACTTGTCGCCTAAGATTGAAGAAATTAAATCAAGTCAAATCAAATGTATTAAAGTCACATTAAATGAAATTAGTAATTAATACATTATCATCTGTTAGGCGATAATAGGTAGGTAAGGTAATAACAGTTACATGTTGTGTGTTACATGCCATTAAAATGTTATTTTTGTAAACGTAATGAATCAAATACCTATTGTTCCAAATATTAATTGGCAATATTGTGTCTTCGATTATTTAAAATCTTTTATAAATGTAAAAGGTACAATACACATCCACAGATGTAACTGGGCAGAATTTGAACTTGGGTGCTGTGTTAGCAATAATAATAAATAGTTTCTGGCAAAAGTGTTGCCGTCCCACAAATAAAACTATCAATTTGACACTAACGTTCAAAAACTGGGTTTTGTTTAATATGTTTTTAAACCTTTTTTTTATTACTTACAATGTTAACCTATTGTTAAATATTGTTGGTAAATGTAATGATGATTAAATCATAACTAGATCTTGCAGGTTTCCTGTAAGCTGTTTAGAGTATGATGAGGCAGAGATGCCCATAATGGACAATAGCTTCGACAAAAAAAAAGATCTTGGGTAAAATATGCTAAGATAGCTTAAATATGCAAATGCATATAATTCTGTCTCTAGGTATAACCAGGGCTATTTCACTCGCCTAACTCAAAAACAAATGATACATCTCTTTGAAACATCACATAGAGATCATGATAGAGAACTGCTAAATTGTCAAAATTATTAAATGTCATAACTTACATTTCTAGTCCACATTTATAAACGTTTCTCGCTGGCTTAGCCGCGGGAGTCCGCTAGTATAAAAATAAAATTCAACTCTGCAATCATAGTAATAATGTCGACAATAACATACCATCTCAGCTTCTCTTTGCAGCACCTGTCCGAGCCAAGAGTTGAGTTTGTCGTAGTACGGAGGCGGTTTCTCGCTGTCGTTGGGCGCGAACTGAAACGCTACACACGCTGACGCAGATGATAGCGCTTCCTGTTGAAGCAAATAGATATTCATTAACTAACATACTAGGTATGCAATGCATGCTGCTAATGAAAGAATCGAACACTTTAATTAATTAATCGAATGAAAAAAAACTATATTTTCATTGTTGACGCAAATGTTTCCATGGCAACCATTTAATCATCTGGTTTTTCGATGATTATTCCTCGATGGTGCATCCGATTTCGAAAATCGTTTTTCCGAACTCACCGGCTGCATGTCTTGCACGCGCGTGCCGATTTTGGAATTTCTAGCTAAATGTTAAAGAACTTTTTCGTCGATTTCCAGGACGTTTTCGGTGATTATTCCTCCGTGGTCAGCTCTATTTTCATGATTTCAGATATATGCACTCCCGGGTATGATGTCGACCAGCATGCCAAATTTGGTCAAAATCGGTCCGAAATGGCTCATTTCGGAGGAGTAGACGCACAAACGTTTACTTACATATTTATTGTTAAATATCTTTACGTAGGATCAACAATAATAAAGGGAACGACACACAGGTCCTTCGTATACGTACGTCTGACGTATACACCTTACCAAGTATAAGGTGGCGTGTGGCAAAAAAAGGAACTAATTTAATTGTCTGTACTTTATGTTCTGAAATCTTGTTTTTGACGTTTTTATATGTAATAAATATCGAAAGGAACTGTCGAAAATAAATTTTTAAATTCTTTGAGAATTAAAAAAGAGGATGTGGTGTCTGATTTATACTTTCGATAAGTATAAATCAGTTCTATCTTATTTTGTTTTAAGTTTTTCAATAAGACGAGAAAAATGGAGGCGCATTGTAGCACGTGAAAGAGAAAATGAAATGTTTAAACCTAATAATTCTACTGTAATTTGTTCAAAGCATTTTAATAAGGACGATATTTATGTTACTAAAAAAGGATAAAATAAATTAAAAATAACAGCTGTGCCAAATATTTTACAGGTAAAGGAGATATCATATTGATAACCCTTAAATAAAACAATGGTAAGTAAAATGTTTTTAAGAAAAAACCTTTTAAATTTATATAATAGCATTAATTTTTCGCAGAATTAAAAGGACAACAAACAGAGCCGCTGTTCTCTCTGAGACAGTCTTGATAATGCCTCGTTTAGAGGCGAAACAATTGTCGACGTTTTGTTGTCCTTTTAATTCTGCGAAAAATTAATGCTATTATATAAATTTAAAAGGTTTTTTCTTAAAAACATTTTACTTACCATTGTTTTGTCATGGATTTTCGCCATATTCTTTCTATAACTTAGATATTCATGCATTACATATCAATCTCATATCATATAATCAATTGTCTTCATTATTTTGAGTATGAGGAATCAAGACCCTGCTTGATGGAACACTTTGAACATGCATGCACATCAACGAACCCCATTAATAGTGACCAGGTATTGAGTAATAATATATAAACCTCGACCGCTTAACTTAGATATCGCCTGCGGGGAGACAGGGACGCGGGGGCTGACGAAATAGAGCATCTTGCGAGTGCGCGGCAGGCAAAGTTATGACTTATCTCACTTCTGATCATGCCACCGAAATTATGGGTTGTTCTCAGAAATTTGGTTAATTTTTTTGAGTTATTCTGTTTTAGTTCCTACAAAATCTCATGACACTGGACGGTACACTCAATTTTTTTATCCAACAAACACACGAACGATGAAGCGAGGTTGTGTGGGAAAATATAGTTTAATACAAGAATAAAACAATGTGAATTTAAGTTTAACTGTCTCATCGTATTTTATTAAAAAAAAAATTATACACAATGTCGGCTCCACAACCCTCTTATAACCTTAGCGTATGGAATCCGTACCAAGTTCCTATTCCGCTTGCTGAGTCTCGAGGGATGCGACAACGGAACTGTACACTGATGCTTTTGTATTAATTATTACGAATTGTTTCTATGTCAACCATCAATGTACAATCTTGTTTATTTTATAGATGGTATTTGTAATAATTTGCTATATAGTATTCGAGTGCCAAGATTCCGCGTTGTATTTGTACTGTATCCAATATCTATAGTATTTTTGATCTAAGGCCAGATCCCGTTCCGATGTCATAATGCGTGGTGTACGTCGTATACGAAAAATGAGTATGTTGATGCCTTAAATATTATTGTTGATTCCACGTTCTAATGTGGAGAATGACATTTATATAAACTTACCACAACATCTATATTAGGAGGCTCGTCTCCACCAGGCCGCTCACTCTGCAATCAAGTTAAATTAATAATTAATCGAAAACAGTTCGAAATGCTGAAGTGCGTCAGTACACTCATAAATTGCAAAACTGTCCAGGATTACCTACTTGCAAATTTATATTTTGAAAAATGATGCAAAGCTAGATTTTTGGACGAAATGCCACTATATGGTCTCTAACCTTTTGTTATCTTAAAAGACTACCCAATATTCACATTGGTAACACTAGTTCAATTGATAAATGAAAAAATACACACACATCGGAGTTTATGCGTACTTTTCTATTTCTAGACTAATGTTTACACACACACATATCACGCCTATATCTCCGAAGGGGTAGGCAGAGGTGCATTACACACACACAATTTGCCAGTAGGTTTAGTCCCACGTAATAGGGGGCAAGCCTATTGCCTTCACCGGGCACACATATAATGGGTTATGTGCAAAATGGCCGAATGAATTTAATAAAAAGTTGCAGCTATATTGTAATTTTGAAAAAAAAATTGTAACCCGTTGCCTTGCGATGAAAGGTTGATTAAAGGCAACAAAATCTTACGTACCAGCCGCTATGGCACAGCCAATTAAAGTCTCGGACTATACCATATGGACGACCACTAATATACAACACTCACCAGAGTCTTCAACCCAGCGCTAGCAACCACAGCATGTACAGCTCTCGCGGCTCGAAACGCCCGCGTCAGTCGCGTCTGCAGCGGGCGAGCGCCGGCCGAACGGACGCACGTCCACAGCGGCAACGCGGGTAGGCGCGCTCCCCCGCCTGACAGCCCCGCTAGAGCGGCCAGCGTGCCTTCTCTACTACCCACCTGGATAACCAGAAATATCGTGTAACTCGGGGGCTCGGCGGACGTTGGCCCCCAAATACCTCCTGGAGGATCCCTCAAAGTTTTTTATAGAAAATATATACGGAATCTATCGTCCATCTATATTTATATGATTGCAAAAAGAACATAGAAACGGCATTTAATGGTATGTTTTATTTTCCGCGAGACCACGGCGCGTGTACACACCAGAAGGAATTCCCAGTGGCGTAATATATTAGTAATATATTATGAAACAATCCAACTTGTTTCACTGACTAATTAATAAAATCTGACCTGTTTCACCTTAGCATTATCAAAGATAATTTATTTCAATATAGGGAAGTACAAGTGAGTTAGTTTCATAATGTATTTCTTTATATGGTTACTGAGAGTCTATACCTAACATTAAAATGGAACAGGTGATGCGGAAATAACATACATGCAGCATGAATTCGCAAGCAGTAAGTTCACAGGCAGTAAAAAAAAAAAAATTAAACAATAAAAAATCCCGACTGCACATATCCAGATATTTAACTATAAGCAGGCGGGACTCACTTTGTAACTAGGTTTGAACTGATATTATTATAAAATAAAATAACATAAATATAAATAAAATAACGTTTATTATCTTTGAAATTTTTAGAAAATTATTTAGATTCGTCAAAAGTTAGTGTGACTCTACCGAGGGTTCCAAAATGCAACGAGACTGATAAGAGCCCTCAAGAAACTCAGTTCGGCTTTTTTCAAAATATTTCATCTTAAATCGAATACAGGTTTATTTAGAAAGAAGCAATTCGTGTTACAACCAGGCCGCCTTGTCATCTAAGAAATCATTAATACTATAATAAGCTTTATGGCACAATTTACTTTTTATTAGTTTTTTAAATTTATTGACAGATAAATTTGCTATTTCGGTTGGCAATGTATTGGAGTCCCGCCTGCTTATAGGTAAATATCTGGATAAGTGCAGTCGGTTTTTTTTATTGCTTAATTTTTATTTTTTATTTACAGCTTTTTAGTTTCAGAGACTTACATACTTTTGTAACACGATTTCTCGTACCAAATTACATTGAAACACATAAGTTGTATAGATTTCTGAAATCCTCTTTAAATCTCTTCATTTTGATACATCACTCTATCACGCAAAACCCGCGCACTGGACGTGGACTTGCGGAGATCAACCCGTGACTACAAGTACCCCACTCGATAAGTTTGACCAAGATGTACCCAGTGACACTCAGGAGATAAATATCTTTCATTTGCAACCCCATTCGTCGAATTCCATCTAGCCGTTAGGCCTGTAGAGGGGAACGAAGAAACATACATACAAACATACATGTGCGAAACACACAACCCTCGCTGACGCAGTCTGGTAAAAAGGTTAAGAATACACAGAAACAAACTACTTAACTACATAACTTCGGGATAGGGTTTGAGGTTATTCTCAAACATCACCATAGGCTAATGTCTACCTATAGACAAAATATAGAAGTGATACAACAACTACACAAAAATACTGAGAGAAATACAAAAATGTATCTATTTAATATAGTGATCAACTATTTTATAGACATAACTCACTTCAAAATCACCAGTTTCAAGTTTCTGAAATAATCATAATAACTAGTTATCACGGCGAACTTTGTATCGCCTCAAATATAAAAAAAATATATATAAAAAAAATAGTATTTCATGCAAATGTATGTACATTGAAAAACGCGACGGTCGGACAGACAGACAGACAAATTGTCGTATTAAATATATAGATATACATCTTCAGGGTATAGGTAATGGTTGCATCTGTAAACCCTTTCGAGGATAATTGATTTTGTGAGTGCATACAATAATCACGCCTTTTTCCACGAGGGGTTAGGCAGATGCATGTTATATGGTTCATCGTCGCAGCTCAATGACGTTCATTGCTGGGCTTGTTCCCCAAAAAAGGGGGGACTTCAGCCGACATATACCACACTGGCCGGACGGGTTGGTATACGGTTTTGTGGCGAGGTTTCCTTCTCTAGCAGTGATGCCAACCGAGTACTAGTATTAGTCGCTTTGTACGACACTCTCCGGATGAAATGGGGAGTTGATTTGTAATCTGCCGCCACTGTCATGGCACTGCAATATACCGACTCCCCGCTATAATTATATATGTATTATAGTAATTGAATTCTCATGTCATAGGATGCGAGAACATTGAACAAAGAAGGATGGGCAAAATGTATGGAACTTGGGAACACCCTCCAATAGCAAATAGATATATGTCGTTGCATAGGTCTTTTCAATTGTAATAATAATCATTATGAGAGCTTTGTTGTTACTGCTGTCCGTTTGAACATGAAGCTTTTTATTGCTTAAGAAAAATATTAAACAATTATTTATATCCGCGTACTTTACAGATTAAAGAAAACATTTTTGAACAGGGAAAATAATTATACATAAGAATTATTTAATTGGTCTCATGGGTGATCTATAATAACATTGTTTAAACATGTTGCAGGTGCATTAAATCCTGCATTGCATATCCTAAATACCAGATAATTCGTTCGTCGTCCTGATAGGCATGTACAATAATGTTCTATTATTAGTATAAAAGAACAACCAAAGCACCCAATAATACAGTATCAGACAGTACGTAAGTTGTACGAAAGGACCGACACTCACGACTTTTGAACGTCAAATATGATACATACATCATAATTTTTTTATGATAGGCAATGATTTTATATACAATGGATTTCGGATCATCGCTCAAAAGTGTCCGAACTAAAAGAGCAACAAAACGCTAAAAGAGAAACAATCGCGCGCCAGTCTTGATTTTGACAACTGAACGACAACACGTTGCACAATGCCGTACTGTATTGTAAAAACGTGTAAAAACTACGGAAAAAAAGCAAATTGAAGACGGTGTATCATATTTTCAGTAAATAAGCTTTTGTTTTATCATTTGCAATTTATTATTTCACTTAAAATACAGTATTTCGTCGATAATAAATTAAAAGACAAAAGTAAATATTGCAATCCAGTCCAATACCGAAGTATCTATCTGTCTCTTTCGAATTCATCCCAAGCTCAGTAAAAAGAAAGAGACCATTTCATTTTCACTGAATAATGTACTAACAAAATGACCATTCAGATTTATTCGGATTACCGATAGCGATGAAACTATTTGGAACAAAGATTATAGTGGAGACGCCTTGGCTCTTTATGATTTTTTTTTCGTTATATGAACCAACATCTATTTCAGTTTTCCTCGGGATCCAGTACACTGTGCACAATGAAAAATATTATTGCCCTAGCACGGCGAGAAGAATATTTTGATCCAAAAAATAACAATCTTGTTTATCCGGCTCATTTTATGGACATAACAAAAAGAGGTCCGATCTTTATGAAACTTGTACAAGAATCCCTTGATTGAATACAATTTTTTCTTTTGATTGGGATGGAGGAGATAAGCCCAAAAATGTTTTTAATTTTCACATGGTATCATTGTTTTGTCATAAATATAATTACATAATAACACATGTCATTTTATTTCGTGTATGTACTGTTATTTTTTTTTTATTTGGATTCTCGGTAATGTATTCCCACGGGAATCGGGGCCGAGATAACTATATCTCGCGGGCGGAGTCACGGTGATCAGCTAGTAGCCAATAATTTCGTATCCCAAAAATTAACCATAAGATAAAAATAAATTAATGACGCGCAGTTTTAGCAACTAATTCAGTCACTTGAAACACGGCTATCTTGTAGTAGACGTAGCGACATAGCGTTATGAAAATAGTAATGAAAGCGGAAGAACTTTGACACCCACAAGAAGTTTGGCATTTATAATATTATAATTAGTTAAATTCATTAATTCCCTTTTTGTTATTCATACACTATAGTTACTTATTATGAAACTGACTCGAAAAAAAAAAATCTTTGTCAGTCGTTAATTAGTTTTTCAGCTTATTTCGTCTAAAATAAACAAGTAATTACAATTTATATGATTATGGAATTTATTATAGTCTTACATTAATTATTACGCGTACGTAGATACATATCATGGAATCCTTAAAAGACTAACAAAATAAACCTACTCCATTGTTTCTATGTTCACGTAATTTTAAGTATAAGCTGCATAAGGTGAATTAGTCAGGCGGACAGATAGAAGCTACGTAATGCGATAAATTAGTGCAAACAAAAGTGAACACTATTCCGTTGAATCAAGGTTTAAATTTTAATATGAAATTAGTTTATATCTATGTATGCCTATGTATAATGTATAGGTCGACTCGGGACATTATTTTCTTGCGATTTGTTCTAGATCCTATGTCCATTGTATTATAATGTCTTTGATGATAGGGATGCCAGTAACAAAATTAAAAAATACCCGGGAAAGAGGTGTTCGAAATTCAAATTGAAAAAAAAAAATTACGCGTTCCATTTACTCTATACTACTATTATAAAGAGGAAAGATTTGTATTTTTGTGTGTATGTTTGTAATGAATAAACTCAAAAACTACTGTGCCGATTTCAAAAATTCTTTCACCATTGGAAAGCTACATTCACCCTGAGTAACATAGGCTACTTTTTATCCCGGTAATGTGTGCCCACGGGAACGAGTAATCTAAATCATGCGGGCGGAGCTGCGGCGATCAGCTAGTATTCTATAAAAAACTGATACTTACGGCATTAACTCCTTTGGAATGGTCATTTGCAGTAACCGCTTCTGGGATTTTGTAGAATGTCTATCGTGTCGTTAAGGAAAGAAATGTGTTCAGCTAATAATGAAAGCAATAAGATTTTTAGGATACCGCACCGAAAGCATAAAACGGGACCCTAATACAAACACTCCGCTGTTTGTCCGTCTGTATATCATGAATCGTGACAGTTGAAAATTTCAGATGATTTATTGCTGTGTTTCAAAGCAACTTAAATATTTAGTTTGAAATTATAAATCACAAAAACTGAAAGTTCAGGACTCGAACCCACATTGATTACTTAAAAAGGGGAATGATCTGACTAGTGAACTATAATGACATATTAACCTGACCTGTTTCGTGTACCTGCAATGTGACCGAACAATGTAGTAAAATACTTGTTTAATAAATATGTAAAGTGGACAACAACCTTTGATTATGCTATAAAGCGAAACCGGTCAAGTTAAATCCTGTAAATTAAATAAAAGTGAAACGGTATTCAAGGTTTTTTGTTAGCATGTATTAGGTACTATAAGTTTCACCAAGTGCCGACAATTGAAACCATCAACTATACAATGACCAACACCGACAACATCCAACCTTTACTTCATTATTATAACTAGTTATCCCAGCGGACTTTGTATCGCCTCAAATATATATAAAAAAAAAAAAAAAAAAAAATTAATATTTCATGCAAATGTATGTATTATTAATTATAATTGAAAAAACGCGACAGACGGACAGACAGACAAATTGTCGTATTAAATATATATAGATTTCTAGATCGCGCTATTAGAGCGCTTTTCCTGTCAAGCGTATTTCCACTAGCGGATCTCGTCCGCATTGCGTGTCGATGTCAATGTCAAATTACCAAATTACATACTTACTATAATGAAATGCGTCTTGTCGCGCGGGTCCCCCGCAGCTGGTTGCTATGGAAACGGGGATAGTCACGAACTGATTTGACGTTGACAGCGCACGTACTGCGGGCGAGATCCCCACGCGGCGAAAAGTGCCCTTAAGGTTAGTGTTGGATTCACCTACCGGAATTCTACATCTATCCGTTTTTGACCTAGATTTATAGTAGTAACATTTTGTACTTAGTAACGTTAATAAAGGATACGACAGTAGGAAGTCCAGGCACGCCAAACCACGGCCCAGGAGTTAGAGTCACTGAATCTGGTATACTGTACGACTGCAACAAACTATCATTTTGAATAACTAGCAGAAGCCAGCTTGACAAATTATATCTAAAACCTTCCTCGAGTAACACACTATCCATTGTGAAAACCGCATCAAAATCCGTTGCGTAGATTTAAAGAGCTAATAAATAAATAAATATTGTTGGACATGCTCACACAACATCATCTAGCCCAAATTAAGCTTGTGTTATGGGATCTAGACAACTTGTCAGTTGTCTAGATCCTATAATGCCTCGTTTATAGGTGAAACATATGTCGACGTTTTAATGTCTTCTATTTTTAGCGAAAATAATGCTATTAATTTAAAAAAAAAAGTTTGAACATCATACTTACCATTGCTTTGTCATGGACTTTCGCCAGGTAACGCCTGATTCTATCCAATATTTTTTACATACATAGAAAACACCCACTCGCCACCCATCGGCTTTCGAATCCGGAGCCTCGGGTTTAGTTCCCGGGTCAAATCAAATGTTTGTGTGATCCACAAATGTTTGTTTCAGAGTGTGGGTGTTTTCTATGTTTACATAATGTATTATATTATATTATATTTAGAAAAATTTACACTAAAATACTGGATGGAATCAGGCGTTATCTGGCGAAAGTCCGTGACAAAGCAATGGTAAATATGATGTTCAAACTTTTAATTCATAGTTGTTTTTTTGTATAAAAAATACCTATTTTATTTACGTAGCCTAACTTAATATTTCTACCCCCGTTTTTTGTTTTTGGTAGGTCTGAATCAAGATAACTTTGTGTTCAATTCTTAGTACTGGTATGTGACACATCCTACATCGCGCTAGCGAGATTTACATGTTCATACCTTAAAAACAACTGTGTTCTTGCTTCATATTTTGCTGTTCTCTCTGAGACAGTCTTGAGAATGCCTCGTGTAGAGGTGAAACATATGTCGACGTTGTAATGTCTTCTATTTTAGCGAAATAATGCTATGAATTAAAAGTTTGAACATTGCTTTAAATATACACAACTTGTAAGTATGTTTATCAGTTATCTAGATCCCATAGTACAAGCTTATCACTTGGTTTTGGCTAGATGACGTTGTGTGAGTCTGAAAAAAAAAAGAAATGTATATGCTTACCTCATCTCTACCTGTGGCTCCAGGCAATGCTAAAGTATGGCCCCGAACATGTAAGTGTATGTTTCTCTTCTTGCATATAGCTCCTAACAGTTCTAGTGGTGTTCCCCAACCTAGTGGTGGCGCCCCTACTTCCCCTAACACTAATAGGGGAGTACGATTGGCGGCTACATCATCGTCACATAGGTTTTCTAAAGCTTGTATGTCCATGCCACGACCTGTGAAATATAACACCTTTATAGTTTTACTAGCCCACGCTCGCGGCTTCGCCCGCTTGTCAAATTATATAATAAAACCTCAAGAACGGCGCTGACAGAGAACAGTAAGCGAATTTTTCAATGATATGCGGTTCCTCGAACAATTAATCTAGATTTTTTTAAATAAATAGCTAGCTTGTGGATTTTACATAAAAAATGTATACCTACAGATCTACATACATACATTTGGTATAATCACGACTCTATTCCCGACGGGGTTGGTATACAGAGGTGATTTATTTTATTCGTTATTTTATTGATCCCATTATTTTTACTGGTACAATAAGAAATCAATAACGATTCATAACGGGAATCGTGATCCGAACATTAATTCCAACCATCTGGATCTTTATAAAAAAAAACTTGTAATATAATTTCTGAAGTCTGGTCATACACGCCGGGCGCACACTGGAAATACCTTCTGCGTGTGAACCAGAGACGCCCGGCAACGGACGTTAAAGCGGCCTTTGCCTTGGGCCGCGGAATTAAAAAAAAATAGGTCTGGTCATACAAGACAACAAAGAAATACCAAATTACAATGTGAGATTAAACTACAAAATATGTTTACAAACAGCAGATGGCTTGTTAAACAAAGGATGGTTAACATTCATCTCTGTAAAGGCTGCTCATACCTCTCAGTTCTTACATACATGACTGTCGCAACCGGAATGATGCTTGGCGGCTATGCGCGGCCGAAGCCGGCGGCTTGTATTGCCAGCGGCAGTGCCGCTCGGTATAAACGCAATGCCGCCGGCACTGTGTGTAGCAGCTTTTAGGCTAAGTATCTTTAACTAGCGGACGCCCAGGGCTTCACTGAGAACCACTCTATCCGTTACTGAAAGCAGCATGAAAATCGGTGCAGTAGTTTTTGAGTCTATTGCGAGCAGGCAGACAAACGCTGTGATGGACATTGTTTTATAATATGTAGTGATACTTAAACGCAGCATGGCTATTGCACAACGAGTTCCTTTCTGTTTCGATACAATTGAAATAGAAAACTTAGGCCTGATTCACGGTGCGGCGCTGTTCACGTTTTTTTTTGCTGAATTAAGGTTGAATGACATAGCTTTTATAACAGTATCAACTGCTGGGTTGGAGCAGTGGAGTTATGATAATTGCGCTTTAATATGCAAACATCACTTACCTGATGAATTAACCGGCACAGGTTTAACACACGCCAATGGCAACCCCAATTGTCTGCATAGATGTTGCACGACGCCCAATGGGCTGGCCACACAACTGTATATACATGGGAGCCGGTTCGCAAATGCTAAGGCTGTAATTGAGTTAGTTACAATTACTTAGGTGTCACATGCACGAAGTGTACAGACCTATATACGGTAGAGGATTTGAAAAATTTATCCAAAATGTTCAAAAATGCATGTTATACGACAACTTTAAAGTTTTTAAATAATTTTTTTTTTTAATTTTTGGACATTCTCACACGACGTCATCTAGCCCAAACTAAGCTATAAGCTTGTGCTATGGGATCTAGACAACTGATAAACATACTTATATATGACGTTAAATTTTTCTTAAAGAGAACAGGTGTTCTCTTTAAGACAGTCTTGATAATGCCTCGTGAGTAGGTGAAACATATGTCGACGTTTATAATGTCTTCTATTTAGCGAAATCATTGCAATTACCTAAAAAAAATTCAACATTATATTTTCCATTGTTTTATCATGGACTTTCGCCAGGTAACGCCTGACTCCATTCAGTATACTTATATATTTCTAAATACATACATAATATACATAGAAAACACCCAAACTCCGAAAAAAACATTTGTGAATCACACAAATATCTACTTGATTCGACCCGGGAATCGAACTCGAGACTCCGGAGTCGAAAGCCAATGCACTACCGACCACGCCACCGAAGCAGTAAGTAGACCTTAATAAAAGTATCGTATGTATTATTAATCCAGACAACTATAAGTCTGTTGAAGACATAACGCGTAATTTAGTTAGAAATATAATTTGATCATAAATCAGTCCTACCTCCATCTTCCAAATACCGCGGGTATCTGTGATGTAACAACATCCTTGTGACACGTACAAGACCCTCTAAGTGCTCCTGATGGTAATACGCGTTGTAATCTGACAATCTAGAACAAAACAAGAGTCATTGATAGTCAAGTTTACCTAATTGGGTTAGGCTACGCGCACTTCGGATGCGTTTACGTACGAATTTCACTCGTGATCCCAACCTTGTAAGTACTAAGGGACCGCTCACACTACGTGCTAGGTAGTCGTACACACACGCAGTCTCATAGTTCTAACGAACGACATGCCTTGAAAAGTGGTTAGAAAATTTTAAGACCAGCATTTTTGGAAAATGTTGCATAGGGGCACCATCTGGATCCTCAAGCTCCGGCTGAGACTATTGTTTTCGAGATTTAATATCTTTAATTTTTCGAACTCGTTCTGGCCCATTATGAATATTCTGACGAGCATGGCTTCATGAAATACACACACACACTTATCAAGCCTATATCCCCGAAGGGGTAGGCAGAGGTGCACCCACAACTTGCCAGTATTTTTAGTCAAGGGCACATTTATAATGGGTTATGTCCAAAATGGCCGAATGAATTTAATAAAAAGTAGCAGCTATATTGTAATTTTGAAAAAAAAATTTAAACACGTTGCCTTGCGATGAAATGCTGATGAAAGGCAACAAAATCTTACGTGCCAGCCGCTATGGCACAGCCAATTAAAGTCCTGGGCGTCTCGGACTGTTCATCAAATAATGTGTTACAAATTGTCTAAGTAGGTTTATTTTAATACCATTTGCTACTGATAATATTATTATTATTTCACCGAACATACTACGAATGAAGCTAGGACTGCGATATTGTTAGAAATGTGTAGGTATATGTACATTTCAACGACATAACTGTTATCAGCAACTATTCGTCCTGTTTGTACACTTTATAATAATTTTGTTTTTTTAGTCATGATGACTATTTTATTCATCACTAGCGGACGCCAGCGGCTTCGCCCGCTCGAAAAATTATATACATAAAAACATTCCTCGAGAAACCAGGTGAAATCTGGTGCGGTTTTCACCAATGGATAGAGCATTGGTGAAAACCGCACCAGAAACCGTTGCGTAGTTTTAAAAATATTATTATATATTAATGCACTAGCAGATCATTGATCTGATGCGTGCATATCACTGCACTTGTGTTTTTTGGTATTATGTTTTTAAGTGTAAATCAAGTCTATTTTTGAAACTGTTCACTGTTTGTGCACTAATTACAGTCCCAGGTAAACTGTGCCACATAGCCACTACGCGATATGGCAAAAAGTGTTTTCTAGGGTTGCTAACAGAAGAAGACCTATTGAGCTTCAATGAGTGGCCTCTCAAATGGGTATTTGAATTTAAGCTGTAGATGTTTTCAATGTCCTTAACATTATAGTGCCCGGTTAATAGTTTGTATGTCTCTATCAGGTCGCCCCACTGTCTTCGTTGTTCCAATGTGGTCAAGTTGAGTTCAGTACGACGTGATATGTAGTGATTGTGACAAGCAGCAGCTGTACCTTGCGGTTTTCTCGTTCCACACATTACCGGTACAAAAACTAGCCTATGTGTGTTATTCTTATATATGAGCTTAAGTTTTATTAAAATCCCTTCTGTAGCTTTCGCGTGAAAGTGTAACAAAGATCCACATATACATCCATACAAACTTATCCCTTAGTAGGAGTAGGATATTATGAGTATTTAAGAGTCGGGACCGTAAGTCGGGAGAATCTTAGTGACTTACGGATGCGGCTGAATGAATAAAACATACAATAAATATTTATAAAATTGATTAATAACACAAACAGGTTTTTTTAATCCTTGTTGGTCTCTGTCTATGTGCACGCGAATCTCCGAAAATACTGAACAACTCATCAAAATCGCATGACAGGCGAAAAGATTAGTACCTAGACTATGAGGATGTACACAAAGTCATATCAACGCGAAGTAGTTACAACTTAGTAACAATTTCCTAACCAATTTATGGCTTTTACTATAACAACAGCCCATTAATCTTATCCGATTCCAATTACACTACAAGGCGACTGATAAGAATGCATAAATGCTATTACACACTTCACCATACTTAAAATGTTATCTTTAAATATCTTAAAATTCAAAATGGAAATATTATGTACTTACAAATTTCTGATAAGCATAAAGGAAGTTGTTAGTTAGAAATTACAGCTTTGTAGATAGTGTGAAATTCAAACATATATATTTACGTCTTTTCACATATTTTACGTCGTTCCCCGAAAGGGTAGGCGGATGCCCACAAATTCAAATATCACCTAACAACTAATCAGTCAACTTTGCTTATTAACGGTCGGTTTTTGAATTGAGAATTTGATAAGGAACAAATTTTGACATTCGATGTGCTCGTAAGTGTACGTAAGTGTACTACCGTTTTCAAATTCATCTGTACGCTTCTCTTATTAAGCAAAGTTGGACTCGATGACACCGCCAATGAGCATCAATTTATTAGCGAAAGTTGGACAGATCGGTTGTTAATAGCAGACAATGTATATTTCATACCAAAAGTTAAGTTTGTCTAAGATTAATGAATCTCCACTGTCTCTGCCTACCCCAGTGGGAAAGGGGTGTGAGTTTATGTATGTAAAATTAACATTAAAATGACTTTCATTACAGTCATTGTGCAGTTATTTGACTAGACCCAACTTTTTGCTAAGAGTAATTCCTACTTTTTGACCTTAAAATACTTAAACTACTTATTTGACATCATCAGGATGCTAGGCCACATCTCATAGGCCCATAAGTCATCTTTACCTGCACATGGTACAACTGCTGACAGACAGAGAAGGCTCTGACAAACATACAATTTGCTCAGAAACTTCAAAGTTCATCCCATATTACATGGACTAAATTAAGTGACTGGTGGAAAACAGCTATGTCTTGTATGTATAAAAACTTTTGTGATATGTCCATATAGTATGCAAATTCATACCACTTGGTACAGCGTTAAAGTGTAGAAATAGAATAAATGATGAATATGAATATGTTAAGACAATTCACACAACGCCATCTAGTCTCAAACTAAGTAGAGCTTGTGATATGAGTACTAGATAAACTGATATAAATTTAATATAATATTTTTTTTTGTAAATACATATTATACATAGGAAACACCCAGACTTTGGCACAAATGTTTGCGTCATCACACTTGTCCCGACCGGGAATCGAACCCGAGACTCCGGTGTCGAAAGCGGATGCACTACCAACCACGCCACCGAAGCAGTCAAAAGAACATAAAGACTAATAATTATTACTGTTATATATACTATGTACTTCAATCACAACTTAAGTACTTGAATGATTGGCTACTTGTTCTTATGACTTATTATAGGTCTAAGTCTTACGATCTATCTTTAAGTTGAATAATAATCATAACTGAAAATCAGAACATTTCTTACCTGAACATATGGGCCATCCAACGTGTAGTTTCAGTAGCAATATGAGCACCAAGTCTCGTAGCATGACTTCTCTCTAGCCTTCCAAAAAGCGCACAAATACTATGTGATAATATAGCTGCCCTTGTGACGGCATCTGTGGGCAGTAGTGGTGGTTCTACACTTTCACAACTAGGATCTGTCTTTAAAACAAGATCTTCTAAGACTTTCAAAATCTCATCCATTGAAGTTTCTTCTGGTTCAAAGAAACCGGCGCTAATTTTGCGCGGTTCCCGCCTCTTCTCCTCTTCTTGACCATCTTGAGCGTTTACTCCGGCTTCTAAGCGACCAACAACTTCAGAAACTTGGAATTCTAGACCACCGAAGGGACGCCGGTCCTACAACAATACGACAACGTACGAATTAGCATTGGCACACAATAGGCAAAATTGTAGCCGATAGTAAACTGTCTATACCTTTTCTAGTGGAACCTCGGTATCAGGACTAGGTTTACTAGTTTCTACACCAGAAGCCGATACATCTCCCATGCTGCGTGGCGATATTTTCGCAAATTTACTGCACCGACATAAAATTTGTAAACGTCACTTCTATTCTAAATTCCAATTCCAATGTTTTGACGTAGGTGATGACAGGACACTTCAGGACAGAGGACAGACCGACCGGGTTCACTTCACTGGGTAGAAACAAAACGCAAGAAATGTTTCAGAAGTCGACTCAAGTTAGTCGATTTAATGGATTGGATTATAATCACTTCCGTCAAACTGCGATGCAAAAAAAAAAAAAGTTGTATTTTCGCATTACAAAAATGAACGTCGGAATTAAATACAATTAGTTAGTGTGAACGGAACGAATTATTCGTGCCAACGTGCCAGTCACCACAATACAACAAATATAAAGGTCCACTTTCACGATGAAACCAAATGGTTTTCGCAACCATCATTTGTAAAAATTGACGGGCCAATATCCCATTTTTGATGGTTGTCGAAAAATTTTGGATTTCCAAATAGATTGAGACCCACAGATAACTATACTATGTAGGTACCGTCAATCTTGGCAACTTTACCATATTTTTTTACTTTTATGCAATTTACTCCAACATGAAACTAGCTATTAAGGTTTTGCTTGATCTATATGGTAAAAAAGAACAGTCTCTTTTGGTTGAATTATTGAATTCTACAAAAAACAACATAGAATCGCTGTAATAATTGAAAGTATGAGCGGGGTAAAATTGACACACTTTTGGCAACTTTACCTAGCCTTTAGTTTACATAGAATGTGTGCCCCAGAGTGCACGCGACGTAAAGTTACTAATAGTCCTGGCGCTAAAAAAGCTATGTATGTATTTTTGAAGCAGCCATCTTCGTTTAAATTGGTAATACCAATACATAGGTAAAGTTGCCCCAAGAATTTCTCAAATTTTATAGAAATGGGTGAATGTCATCAGGGTTGTCTAAAATAATAAAACTTTTTTTAATACCTGCCTAATTTATTATTGCACAGAAAAGTCCTTCAAAATTACAAACAATGAAATAATTCTGAAATTAAGTTTTTTGTCTATAATTCTTCAACATAGGTAATCAACAAAATAATCCTCCAAATCAATAAACAAATAAATACCTACCTACCTATTTAACATATATAATATAGGCACATAGATAGGTAGGTATAAGAAAAAAGTGTCTCCAAAATTAACACAACTCGATAAAACTATTTTTTTCCAAAGTCAATCTAAATTCTTCAACAAAATCAATAGAATAATCCTCCAAAACAATAGACAATAACCAAGGCCAACAACCAACCCATATAACATATTACCTATTATAGGTATATATAACTATTCATCCTAAAGTCAATAATCAAAATAAACAAAATAAACATCTATTATAAACTTATTCAGTCTCTTCTTATCTTAATGGCACCTATTAGCTGAACATCTTTTACATTATTATTCCTTCAAAAACTTACAACTGTTTGTGATTATTCTTTAACAAAATCAATACCTACTTACCTAATCAAAATACACTAAATCATCATCCTCCAAAAAAACTAATTCAGTCTCCTTTTCGGTTAAAGCTAGCAGTTGAACTCCTTTCACTATCATTCCTTCATCTATGGTATCAATATCTTCTTTCTTTGGTAATGTAAATTTTATATTATCATTTCTTCCAGATCGCCTATAAAACGAAACTTTATAATTGCTTACTTTTCCTACTATTTTGCCTACAAAATACTGAATTTTCTTTTTTAGTACATATCTAACTAATACTATATCATTAACATTGTAGAAAACCGGAGTAGTATTTAGCTCGGGTTCCTTACTACAACCTGCACCCCAATCTGTGTTAGAAGTCATGTTAGGAGATGACAGTTGGTTCATCTTAGTCGGTCCAGTATGAATCAAGCCTGCATGCTCAGATTTAATTGTTTTTTTATCTACTTTGGAGTTTTGTATATTTTTGCTTTTTGTTTTACAATTTACATTCACTATATGATCGGTTTTTATTTCTTCAAGTGCAAGTGGACCATATTTGCGTAAATCGAAATATATCCGATTGTCTGCTGTATTCCTTATGTCCGATAAAACTGTCACATATTTTTCACCTTTTGAACTCTCTTTCCTACTATCACAACCACCCGTATCTTCCATATTGGTTTCCTGACTTCCTGGAACTTGATAATTTTCTTTTACATTATCTCCGTCTAGTTCCATATTATCCGCAATTTCTACATAGTCTCCGTTCTCATACCGATCTTCAAAATGTTCCTCACAATCCAAGCTTTCCATTTCTGTTTCTTCATCATTTCTAGGGTCATATTCAGATGAATCACAAGTAGGTATTGAACAACTTGATTCTGAATCTGAAGAAGTCTCAACACGACGTTTTTGTCTTTTCATTGGTTTCTGTTTTCTGTCATCATTATTCAAGATTTTTGATGGTATCTGTGCTTTCTCCATTTGTTCTAATTTAGATTTATTTTTTTGGTCCGTTACACTCTTAATAAGCGTTTTTTTACAGCCGTTTTCTTTTTTTTTCTGTGGTATGTCTTTGGTTCTGAGGTAACGGAAGAGATGTCGACACTGCTGACTGATTTGCCTGATGCCACATTTAACTTAGTGTTTTTCCTTCGTTGTATGGGATTAGGGCGTTTGTTGTCTTTAAGGTAATCAAGCAGGGTTTGATCAACGTCATATTTGATATCATCTTCGTAATCAGGCAGCTTTTTATACACCTCATAGGGATTAAACGGATGTATGCCAGTAGTTTTAAAACCACTCAGCATGTTTTGTTTTTTTATGTTGGCAGCATCCATCAATTGCTTTAGTAGAAGAGGAAAATGGTTTTTGTTTAAAGATGCCTGTTTAGGGTTTTCCATTTTATATAGTAGGAGAATTTTCCTCCATTCTTTTTTTAAGGGCCCGAAAAAAGCCACGTCCAGAGGCTGCGTTAAGTGTGTAGACCTAGCAGGTAAAAATACGAAACGTATGTGGTGAACCTCACACAATTCAACCACATCGGGATTTAAGTGACTAGATAAATTATCACCTATAATTATTTTCGGTCCATCCAACTGTCTGGCCCATGGAATAACAATGTTTATGAACCAGTCAAAAAATACTACGGAATCAAACCAACCGCTTTTAGTGCGATTATAGCGTGCCCCTTCTGGCCCACCGTTACACCACTCAGTCCACAAATTTTCTGATTTGTAAACTACGTATGGCGGCAGAAGTTCGCCGTCAGCAGTCCCGGCAAACATAAGTGATATACATCCTTTTGAATGATTGACGATTCTCTCAGGGTACTTTACCCCTCGGCGAAAAATACATTTTGTAGAGCCCGGATCGTCAGAAACGTTGGTCTCGTCGTAATTCATTATATTTGTAGGTGGCAGATTTTGAAGAGAAATCTCAAGATTTGCAAAATATTCCTTGAATTCATCCAACGTTCTTTCTGCTCGCGCTTTAGTAATATTTTGAGTGGATCTGAGCGTTAGTTGGTCTTTATGCCGTTCTAAAAAACTTTTTACCTACCAATCACCGGGAACTTGGTCATTGAATATGTAAGTTCTATTATTTTTTCGAAGGTAATCATAGACCGCCAGTTTTAAGTCCAACTGTGATAATGGATATCCAAAGTCACCCGCCGCTATGAGTACTTTGACAAATTTTTCTTCTTCTTCTTTAGGTAGACGAAAACGCGGGCCAGGCTTATCAGTATGTAGGTTTTTCACTCTTTTTTCTATAGTCCGTCGGGGTATACCAAACTGCTTCTCAGCGTCGTAAGAAGTTGTGTTTTTGTTCTTAACTAAATCTACGGCTAATAACAGCATCTCTTCAGAGTAATTTTTGTAGCTACGTGCTCCCAAACGTCTTCTATTTCTTTGGAGACGACTTTTTGGAGGCATCTTGAAAAAGTAGATATATATAGGTATCTGAAATAAGTAGGCACCTTATAAGGAAAATTTAACACCTGCCTAATTATATATTTCTTGCACTCTTAAATCTATAATAAACAAATAGCAATAAAATTATAGGTAGGTACCTACCTATCTATTATTAAAATTATTGTTCTGAATAACTGAACGAAATGTTACAACCCTAGTCATAGGTAAAGTTGCCTTTGTGCAAAGTGAGGTAACTTTACCTAACCTCAAGCAACATTACCTTTTCCAATAACTCCAGAAATAGAAGTTTTATAAGATTAAATAATTGTAATACACCATAGTAACAATATTTCCTACAATATTTTATATAATCCACTGACCTGCACTTTATTTTCTGTAAGAAAAACCAATCTTTATGCGGTGACACAGCAAATACAGTTGACCGCATACAATGAAAAATTACACTACTTTGACAGTTAACGAAGTTGCCAGCTTGAATTTTTTTTGGGATACCACAATTTATTATAGAATCTACCAATAAGTGTAAAATTATGCTAACTGACACAGATAAAAAAATATTTAATGTGAACTAGTACAGGATATGCTTAGGTAAAGATGCTCACGGAAAGTAAAGATGCCAAGATTGACGGTAGTTGAGATATATTTTGAGATCCAGAGATAACTTTGTAAATTTATCTAATACATTTCGAATGTAAGTCCAAGACACCGAGACTTTTAAAAATTCATTCAGCCGTTTTAGACATAACCCATTTTGTGTGCCCGGTGACGGCAATAGGCTTGCCCCCTATTACTTGGGACTAACAATACTGGCAAATTGTAGGTGTGTAATGCACCTCTGCGTACCCCTGCGGGATATAGGCATGAAATGTATTTCATTCAGAGTTTAAAGTAAACAAAATTTCACGGAACTAACCTTTTTACTCTATGGTGAAGCTATCCACAATGTGTACTAGGTATGCAATGCATGCTGCTGTTGTAAAAAACTGAGCGAAAAGTTAAATTTACGAACGACAACGATTAATTTTTTTATAAAACGTATTTTTTTTGTTCCTAACCACCCACACGCAACAGATTATCACTGTGGTAAGTTTGAAGGAGATCCATTCAGGCGTTTAGGAGGAGTATGCGGACAAACGAAATACATGAGTCGCCTAAGATTGAGCTTCGCTCAATTATCTATCTATGGTCATGTGTCCCAAACGGTAGCACCGTCAATGGTACCATGTTTGGATGCATTACCATTCGGTTGAGGTGCAACCATCATTTCTGACTAATGATGGTTGCGAAAACCAAATGGTTTCACCGTCAGTGCCCAGCTTAAGAGTTAAAAAAAATCATTATGTCATTTTGGTTTTGACGTTACATTTCCATAATCGATTGATTGATAGCACAGCATCAAAAACAAAACATTTATTATCACATTGAAAAAATGTCTTTAGCTAAAATATTTTCTGTATCTAGTAGAGGTAAATATAGTACTAGCACAATATAGTTTTTGGATGTTTTACTGGAATACTTATTTGAGAGAAAACCAAGCCAAGAAGTGTTACGCAATTTATTTATAACCTATAGTTCGAATGCATCAGCTGATTGCAATAGAAAGCTCTATACAATAAAATTCGGTTCTTTCACCCAAATTCTGTAACTCTGGGCTTTAATTAGGTCCTAAGTATTCTATTTTTATCATACAATAACATAAACAAGTGTTAATTACAGTAAGAGCTGCTGGAGCCAGCAGTTTAGTGGCAAGGCATACCCAGTACAGTACAGAGAATAAGACAGAGAAAGTCTATCCGCCTAAAGATCCAGGCTATATGTATGTGAACGCTGAAGATCCAAACATGTCCATGAGGGCCATGTCCGATAGAGCAGCACAAACTATGTTCTGGACAGAACTGGCTAGAGGCTTCGCAGTCACCTTGGCTCATGTTTTCAAGGTAATTAAAACAATATTGATCATGTCAATCAAAATTTATTCATTAAATTAAAATAAAACCATACATTCCTTTAGAACTCAGAATAGTAATATTGAACACACACAGGTTTCATTAAAAGCAAAGTTAGCAGTTATGAATAATTAGAGCCCTAAAATAAAATTCAACTACAGAACTTGGGTATATAAAGCCAATGTGTTGTGGAGGTCAGATAGCATTTGTTTTTTGGAAAATATCAAAATCGTTGGGTAAAGGCTCCGTGGATGATTGTTATTGAGGGGTTTCTCTGACCTCTAAATTACTTTCCTGTACCAGGGATCCTTAAATTGGCGATTATAAACTTCCTACAAAGATATAAAAATAACTTAAACTATTAAGAAAGACATTATACTTAAATGAATCACAAAAACTGATAATGTCATCAGTTTTTGTGATTCATTAATCAAAATCTATATGAGTTGACGCGACTACATGCGTATAATAGTGTATCTTAAGGTTGCGCTATTTAGCGGCTCAAACTCGTTGATAGGTATTGCTCGGGAGCATGCTGTTTCACCTCACAGCGTGTAAGAAAGAAACAGCATCAGCGATGAGCAGTGCAGACGTACGCGCGCACACGTATAATAGCAGGCTCATGTCACACACGACACAGCACACGCACACATGTTCAAGTTCATTGAAGCGAGCCAGGCGTGCCCGCGCCCGCGCGCGGCCTCTCTGCGCACTCTCGCGCGGGATGTATACAATGTTGACCCAAAACGTAAATCACCGAACTGTTTCGATTATCTTTACAACAGAAAAATGTTACCAACCTAACTATACCTATTTATTGTCTAATTACCTGGTTTTATACTTACTTTGAACTTACACTGCGTAGGTATACTACGTAAAGCGCCTAGCACAGAATTTGGTAGGTAGTTAGGTACTAATTACCTATAGCTAAGTATTCTGTGCTACTAGGTAAGTACTATTATAAATAAGCTTATGTGAAAGTTTATGAAGATGGATTTTTGACTATTTCAAAACTACGTAGGTACCACCCTAGGTACCTATTCTGTGTTGATGATACATCCAGTATTTCAGTTGACTACCAACTACCACACCAACGAACACCGTCTGACCTGCATCTGATAACTTTCCGGGAAGATTGACAGCATCTTACCAGTTTCTCCCACTGCCTCTTTCCAACTGCCGCTACCACTACACCCAGTTCGTGACGCACCTGCCGACCCACTATAACTTCGCACTGCTACCTACCGCAGGTCTGCTACCTTCACAAATTCTACAGCGTTGTTCTGGCTACATGAAGCACCTGCCGCACACGTCACCTACTGGGCACAGCGGTACAGGGCAGTCTTAATCCCCTTCTATATGTAGTACCTACCGAGTATCATTTACCTTTATACCTACCATGCGATTGCGAACGTACCTAACTACCTACTCACTCACTACCCCGAAAATTAGTGTAATAATACCTAGGTAGGTAATAAACTCTGGTTTGCCAGAGACGCCCGGCAATGGACGTCGTACAAGCGGCCGCATCCGCGCGGACGTTAAAAATAAAAAGAAAGGTAGGTAATAAATATAATATATTACAACGAATATATAAATAATATGTACCTACCTATGCTAACTTTTTCTCATATAATTTTACAATTTGAAACACAATAACTATGGTCTTGGCCTGGACTCGAACCAGTGACTGCCTTTCCAGGAAGAGCGTTCTACCCACTGACCAAGACACCACTAGTCACAGGTTTTCTGCTAGAGAAATGTTCCTAGTTATATTAGGGTAAGTACTCGCCGCACTCCACACGTTGGTGGAGTGCTCAGCGTGGGCGAGTCAGCGCCGGGACCTCGTAGTGAGTCTGGGCGTGGATATCCTCTCGCTGGAGACCATGCTTCAAGCCATGGTCTCCAGCAGGAGTAGGTGGAACGCGGCCGTGTCCTTCTGCGAGCAAGTTATGCTCGCGAAGGAGGCGGCCGAGAGGGAGAGGGAGCGTACCCTCCCCGCCGAGAGGGATCGTACCCTCCCCGCCGAGTTCCGTAGTCAGCGGCGAGGGCGCCGCAGACTCATCTACGCCCAAGACCATCGACCTCCATGATCGGGGCCTAAGGACGGCGGGATCGCCACCCGTCGTTCTTACAGAAGCAGGCTAGAAGGGTTGCGTGCTGCGGGGCCTTTGCCCCATAGCACGCAACCAGATTCACTCACTGACGCGGGATAAAACCCTACCCCAACGACGCGGGATTCTCATCCCGACCTAACCCCCGCAGAGACCACAGAGGTGGTCAAAGTCCGCCGGGCGCCACTGGAAATACGTTCTGCTTGTAACCAGAGACGCCCGGTAACGGACGTTAGAGCGGCCGCAGCTAAGGGCCGCGGAATTAAAAAAAAAAAAGCGGTAAGTACCCCACGCGCACAGATGGCCATAGTCCGCCGCGTAGTAGTTTACGTAAATAACTAATAATAACGCAGCGAGAGTCAAAATACAAACGAGCTAAAGAAGCCGCAGCAGCAAACTGAACTCTATTAGAAATAATTTGAGCGTGTGGGTACGTGAGTAGTAAAATAACACAATTGCACATGTGGGCGTGTGAGTGTTCCTCCGACCGCACCCCCCGCACCGCACGGGGGAGAATCGTGTGAATGCGAAGTAGCGATAATTCATCGTAAAACGGGTGTGAAGAAATTCACGAAAGGCTTTTTGATAAAAAGTGTATTCTGAAACGAATACTGCATGTATTGATATAGAATAAAGTTTTCTGAACTCTTCGAGAGTTAAATTTTGTCGTCACGGTTTTAGTTTTTGAGATTTTACACTCCTTATAGCCCTTATTTACACATAAAGTTGATTAAAAATAAGACAGAAATTGCTAATGTTTATTGGCTTATATCTTTTTAATGGTTCATAATTATACATTTTTAAAACCGTACCGACACAGTTAATGATAGAAGACGATAAAACTTTAAAATTTGTTTGTTGGATGTCAAATAGATGAGGTATGGACTCCAGAAGTTTCTATGGACAAAGTAGCGGCTAGCTTCGCCTTAATTCGGAAAAACGCTACGTGTATAAATACATTTTACGATGTGAAAAATGTAAATTTTCTTATTTTGAAAAATAGTCAGTTGAAGCTTAAGATCTGAGAAGTATTCTGCCGCAGGATTTTTTGAATTCGATCAAAACTCGTCAACGAGATAAAAAAATTATAATTAGACCATTTTTGTGCTTTAAAATGGTTGTAACTACTAATAAACGATTTTTTTCGAAAAATCCACAAGAGTAAAAGTGTCTTATTTTGCCCGTTTTACCCTTAGAAATCATGTTCCAATGTAAAAACAAACTTTTTATCAGTTAACAAATTAATTTATTCAATGCAATTAATAGCCCACCCGCACAAATTTTGTTTTCTTACCAATTGACCATTGGTCCAAGGTGTGCGACTGCGTCAGAATGGCTGGTTGTCTGTGGCGTTGGTTTATGAGAGTTGATTCGAAAATTGCTACATAATTGCTTCTATTTGCTTCATATAATAAGCCATCCTGACGTTTGGTTGGCTGGTCACCCCCTAGTTTAGAGTCAAGCATGCAGAGTTTCCCGAAATTTATTGCGTCAATAATTGCTTCATAATTACTTCATTTATACAATTTAGTTGTAACTTCAAACATATGCTCGTATGTTAAATAAAGGATGTAGCCATTATTTAAATTATCCCAAGGACAAGTGCCCGATGAAATAATAAAGGCAAATACTTAATTATGTAGGCGTCGGTTTTATTCGTTAAGGCTCTGGTACCCGTGTAAGTAAAGTAAGTAGGTACGTAGTAATTCTTGCGTTAAAGAAAATATGTACCTACCCTCAATAATCCAATAAGTACCATTATCACAGTCTAGACTTATTTAATTGTACTACTTACTTTACTTACACGGGTACCAGAGCCTTAACGAATAAAACAACAACATATCCAATGTAGCAATTTATTATATGAAGCAAATAGAAGCAATTATGTAGCAATTTTCGAATCAACTCTCATAGACCAACGCCACAGACAACCAGCCATTCTGACGCACACGGTCCAAGGTTTACAAAAAGTACAAACTGGTACAGGCGCATTCATATTTTTAGTGATTGGTCAGTCATGTTCATTTCTACTGACTTTTTCGGGGGTTTGCCGCTTGCCTATTACATTTAAGTTTGAATCTGAACACTATCTATAACATTTTAATCTAACCAGTACTTATTTACCATTGAACTTTTTATGACTAGACTAAAAATGAAATATAAATATTCAGATAGAGACCTTGATAATAAGCTGTTGTTAATTCTTTAAGCACTGATTTGAGGTCTTCGACTTGCATAGGAACAGATAGTATACATAAATATGTATATGTATGTGTGTTCTTTCATTCAGCACACGTCCGTGATTCTGAAACCTGTAGCCTATATCGATATAGAACTAATATTGTATCGCTTCTGATCACCCACGACTCTTAAAGCCGTGGCAATCTGTATGTAACGAGTTATCTCGGAAATTATATGTATAAAAACTTTCCAGTGTTTCTATTCCAACTCAAACAGTGAAAACCCTCCTGGTATACCAGGTTGGATCCCTCCTACGGGTAGGATATCTCCGTTGCGAAGAATATCAATTCATTTGTGATACTGAAAATTTTCAGGAACCAGCAACAATTAACTATCCATTTGAAAAAGGACCTCTGTCACCAAGGTTCAGAGGAGAACATGCACTTCGCAGGTATCCATCTGGTGAAGAAAGATGTATTGCATGCAAGCTATGTGAAGCAATCTGCCCTGCTCAGGTAATTCTTGATGTGGATTCATTGTTCTGCCATATATCTATATGTTCAAAAATGAAAGGGAATATGACGTTAATATACTAGAACTTGTTTACAAACTCATGAAAATAGGAAATTTATTATCAGTGGTTGCTCCATGTGCCTGCTTTGCGTATTTGTATTGAAGGATAATGTTGGTAGTGAGATTGTATTGAGACAATCTGACAGCATGTGGTTAGAAAGGTGCAAAGTATGGATGTAGAGGGCTCTTGGAGTAGAGGAGAGCCCAAGAGAAGATGGACAGATGGCATGAAAGAGGATATGACAAGGAAAGGAGTGTCTGAGAAGAAATCTGACAGGGATTTGTGGATGAGGAAGACATGTTGTGCTGATCTCAAATAATTGGGATTAGAGCAGGCACATGCTGATGATGATTGTCGCAAGTAATTTTACAACATAAGTCACGATATTGATAGAATCGTGATCGCAATATTAGAGGTCTTGGGCTAGTCGTGTCTTGGTCAGTTGGTAGAACTTTCTGTCTGTAAAAGGAACAGTCGCTGGTTCAAGTTCAGCCCAAGACTATGTTTTAGCCATTTATATTGTAAAATTATTTTTCTGTCAGCAGGCGAATGTCATACAGACAAGGAATACTTGGTATTTGGCGTTCTGAAAACAATAGTTTTACAACAATCCTGATATTACAGTTATCGAGATATTTATCATGTAATGTTGTTTCAAGTTTCCGATATTTCGGCACTCAGGCATGTTATATCTGCAAAGGCGGCATGGAGACCTCACGTATCGTGTGACGCAGATCGTAGCTATCTGTTTCGCTTCCATCGTGAGGTCACATCCCGGTGTCACACTGCGAGGTTTCCGGCGACGACACTGCACTCCACACGTTGGTGGAGTGCTCAGCGTGGGTCAGTCAACGCCGGGACCTCGTAGTGGGTCTGGGCGTGGATACCCTCTCGCTGAAAGCCATGGTCTCCAGTGCGAGTAGGTGGAACGCGGCCTTGTCCTTCTGCGAGCAAGTCATGCTCGCAAAGGCCGGGAGGGAGAGGGAGCGTACCCTCCCCGCTGAGTTCCGCAGTCAACGGCCAGGGCGCCGCAGACTCATTTACGCCCAGGACCATCGGCGGGATAGCCACCCGCCGTCCTTACAGAAGCAGGCTAGAAGGGTCGCGTGCTGCGGGTCCCCAACCCCACAGCACGCGAAAAAAAGAAAGGCATGTTATATTACTTACTTGACACATAAAACTTTCCTCTAGAACCACTCTATATATTGGTGAAAACCGCATAAAATCCGTTGCGTAGTTTTAAAGATCTAAGCATACATAGGGACGGACAGACAGTGTTTTCAATTCCGCGCTTAGTTATAATTATGACTATTGTACTATGTTGTAGGCGATCACAATCGAAGCTGAAGAACGCAAGGATGGCTCACGACGTACCACGCGCTACGATATTGACATGACCAAGTGCATCTATTGTGGGTTCTGCCAGGTACGATTTAGAATTATACATCTTCAATCTGATCCCACCCTCTTCCTTCCGATCCCGAACGACTCGTGCCGGGTAGAGATGCCACCCCCACACAGTGGATAGCATGTTCGCGAGAACCGAACGTTTTAAACGATCGTTTCCCTGCCGAACGATAGTGGCCTGGAACGCCCTGCCGTGCACCTGTTTCCTCCCACATATAACCCTGGGTTCTTTAAGCGGAGCGTGAAGAGGCACATCTGTAGGTCGTCAAGTTGAGGGCCACTCTATAGCATTGTGTGCTGTGAGAGTGGCCCACAATCGCTAGACGTCGTCACGACTTACCACCAGGCAGGCGGCGTCAATTTGGCGAACCCAATATAAAAAAAATCCTATTCACACCTATATCCCCAAGACGGTAAACAGGTGAATTATATATATTTTGTCAATAAATTTGTTGGTTCCACTTAATGGGCTAATCCAATGGAAAATCAATAACCATTCTGTTATCGGAACCTAAATTCCAACCTGCCAGGACCAATCCAATGCGAACCTGAAATCTTTGCAGATATTTGAGTTGGTTAAAAATAATATTATTCTAATAGCAACATACCCGGAGGGTATACAACCCTAATTTGGATTTTGGGTTCTTGATAGTGACCCCCCTCTGATTGAATGCATTATAATCTAAGGGGCTAGAAGAAGAAAAGGCTCGAGAAAAATATTTTAAATGAAGAAACAGTTTTGCCAAGTTTTGAGAATAAAAAATTTGGCCGCTAGCTTAGAACACAATATACACTAAAGCATCCAGTCTCGAAACTTCACTTGCTCATTTAACAAGTTATGCTTTAACCATTATATTAATAATTTGCAGGAAGCATGTCCCGTAGATGCTATAGTCGAAGGCCCCAACTTCGAGTTCTCGACCGAAACTCACGAAGAGTTATTGTACAACAAGGAGAAACTACTCTCGAATGGTGACAAATGGGAAAGTGAAATAGCATCCAATATAAGAGCTGATCATCTATATCGTTAGAGAATTTTATCATTTTGTTAGTGTAAATAGCAATTTTGAGGCATATTTTGAACCTAATATAATTTTGAACCTTTCCGGCATAGTTTGGTTTCGGTTGTAATGTGTTCAAAATAGGCCTCAGAACCGAATAAATTATATTGTTTTGTGATAAATATATCCACGTCATAAGTTCATAATTATTTTTATTTACTTAATAAAAACTATTGTCAACAAAATACATAATCTCTCGAGATCTACTCAATCATTGGCAAGTAATAACTTATTTATGAAATTAGAGGTAGGTGTTGTCAACTTACAATAAATCACTAAAAGTAGTCACAGAATTTAGAAAGAACTTATACATCACAAAATGATGACGTCTTTGTAGCTCAGTGGTCAAGACATTCCCCTTAGTGAAATGCCGTTGTGTTCGATTCCTTCGAGACATTTCAGTTTTTGTGATTCCCATCTTAATACTTAAGTATATTAGAATCAAACTCATTACTCTCAAATACAGAGTAGTCAGTTATTAACTGTGACTACTCTACTTATTACTAATTATCAGTTGTTAACTGATAATTAGTCAATCTTTAAAATTAAAAATTCATAATTATTGTTTTTAAATAGATTTTTACCTAAACCTAAGTCTATCGTACATGTCAGTTGGTGTAATTACCACCAAGTATTTTATATGAATATCGTTCTAAATCTTCTTTGACGTTTTGAAGTCCTCTGTCAGCGTCTATCGTCAACACTTCACATCCAATGTCTGCAGATTTTATCCAGCGCTCATAAACATTGTGGATCTGATACAAAAAACAGGGGTTACTTCTATATTGCTGATGCAATTTCTCAATGACCATATCTGGGCAAAGTCTAATTGTAATATTTACAGACAGCATTAAGCTAGCTTTACTGCATTGGTTATTGACTGACCTCAACACTGCCATGCTCATAGGGCTGGTCCCACATAACATGAGGCAAGCTTATGACACTATTATGTTCACTAGGACCTTGTCTGTTGGTACGCAGGTGCACCACTTGTGGGACAGGTGTATAGATAGGTGGTACCCCTATCTATACTCTTAGCTTCCTAATTACTGTGGGCCAGAAATGGGTGTTAGGCGGCAATTTAACAAAACAAATTAATCCCGATTCTCGCAGGCACAGACGGAGCAGAAAGAAATTCAGTAACTGACCCGTCTATCCGTATCGCCGTCACTTGCGCACAATTATCTTTTCGTCTTCCTTGCACGAGGGTGGCAGCATGGTGAGACGAAAAGACAATTGACACAAGTGACAGAGACAGAGCATCAACGGGTCAATGACCGAATTTGTTTCTGCTCCGCGACCAAGCTTTAGAAGTGATTACTATAAGTTACCTGTGTCAAATATTCTAAGGGCACTTCAGATTCCTCAGCTCTGCCACGTTTCATCATCCTTTCAAACACAACTTCTGGTGTTGTTCTCAAATATACTAAAATAGAATACAATAACAACACGTAAACATAAGCGCAAAATCTCAGTTTCATTGCACATTCATTGGAGAGGGTCAGACCCTTTGAACACCATTGTTGAGGGCTAAGACTGTTTTATTGTAGTACTAGTGGACGGCCACGGCTATGCCTGCGTGAAATAGTATCATAGCCTCAAACTGTCCTCGAAAACCACTTTCTTCATTGATAAAAACAGCATGAAAATAGCTTCAGTACTTTGATTTTATCACAAACAGACAGACGTGGCTGAGGACTTTGTTTTATAATACATATTAATAGTGAACATACGGTCTTACCAATAAGATCCAAGCTAATATCAAGACACTTCTCTGTATAATCAAACCAAGCCAGTAAAGTTTGATATTCAGGGTCTTCTAAGAAACCTTGTTTCTTTGAGTTTTCTACAAAACAATGTCTGCTGTTTTGGACAGATCTGCAAGATTACACACTACATAAGTAGGTATACATATAAAACAACTCTAGCAGCTGTGATTATGAATATAATATCTGTATTTATTGCCTAGTGTATGTTATACTTTGTTGTAAAAGTTCTTCTGACCAGAGAATTCAATGAAATGGCACAAATGCAGAAAAAGCCAACATACAGAGAAAAATCTAATGTATTTATTGGTTAATTAACTTCAAAGACGGAGACGGAGTGTAATAAAAAAAAGGTTTAATTTACCTTTCAAACATCTTCACTGTAATATTTGGGTTACTAGGGGCACTGGTTTGAATTTTGAGCCTTGTAAGATGCACATAGTGTTCAAATGGGAATGACCACTTATGTGTATTGGTGTACATTAAGCCCAGAAGGTTGTGCCCACTCACGTTACGCCATTCATGTAAAGGTTCCTGGAAAGAGTTGTATGTTATTATACCATCACAGGTGTAGGTACAGTTTGGACTAGTACTATAAACTAGTCGTTATAGAGCAGTAGAAGCAGCAGATAAGGTAAAAATTTAATTTCTACGTGCCCTTACTGTTAGGGTGCACAATAATTTTGAACACAACTATAATCAGGTTAGAAAAAAGAGGATTCTAATGTTAATTAGATACTCACTCCATGTCGCTCCACATTAGAGTATTTGTCGAAGAACTGAATGCAGGTAGACTTGCCGGAGCCAATATTACCTTCGATGGAAACCCTGAACGGTCTTTTGGTTACCACTCGCGTTGCTTTTGTAAGAACGTTCATATTAGACATTTTTTGATGTGTACATGAATGAACAAGAACTAAGTAATAAAGTATCTTCTTCTTTGACGAATAATGAGAATTCAATTATTTTTTGAATAACGAAAGGAAAAACTAAAAAGTTGAACAGGAATATGAAAATATGATGAAACAAAATCGGCGCTAAAATTTGTTCACGAATGTCACTAACGTCCTGTCAGTCATGCGTCAGTTAGTTGTCAAATTTGTTTCACTTCTGTGTTGGAACGGAAAATGGAACGGAAACGTAAAAGTTCTATGATCTTTTATAACTAATAATCATAGTAAAAATTAAAAAAGCTCAATCAAGGACCACTTGTGCCAATGAATCCATATTTTACTAGCTGTCCAGGTGACCTTGCCTGAAATTTTACTTTTAAAAATTCCCTCGACTTCCAGGAATATTTTAAGATGAATGACCAATATTGAAATAATTTATGTTTTTCCGATTCCGGTTTTTTTTAGAGTATCTTAGTACGATATGAAAAATCAATAGGTAGCAAAAAGAACTATAAACCGTAACCAAACGAAGAAACACAGGGAAAACTATTAGTAGTATTGCTAATTGCTAGTATGTTAGTATTGCTATTACCATTTTCCATACATAGCTGGAATAATTTAATTTAATTTTTTCTCCAACGGTGGAACGTAAATCATAATGTAGGACTGTACGAGGTATCAATTTGTCAAAAGAACATTTTACACACACACTTTTACAATATAAAATCAATATAATTTAAAAAATAGTAAGAACTTGTGCCAAGTTCAAATGAATTATAAAATAATATTAAAGGGTAAAGGTAAACCTGCTATTGGGACCTGGGTCCGCGTTTTGATGTCACAATGGGTTACCTATCTTAATCCCGAATTTTAATATTCCGAATATCATAATCCCGAAAACGTTTGGACATTTTTTTATAATCCCGTTTTTACAAATTCCGAAGTTTTGTTTGCCATATAATCGCAACTCCGAATTTAATTTGCCCATTTATTCATTTGTACGACGTTTTAGAATCCAGACGAATGAGTTCCAGACCCACGAAATCTAAATGCACAAAATCCAGATGACCGTACTTAATCCATATCTATGCACGAAAGCCCTATTTTTAAAACACAATTTTTTTAAATACAGTTAATTGATATCCAGACAAACAATATCCAGATTTCTAAAATCAAAATTTTTTAGAATTAAAATAAACGATATCAGAAAAACTAAATCCTTTTATATTAAATAAATAAATAAATTATTAAATGTTTGCAATTTTGTTCGGTATTGTCATCTGGCAACCTAAATCAGTTTAATTTAATTTATTAAATTAAATATTAAAGAAACAAAAAATATAATACCTAATAAATAAACATAAAATATAAAATAAACAAACAACCTTAACCTATCTGTAATGGGCAAGTAAAACAATAGCGAGTCGGTTCTGCCAAGGATTGCAGTTCTAACCTAACTTAACCTACTGAGTCGAATTTGACACTTAAACCTATCTGTAATAGGCAAATAATGCATGGGAAATAAAAATTAATATTATGTATTTCAATAGTTTAGCTGGAAGCTGGAACACGATTGTATGGGAACCAAATAAAAAGATTATGAAAATCTGGCAATAGTTTTTCAGGAATATGATTGTATGGGAACCAAATAAAAAGATTATGAAAATTTGGTAATAGTTTATTTGGAAAATGGTACGATGGGAAACAAAAAAAAAGTATTCTGAGAATCTGGTAAACTAGGTATATCTGGATTATGAGAATATGGGAAACAAAAAAATACTTTTTGAAAATTTGGTTTTAGTGCACCTGGAAATTGATTCATCTGGGATATTAAAAAGGGAATTTTAAAAAGTTGTCATTAATTACATCTGTCTTTTAAAAGTACTACTAACCGTTTTTGGGGTTTTAAGATTCGGGTAACAGAAATTCGTTGTACTTCGTCGTACTTGTTTGTGGGTAGGTAAGTAAGTAGGTACATATTGGGTGAATATGGTTAGGAACACTTAAAATGTTCAATTAGGAGGTTAGGTACCTAAGTATGTACCTACCTACTTACATTTACGTTTAAATTGCATTCAATTTCTGTGCTTTAAGCGCACTAAGCTCATTATTTAAATGAAATAATGAACGTATTGTCTGTATACAGTAACGGGGAAGTTCCGTGCCTCTGGGCTTGACGCGATGCCTTTGTCTCGGTAATTTTTATGCTTCGTTGCACTGCGGATGAGTGTACGAATCCTCGGGCACTTTGTGTTTGTCGTATTTGTCTTTTAATTATGTGGTGATTCATAACAGTTGCTACCATTTCACTTATATTGTCTTTTTAATTAGGTAGAGGTTGTCGGATCAACAGCAGGATTTTCATCTGACTACCTACTGTTGGTCTTAAAATCGTATAGAGTCTCTCTAATTAAAGTTTTACTGGTAGGTATGAACGTAATGAAAATATTCTGCTTTGTAGTGTATTTTTTTTATTTTGCTATTCGTGCATCTGACGAGCAAACATCCAGCCAACATGAAGATTGACAGTTTAATTAAAAGCCAGGAACGCAGCGGTGCCGCTGCTGAAATATTTTATTCACTATGATTACGAATGCAATATGTTGCAGCACTTCAAGCAAAAAATGCAAAAAGCTAATGAATAAAAAAAAACATTAAAATTTAGGTAGGTAGGTACTCAGTCTTACGACTATGTTTTAAAATTTGAATTGGTGGAAAATGAAGGACACTATTATTAATACCATCTTTGAAAAGTTTCTGAATAGATATCGGCTGGATAGATACCTACCTAGGAACCTACTCTCCTACCCAGTTTTTATCCTGCGTTAATCATTAAGACGGAGCGAAGCAGGGTGAGTATAGTATGTAAAACCATACCGGTCGCAATTTTAAACCCATCGACTTGAAATTTGGCATGCAGATAGAACACATTAACGTGCTTTGCTGTATAGATTTTGGTGTATGTGGCTCTTATAGTTTTTGAGTTATTAAGAATTAAAGAAACATGCCTTTGACAGAACTAAAAAAAAATATTGTCGCCTCGCGCAAGAAATTTAAATTTTTAAATGCAGCTTTTAAAAGTTTATTGTTGGCTCGCGTCATAGTTGAAAATTGTTTTTTTTTAATTTTTATAGTTTTATATTTTCTTTTTTTAGAGGTTAGGTAGGGTTCTCCGTCTCAATTACTTCGATGTAACCGCCCGCGTTCCAGCGAATACCTAGTAGTATAAAAAAAAATTCTTCCTTTCAAAGACAATGGTTTACGCAAGTCACGGGCAAATAACTATCACTATCACTTCACTATCACTACGTATTATAAAACAAAGTAGCACGCTCCGTATGTATGCGTATCTAGATCTTTAAAACTCGCAACGGATTTTGATGCGGTTTTCACCAATGATGGTTCTCGAGGAAGGTTTTTAAGCCGCGGGTGTCCATTAGTTAATAAATAAAACACACATTAATATTCTATTCTTTATGCACTAGACTCTGTAGTGTACAACGAGCTGATATCCGTCCGCTGGACGCAGTATGAAGGCGCGAGGGGACAGTCGGGTGGACTCGACTACAGCTCGCGTCTCAAACTTCCGAAGGAATTTTGATAAGAACACCTTTGCTGCTAAGACTGCGAAACGGGATCCTGTGAAATACAATTTACAAAATTTTAGTTTCAATTTCACCTGACGTAGTTCACCCAGTTGAACGACATCAACCAAAACAGTTCCTGGGAGTATCAAAGTAACTGTCTATCTATGTAATTTATGCTTTCGATTGTCGGCACTTGGTGGAACTTATATGATTACTACGGACTTATATGGATTAAGTAGGAGTGAACACCTCTGATGATGCCATAAGGCGAAACCGGTCAGAAAATAAAATATTTGTGGAATGGTGTACAAGTGAGTTTTTTTCAAAAATGTATTACTATAAGAGTAGAAAATGTGTTATAAAAGTGAATTATGTGTGTGGATTAAGTAGGAGTGAACACCTCTGATGATGCCATAAGGCGAAACCGGTCAGAAAATAAAATATTTGTGAAATGGTGTACAAGTGAGTTTTTTTCAAAAATGTATAACTGTCTATCCGTTAACAGGCAGTAAATTTCATTAAGATCGGTCCTGCAGGTTTAATCAGTTTTTAGCTGACGCTCTAATTGATAATATAAGGAGACCAGTAACAATTTCAATTAGTTGTGTTTGCAATACTTAACTATACATATAAAATATAGGGTGGACACTCTGCGTTCATTAGGTACGCCTATTTGCCAGCCACTGTACGTTGAACGTAATAGTTGGCGAAACTATTGCTGTTTCGGAACACTAGCATCAAATAGAACACTTAAGAATATAAATAAATTGACTCTTACCAATACAATGCCTCGGCCCATTCCCAAACGGCATATACGTGTACGGCACAATGTCAGCTTTCCTCTCCTTAGAGAATCTATCTGGTTTGCACCGGTTCGGTTCAGGCCAATACTCTGGATCTCTATGTATGGAGTATATGGGCAGCCATATGTGGATACCTGCAGGGGCCTGCAGTTGTGAAAGCAGATTATAGTTAGCGTAGATAACACTTCAAAACTAGTTTTGCAAGAAGATGTTTAAAAACACAATGACCTGATAAGGTTAACCCCAATTCCCTCTAGAAATCCATACAATTTTAATATTCAGAACTTCCCTAGTAATTCTCATTTACACGCTGTCCACCAGCTCTTAGATTGACGAAGCAAAATTAATACCCAGCAGTTCGAAGAAGCAGTGAAATGTGAGAAAGTGATGAGTGAAAAGTGAAAATACTTCTTTAAACTTTCGCGTTTTGTACACATTATAAACTTAAGACTAACGGGTCTTTTACGCGATTATTGAGATATGTACATACCTCTTTATTACCCGACGTTTCGGCCCTGTTACAAGAGCCGTGGTCACGGGTGGACTGTACATATCTCAATAATCGCGTAAAAGACCCGTTATTCTTCTGTACTATTATATAATTGTAAAGTGGTCGTGTCAGTACATTGGAGATATTTGAAAAAAAATACTTGGGTTATGTTATGTTAACGATACTGAACACGAAAATATTGTTTTTAAATTTCCTTTGTTAGACAGGGCTTGGTCAGACTTAAAATCTTACGTTTGTTTCATCGCAATCGGTTGATTAGAACCGGAGATGTGACCAAAAATATAATAAACTGAATTTAACGGAGATATATAGATGTCACTTTTTATTATTATTGGTCAATTTATGATAGTATGTTTGATCGCGATAACCGACATCCACGCGGGCGGAGCCGCGGGCAACAGCTAGTACTATTATATAATTGTAAAGTGGTCGTGTCTGTACATTGGAGATATTTGAAAAAAAATACTTGTGTTATGTTATGTTAACGATACTGAACACGAAAATATTGTTTTTAAATTTCCTGTCTGTTTGTCTGTTTGTTCGCGATGGACGCAGAAACTACTGAACGGATTTTGATGCGGTTTTTTTTTGTTAGACAGGGCTTGGTCAGACTTAAAATCTTACGTTTGTTTCATCGCAATCGGTTGATTAGAACCGGAGATGTGACCAAAATATAATAAACTGAATTTTATTGGTCAATTTTTATAGCTTTTTAATGTTAGGTATTTATGAAATTTGGCTGATATTGATGAAATTTGGTACAAGGATAGATTAGATCTTAAGAGAGGACATTTATGATGGTATGTTTGGTCGCGATAACCGACATCCACGCGGGCTGAGCCGCGGGCAACAGCTAGTAAGTTTATAAAAGTGAAAATGACTGGATTAACTTAGTGGCTAGGCATCATTTATGCTAAGCTTTTAAAATATTTTGTAATTTAAATCGCAAACACGAATGTCTTCCTGCATTTCTTTTTCAACATTTCAAGACCACAGCCGAAGAAGAGTATTCCTCGTGACCCAAGCTGGTTCAAATCTAGCCGAATACTTTTGTTTTTTTTTTGCAATATGTACTGGAAATGTGTGAGTCTATGTGACAACAAAATGAAAAATTAAAATCTTTCGAATGCAGATTTTTTTTTGGAGAGTTGGCTATTAATAGATAATTCCATCTTCATAAAGGTCTAAGCTCACTGTTGCAAAAGATATATGGCAGTTTATAGAAAACTTTCGCCCCCCATTGTGTCGTAAACGAGCTTTTAACACAGTATAAAGGAATTCCCTGGAGCAATGGGGCCATTACGATGCCAAATTACCTGCCTATTATCGCGCTAATGAAGTTATATTTACAAGTGAAAGTAACAATGGCGGTGCTAAAATACAATAATAAGAAAGTTTATCTATTCTATCGAGATCTTAACTTTCACGATCACTCACAATTGATTATATATATTGGATAGAAACAGGCGTTACTTGGCGAAAATCCATGACAAAACAATGGTAAGTAAAATGTTTTTAAGAAAAAACCTTTTAAATTTATATAATAGCATTAATTTTTCGCAGAATTAAAAGGACAACAAAACGTCGACAATTGTTTCGCCTCTAAACGAGGCATTATCAAGACTGTCTCAGAGAGAACAGCGGCTCTGTTTGTTGTCCTTTTAATTCTGCGAAAAATTAATGCTATTATATAAATTTAAAAGGTTTTTTCTTAAAAACATTTTACTTACCATTGTTTAGATTATATATATTATAATAACAGACCTGTAACAGAAAAGTACCTAATCGTTATACTTACCTATCTATTCTGACGGGTTGGTGCAATTCTCTAAGAATCCTTATAGTGTGCGTTACCCTAGCTAGTAGGAAAGTTGGTCGTAGAGTGACTAGAGTGGTATGTATAATTAGAGCTCTATCTCCTGTTAATGTGCAGCGATTTTATCGTACTTATCACGGTGCAGTGGCTGTTCCTTCGGGAAAGGCGTTACTGCAATGTGCGAATAATCCTTCCTGATGTCTTCGGGCATTAAGTCATTCTTTAGGTAGGTTAGAGAAACCTTCGGTAATTATCGAATGAACTATGTACTTACAATGAGTCTACTGTCGCTACCCTCGTGTGTAGGCCCGAAGTCGTAAGTAGCCACAGATCTTCTGTCTGCTGACCCTACTAGTGGCCAGAGTCTTAACACCTCTGAAAAAATAACACAATTTAATATGTAGCATAATCTAGTAATCGTATAAAAAGTTAGTGTTCTATCAGGCGCGACTTGACGGGCTCTGATTGGTAGATTCCGGAATCTGCCAATGTGATTCTCGCGACTTGAGAGTGCGGGTGATAATGAACACTCATTTAGTTTATTATAGTATTTACCTTACCTTATTTACTTACCACTGAATGCCATCAATCGACAGTATAATATAAATAGCCTTTGTCTAAAACCGGAAGTCCGCAACAAGTTGCAGTAAAAGAAAAAAATTTAGAGCTTACCATTCACACACATGTCCAAGTATTCCAATCCTGTAACAGCTTCATACAGATCCTTGACATCTCCATCAGCTGGTAGACTATTCAATTCTTCGAACAACTTGTCCTGCACTTGGGGGTTGACAGCCATCTCGTAGAGGAAGTAGTAGATCAGGTTCGCAGTTGTATCGTAGCCGGCGATGTAGAATAATACCGCTTGAGCTACCAGGTCATCATCTGAGAATTCTGTGATACAAGTGCTTCGTTAGTTAGATAATGAGTGAATGAGTCAGGTATTCAGAGGTGTTTAACTACGTTTGGATTAGTCATTTTAGTGTTAGTCTCACGGAATAGGGGACGAGTTTGTTGCCGTCTTCGATAATAAAAATTGGTTAAAGGTAAGTTGGTGATACATGCTCAGATGAGAATGACTTTGAACTATCATGTTTTAATTTAAATAAGTTTGCTTAAATAGTATTTGAGCACACGGTAGCACAAAAAATATCTCTATGTTTTGAGAATTTTGGGGTTGGATTTGCGTTTCGACGACGTAATTTTGGTCCGTGGTCAATCCTAAAGTCCTAATAAGAGCACTACTAGCAGTAGTTTGAATAAGTCTTTGAAATTTACTACCAGATTACTGGTTTCGTTAAACCTTCACAAATTATCTTCCTATTGTTCAACACGCATTCACATTAAGATTTAAGAGCCCAACATTCTCACATTTGTACAGCCAATTTCCTCTTCCACCGAATTACAACGGCACGTAACAGTAAAACATTTTGTACAACCCAATATTTTCTTATTTCTGCTAACGAATGACGCAATCCCAGCGTACGATTGTTCCGTCAAGAACATGTCATAATTAAATTGGGCTTGTGTCGTGAATCACGGTGAGGAAATATGTTGAGGGTGCTTCATGTGGCGAACAGGGAATGCTAGAAGTGGCTCAATTGCCATTTATTACAGGTGAATACGGATGAGATTTGCTTTTGGTTCCGCTTTTATTTCATACATCAATTCTGTGTGTATTTATGTTAATGAGTAATGTCGTCATACATAGACGGATTTGAATGATTGGCTTCTTTTTTAAAAGAGGATCTCGGTGACATTACGTCAGTATGTGGGTGCGAAACCCAACCAAACGATTGGTTACAAATTTTTTAAATTATACGGTAGACAGTGAGCACATTTGCGTGACAAAAGCATGTACCTAACCCATTTCGATATTCACAACATAAATGGTGCAGTATTTTAAAACGTCCCACACTGTTTTATGCACGTAACTGCTCCTTGCTAAAATATCCTGCCGTTTCGTAGAACAATATTTTCTCAATAATGGCGTCCAGGTACGTGATGTTATAAGATATTGCAAGAATATTTCACAAAATATAAGTGACGTGAATAAAGAGTATATTTTATCTTTAATAAATTTTAATAATAAAGTGTTTTAATTATAATTAATTACTTGAAATACTTTAGTAGCATCATATTGCGTTGAGTTATCGAAGTCATGATTAATGCTGCTATCATACTTTCCTTAAATTAAGGTCCAACAGTCAGGCGGGAAGGAGCCGTTGGGGTAGGCAGAAACTTTGGATTATCACTTGCTACGACTACGATGTTTGATACTCGTACTTCTTTCATTTCTTCCACTATCATAAGTATTGTCATGCGTGCTTTCCAGTTACGGGTAGGTACTTAATCTTAATCTGGCTTTTTGATATAACATCTCCGACTTGATCTAAATTTCCTACGTCCTCCTAGGTCGACCCTAACCAGCGTGTCCATCCACCCCCCAACCCACTTTGTACCTCTAGCATTTGTTGCGTCAATCTCCTTTCATCCATCCTCTCTACACACGCACACTCACACACACACACACATATATCACGCCTAGATCTCCGAAGGGGTAGGCAGAGGTGCTTTACACACCCACAATTGGGCAGTATTTTTAGTCCCACGGTTTAAAGGGGCAAGGCTATTGCCGTCACATTTATAATGGGTTATGTCCAAAACAGCTGAATGAATATAATAAAAAAGCAGCTATATTGTAATTTGGAAAAAAAATAAAACCCGTTGCCTTGCGATGAAATGTTGATGAAAGGCAACAAAATCTTACGTGCCAGCTGCTATGGCACAGCCAATTATAGTCCTGGGTGTCTCGGACTAATAATCCTCTCTACGTAGGTACGAAACTATCTAAGTAAGCATCCCTTTTTCTATCTTGGTCAGTGCTGCTGTATCACTTTGGTTACTTAGGTATTTTTATATCATCTTTACATAGTATAAAACAAAGTCGCTATTCCTGTCTGTCTGTCCCTATGTATGCTTAGATCTTTAAAACTACGCAACGGATTTTGATGCGGTTTTTTTAATAGATAGAGTGATTCAACAGGAAGGTTTATATGTATAATACATGTATAATATACTAGAGTAATACCGATTATTTTAGAGGTTTCTAATTTAATTTCGTAAATAAACACATTTTTTGCGCTTTCATTGCAAACGCTGACGAAACCCTACGAGACAGATCAAAATAATGTACTTTAGTATTGTACACCATAGAAAGGTCTACAAAAAAGTCCGCTTTAGCATATGTCTATCTCTTAAGGATAACTCACAGTAACCATTTTTATTTTTTATAAATGATAAAAAAATAATGTGTCATTTGCCAAGCTATTTTTAACAATGCAGTATTATTCCTTATCTAATTAAATACTTTACATACGTTGTGCATTTAATTTAGATTAATATTGCTATTCAAACCATATAATTTGGACGAATGACTTAAGAGATATCACGTGATGAAAAAAAAATAACAGCGCGGCGATGCGGCCGGGCGGTGGCCAATGACGGCAGTGAACACACAGCGATTTTAAGCAATCTATACTTATAATAAATCTGTACAAGTAAAAATTCTGTACATTGAAAATATCAAAAAAATTAATGGCAGGGGGTGTTAGTAGACCGACACCGAACTCAAAAATGTGATTAAAAAAATTTTTGTTGTCTGTCTGTCTGTTTGTTCAGGCATCGCGCAAAAACTACCGGTTCGATTACGATGAAACTTGGTATAATTATTCTTTAATATCCTGGGCACCACGCTGGGTACTTTTTATCCAGGAAAAGTTTATACAATAAAAAACACACTTAATTTTGCGGTTCGATCCCTAGACCCGATTACACGGTTTTTTCTTTTCTTTACATAGTATAAAACAAAGTCGCTTTTCCTGTCGGTCTGTCCCTATCTATGATTTTAATGTGGTTTTCTCCAATGGATTCTCGAGGAAGGTTTTTTTAATAATTTGGTAAGCGGGTGAAGCCGCGGGCGTCCGCTAGTTAATAATAATATGCAAATGTATCTTACTTTCTCCATTCCCAGCTTGAGCTTCATCACCGTCCAACTTCCCTTTACCTGCAAACGAGAGGTTTTGTACCGAACAGAGCACAATGGGCTTATTGGAACTACGTAGTTGTTTGTTAACTGCATAAGCTGCTGGAGTTTTAAGCTTCACTGTACAGATGCAACCATATTACGTTCATAGTTGACGCTTAAAGAAAATGAGGGGATCTGTTTGAAGCGGATTTATTTTACTGATGATGGAGAAAAATTGTGAAAATTTAATAGCGCGATCTAGAAATTATAACATGAAGCCAAGATTGTATGTTGTCGGTATTAGTTGTCGTAGCTCAGGTGGTCAGAGCATTCCCCTTGGCTTGAAGTGGGTTCGAGTCCCGCCGATGTCATTTGAGTTATTGTGATTTATAATTTCTTTCTAAATATTTTAATTAGTTAAAATTATATGGGACGGTAGTACTTTCACTTGGAAAATTGCATGTAAAAATTAAAAAAAAAATTTATAACTCCAAATTTTGAATCTTCATGACAATGCCGCTTATGCTCGATGATAAGAGACCTTTTAAATACTGATACTTAAATAGTTGAACAGTTCAAGTTCTCACCTGTAGCGGCATCTACTAATATCTGTATGAAGTCAGGTCTCGGGGCCACAAGTTGCTCTCGTCTCGCTTTCAGCGCTGATTTGAAAAGGTGAGAGAATTGATCCGCGTCTTCAGTTGGAATGATTTTGACTTGGAGAAACTGAAAAAAATAATAATGAAAATTGATAAAGGCAAGCGTGATTTGTACTTAGGTGTTGCATATTTTTGAGGTAACATAATTTATAAGGATCATAAATATCCACTCACTTTTTAAGCCAGAGCATTGCAGGGCTATTAAGTATTCTGAAGTATCTATAACCAGAAAGATATTATATCCATGGTCAAACTGCTTCTTGAGAGAAAAGAGAAAGAAAATGTGTGCTCGCATCTCTCTCTCTTGCCCCTACAGGAATATACACGAAACGTAACTGTCTCTCTTTCTATCTTCATTAACTCATAATATTAAGGATCTCCCTTTGAACTTTCGTTCACCTTGTCCGTAACGCTCTCACTTTCCGTTATGCCCTCGTCACGCATTCATCTACTCTTGGTTACTCGCCAAGTACTCTTGGTTACTCGCCAAGTCAAGTGTGCGTAAAGAAAGTTTACTTTAAAAAGTAATCAGTTGACCTTGACTTTATGATTCACATTTTATCACGAATGCAGAGCAGAAGAAACTGCTAGACGCAGCTAACTATGCTAAAGTTTACATTTAATTAAGACACTCCGCTTCAGATGTTACAATACTGAAGCAGCATGGCAAGCAAAAGAAGAAGATGGGTGAGAGTGAGAGACTGTTTTTTCTTGTAGCAATGGTGGAAATTAACCAATTGTAGCAAAAGGAAGTTTTCAAGTTTGAATTTTGGTGAACAGAGTCTCACCTTCATAATGCTCTTCATGTTCTCGTAACCGAAGAACTTCATGACTTGATTGGTGTCCTGTATGACAGCTTTCTTCCCTAACCTGAAAATCACGTTATCAGGCTCCTTCAGAGAGTTCACCGCGAAGCCAAACGCGCATGATGCTATGACGTCGTTCACATATGACATTGTGATCTAAACATAAATATATATGAAAGTAACTTTAGTTAAGAATCAAAATGCTGTAAACCTTTAGGTGACAAAGACATTATGAATATACTGCATTTACTACCAGAACTGCAAAGCAACAGGTAGAGCCTATGAGTAAGAATCTGGCAAGAAATGTCCAGGCCACTCTGCTTCTTTATAATGCAGACTTAACGATTGAAGGGATCGTACTGAAATTTTGTAAGCCCATAAAATCATGGCATTATCCTCAAAATTGTAGCAGACAGATGCATTTAGCCAGACAGGCGGAGTTTTGGTAATTTAGCTGAATCTAGCACATACCTTTACATAATTAAGTTAACATTTGGTTTGAACTCACAGTGTTTATATCCATAACTTTTTCTCCTTTAACAATTTCTTGCAGATAATTGAGCACTGCGGATGCACTGTCTGCCATCAGGGGTGCCATGCTGCGGCAGCGCGCGGCAGAAAATGCGGGACTCAATGACACACGCATTGAACGCCATTTTGAGCCTATTATTGAAAAAGAAAATAAAAACAGTTTAACATACATTTAACACTTAAATGTCTGTGTATTCTCCGAAGTTACTAGCTGGATTTAAGTGCGGTTTCGAAGAATAGAATACGCTACGGGAGCTACTATGGCATCAGCATCACCAAACCTCCATTGCCAGGCATCCCGGGTACATATTTATTATACACCCTCGTAAGGATAACCTCAGGTGCTCTAAGGATAATCTTAGGTCAGAGAGATGGTTCCAGATCTTAATTAAAACACAGATGGTTTTCTTTTCACAATTTCATCCCAATGTTTTCTCGTGGAATTGCTAACGAGAAAGCTACTCCATGCTATCAGCAGTATCAGCTAATGCAAATTAAATTCAAAAAGAAATAGATCGTACCTGTCAACATAATGAGATTGCGTCCAAAAAGTGGGTCGCAATCAGCGTCGATGTGCACTCCCCGGTCTGAGAATGAGTTGAAGTCTCGTACCATGATCCTTCTGATGAGTTCTGGGTCACGAGGTATGAGAGTCGGCACCAAATATTGGTACAAGCCGAAGTATCTGTGAATGATTAAGATTATTATAGCAGCTGTATTAATATTAGACATACGACTGACACTGATAGATGCCCCAGGTAAGCCCTCAAAAGAATAATGGGGTCATAAAGGTACGTACTATTTTAACTAACCCTGGGACTAGTTAGAATAGTACGGACATGGACAGCAAAATAAAGTGTTAGCAGGAATTAATTCCTAATTATGCTGAATAAACGTGATGAATATCCGAATCAAGTGCACCATAATTTTCAATAAAAAAACTAAATTAAGGCCTAGCTAATGCCTGCGAATCCACCAGCGTGGTATAGTTTTTTTGATTCCCGCGAAAATCGGGAATCATTTATAAACTTTTTCACGAGCCAAGCCGTGGGCGTCAGCCATTAGATAAAGAAATGTTTTATACAGCGCCATCTAGCTCAAAGTAAGCTAATACATAAATGCTTGTGTTATGGGATCACCGGATCGTCTTTTTTTTAAGGTCTGCGTCCACTGCCGAGCTGATTTTTACCCCTAACTAACCTTAAGTATAGTATTCTTATATCTGTGCCTTAACATAATTGATGAACTGGAATTCATCGTCATAATATTTATCAAAGGATAATACAACTCAAATAGCCTTTGTTATTTTACAGAGATATTATTATGCAACATATAACTTGAAAATTAAATATTTATTTACCTTTGATCTTTGAACGCATCGTATCCAGCTGCTATAGCCTCCACAAAATTTTCTCTCCCAAACGTGACAGCTGTTAAATTACCGAGGAATGGCACTGGCGGTAAAGTATAAACACCTTTGGATGAAAAGTATTTTAGTCGATATCTGGAGTAAAAGTATAAACACGTCACTAGCAACACTACGAGCCACCACATCACAACAAACTGTTCTTAAAAAAACAGTGAAACCGAGAAGTATCTTCGAAAATCGCAACTTTTTAATTTGACCCACTTGCTAAATCACATTTCTGGTTTCAATATATTTTTTATTATTATTAATTTCTGGTTAAACACCAACTTTTACACTTAATTTTTAAACGATAAACCTCCTTCGGTAATGTGAATTTAAGGAAGCCTATTTGAAAGACAAGTGTGCGCGCGCGCTTTCTGTAAGCGCACATTTGAAATTAGAATCTGGTCGCACCATGGAAAGGAGAAAGTCGAACGGTCGCGCAAGCATAGACAATTTACATAGACTATTATATAATTTTACGTCATATTATTTTGTAGTTTTTATGCGACCTTCTTTTGAAAGTTTAATTAAATACTAAGCATAATTCGAATAGCAAGTCTAATTTTATTTACTTTATACCTTAAAGGGGGGGGAGGTCAAATGCGTATGGGACACCGTGATACCTCAGAACCAACTGTATTGTACTGTACCTCATGTTTTTATCAAACAAATTGAAAGTTTTAAGAATCACATTGAATTAATTTCCTAAGTATGTCCATCGTGACCTAAAAGTATCTAATTTGGTAGGTTTTGAGTGAGTAGAGATGGACCTCTCTCATCTGAAGCAGAGCTGAGGTAAGTATTGAGAATTTTTCTTGATGCTTGAGTCATCACTACTCATCACTTCAGTCATATTGGACACAAGAATCCAGTACCAGTTATAAAACAACCTCCTTTTATAAGCATATCAACTAGGCTGTATAAATAAAAATGTAGCTTCAATTCTTGTATGGGGATAACAAGTTTACTCGAATTCTTTATTCAAAATTTCGTAATTTTTTGTGATTGCATTACAGAACACTCTTTTGTTTTACATTGCTTGCTCATTCCTTGATTCAGATAAATAACTCTGTTCGTACGCATTCAATGTATATCTAAATTGTTTACGATACCGTATCGTACTGTTTTTCATAGTACATGACTATGCAATGGCAATCGCATCAGAGTTATCCAGCTATAATTTATGAACACAATAAACGCAGAAAGAACTCGTGTTTCGAAGAAAAGGATATAACCTTATCTTGTAACATATTGTAGTAGGTAATAAACAAGAGAGACAGTTGTGAATATAAGAACAATTTAAGATAGAATAGTATTGTGAGACGTTGGGAAATATCTTGATATAAGATCTTATTTATTTTGCGTTTTCTATTTTGTTGAATTTATGTTATCTACTACTAGAACCTCTGTAGATGGATATGTATCACTTCATATGCTTCAAATGGCATACTTTTATTTCGGATGTATAAAAAGAAAAAGAAATAACCTTGCCCTTTTAACTTGCGAAATAATTTTAATTGGTCGGTTACCTCACCTATATTTAAGTGGTGCACCGATCTACGAACAAATAGAAACGTTATTTATCATACCTAAGTATTTCGTTTAAAAAAAAGGTCCTTTTCCTAAAATAATTACGACTTCAGCGAATATCTTAGGATTCTATAAATATCTTAGGAGATTGTCGGCGCACCAGCGCCTGACAACGCGCGGCCGCCCGGGGGCAACGGAACATTGTTGTTAGCCGGTCCGGCCGCGGCCCCACTTACTTGCATTCATACGATCATCTAACAACTAACTGTCATAATAATATTGAACACCGTCCGCGATACTCGAATCCTTGCAACGAATTGTTAGTAAAACAAATTGAAGAACCAAATATACCAGTACCAGGAATACAGTTCACTTTCATTTACCATCAACCTCACGAACATATGGTCCTTCGAGCCGGATTATTATTATCATAAATGTATGCGACTCTCTTTATAGTCTACGGGAACTGGGAAACGGCGTAACGGCTGCAAGTCCTACCTTCTTCCTAAAGTTTATCAAAATCGGTTCAGCCGTTTATATTTAACTAGCGACCCGCCCCGGCTTTGCACGGGTGCAATGTAGACTATGTAGCACGTCAGTCTTAAAATTCAATTAATATCTCAATGCAAATATTTGTATGCTATTTGCATTTGTTGAATGATTGTCTTTATCTGTGGTAGATATAATGATTGTCTTTATCTGTGGTATTAGAATTGTGGAATTAGATTCGTCTTTGAATTTCAATGCCAAACAATGTTTACACACTACTGACATGCTACCTATTGATACTATACGATCGTCCTTGTAAGTAATCGATGGATCGTAATTCATGGCAGAATTTTCTTTATTTACCCACGAATTAGTTCTGGCTCTCTGTATTTGATGTCTATTTCTATCTTGGCTGAGGCGAGCCTCAAGCTTTGCAGGCGATGCTCTGGCTCTATGTAATCGATGCCTACCCCTATCCTGGCTGAGGCGAGCCTCAAGCTCGGCAGACGATTCTCTGGCTCTCCGAACACTATGTCTTTCCCGATTCTGGCTGCGGCGAGCCTCACGCTCAACTGAGGATTCTCTTACTCTTTAAGCTCTATATGTAGCCCGAAGCTGGCTGAGCCGAACCTCAAGTTCCCTTCACGATTTTTCGTCTCTAGCTGAACGTGTTCTTTGGGAATTCCTTGTACCACGACCTATGTTTGAACGACGACGTCTTTCAGACATGAATTTATACCTATCCTATTCAGTTCTTTTTTGAACTTAAATACCTTACCTTTAACCGCTTTTTTGCTATAATTCAAAATTGTTTAATTCTAATCCTATCCACCAAATAAGTGCGGTTGAAAAATTAACTACCTCGGTGGCACAATGGTACTATGTACGGACTGCCACGCTCGAGGTCTCGGGTTCGATTCCCGGGTCTGGTGGATAATGTATAATTCTCTTTAGAATTTTACCCAGATAATTATCACAGAGTCTGGAACTTGTACCCGGTAAATGGCAATAGGCTCGCCCCCTATTACATGGGACCTAACATAGCTGGCGAGATGTGGGTGTGTTTGCACACCTCTGCCTACTCCTTCGGGGAAAAAGGCGTGATGTTATGTTTGTTTGTTTGTATGTTTAAAAATTAACCTTATTACGACCCCAAGGTATGAATTTCGAAAAAAAAATGTCGAATGAATTGAATGAATGAAAATGAATTTTGAATGAAAAGAAAATACTATCATACAATTTACAATATACTACCTTAATAATCTGTAATATCTTCGAAAATATTCATTTAAATTACATGCATACAAAATGTATTTAAGGTACTTAATTGGATAAGGATTTATGCTGTATTGCTTAAAATCACTGTGTGTTCACTGCCGTCATTGGCCGCGCTCATATTTTATTTTCATCACGAGATATCTCTTAAGTCATTTCGTCCAAATTACAAGTTTTGGTCTACATTAAATGCACAACGAAAGTATTCAATTAGATAAGGAATAATACTGCATTGTTAAAAATAGCTTGGCAAATGACACATTATTTTTTTGTCATTTATAAAAGACAAAAATGGTTACTGTGAGTTATTCTTGAGAGATTGTAGATCTTTCTATGGTGTACAATACTGTAGTACATTATTTTGATCTGTCTCGTAGGGTTTCGTCAGCGTTTGCAATAAAAGCACAAAAAATGTGTTTATTTACGACATTACATTAGAAACCTCTAAAATTATCGGTGTTACTCTAATATATATTATACATGTATTATACATATAAACCTTCCTATTGAATCACTCTATCTATTAAAAAACTGCATCAAAATCCGTTGCGTAGTTTTAAAGATCTAAGCATACATAGGGACAGACAGACAGCGGAAGAGACTTTGTTTTTTACCATGTAGTGATAACGAATTTTTCGTATAATGTAGTGTTATTGGAAAATTGCCACGCGGACGAAGTCGCGGGCGGTCGCAAGTTAATATTTAGGTAGTTGTATTGTAGTTATTTGTATCGGCTATCATCGTTCTTATTAGGCAAGCGGCAAACCCCCGAAAAAGTGCGTAGAAATGAAAATGACTGACCAATCACTAAAAATGTGATCGCGCCTCTACAAGTTTGTACTTTTTGTAAACCTTGGACCAAAAGGAGTCAATTGGTAAGAAAACAAAATCTGTGCCGGTGGGCTATTAATTGTTATGAACAAAACAATTTGTAAGCTGATAAAAAGTTGGTTTGAAAATGATTTCTAAGGGTAAAACGGGCAAAATAAGACACTTTTACTACTGTGGTTTTTTCGAAAAAATGCGTTTTAAAGAAGTTACAACCATTTTAAAGCGCAAAAATGGTCAAATTTTAATTTTTTTATCTCGGCGAGTTTTGATCGAATCTAAGAACTTTTTTGCTTTATCTGATTTCTTACTGCCTCCGGATTGTTGAACGATAAAAAAACGCTACGTGTATAAATAGAGTTTACGATGTGAAAAAATGTATATTTTCTCATTTTGAAGAATATTCAGTTGAAGCATAAGATCTGAGAAGTATTCTGCCGCAGGATTTTTTTGAATTCGATCAAAACTCGCCGAAATGAAAAATTTTTAATTTTTAATTTTCAGTGATTGGTCAGTCATTGTAGTTTTTCAGGGGGTTTACCGCTTGCCTATAAACTTACCATAAACTCCGCTTATTTTAATTAGATGGTGTATTAATTTTATTGCCTTATCAGTTCAGTTTCTAAAACAACTTCTCTAGAAATAGTTAGTTGTTAAAGAACAAAGAGCTTTAAATTTAAGTAATTCATTAATAAATTTCAGAAACTCTCGACAGTTACTTAATAATGTAACAAATTAATTTGAAGTTTCTACTTTGTCATTCTACTTGTGAGTTCTTTGAGTTCTTTAATTAAATTGTAAGTACCTACTTCGCACAACTCTGTCAATATACAGACTGGATTATTATCTATTCGCTATTCCTATCTATTCTTTTCTTACAATAATCATTACTGAATACGTCTTCTTCATAGTTCACTGCAATAACCTTGTAAGAGAAACGAAATGAAATGAAATGAAATGATCTATTTATTTGTATAGCTCTTACAAACGTCAGTAAGTACTTAAAATATTATTGCTTCTATATTTACATGTACTGCCAGATTCGCAAAGCAATAAAGTAGAACCGAGAGAAAGAACCTAGCAATAAAACTCACGGTCACTCTTTTTCAATAATTGACAGGTAAATTACACACTTTCTTAAGACTAAATGTTGACGAATGTACATTGGTCTCGTGTCAAAATCAATAAGCATGTATTGGAACAAAAAATAATTGTAAATATTGTGTAGAGACAAATCACTGTCAAACGTCAAAAGGAGGGGAAGTCACGTGACAATAGACGCCATTGCTATATAAGCGGCTGCCCGCTCATTCGGGGCACCTTTTTTGTGCAGTACCTACCTAAACTTCTCTCGGGGAACCTCTGCCGTATTGTATAGCCAATTCGTAACTATTGTTGTAATTGAATCATTTCTATTCTAGTAAATTATAACGTTTAGTGGTGTTAGTTTTGTTAATTTCTTTTTGTAATTTTGAATGTTAAAAGTAAATGAGGTTTCATCGGTTTAGTTGTATTTTTTTAAAATAAATCCTCTCCTGGTCTCTAAGAATACAATTACGGCATTTTAGGAGGCGCCTGCACCTTAGGTTTTATCGTTAAGGTATCAATAACCGATATCTTATACGTATTATTAGGTAAAGAAAGAAAGAAAGAAAGAAAGAAAAGATTTATTATTCCACAAAAAAAAGACTTACACAGGTTAAAAAGGAAGAAAATACAAAACCTAAAAAAAATAAAATAAAAAATTGACCTGTACATGTACACTTATAAATAACATGGAATAAACGGCCGTCTCTCAGCGTAATGCTGTCTGCGTGGTTGTGCAAGTCAAACAGCGCTGGTTTTCAGGGACGGCCGGATAGTTGATTACACAGATATAACAATATATCGAAAATTATAACCATAACAATTTATTTACAATAAGAATTACAATATACAAAATAAACATAATTATAGACTAAAAATATTTACATTACAAAATATCGTTTAAAAAATCCTCCGCGTCATTGCCGACTGGGAAGGTTCCCAGAATGCTGGCGTATTTTAATGTTCCTATATATTGAAATGAACGTCACGTGAACACAAGCAAACAAAGAGAAAAACAAAAGAGAAGAAAAAAATAAAAAACAAACTACAATCACAACAAGAACATTCAAAACCTATAAACAATTATGGCAAGCATATCCATGTCAACACAACAAATGAAATGCGTTAGCGGACTGGCAACATTCACCCTCTTCGCCTTCATTAAGTGAAGGATCGAATCGAATGAGTGACATAATGATTTATAAAATGTATTATAGGACATGACGCGCTCGCTCGACACGGACATTTTAGCATCCGTTTGTGTCCGGGCTTTTTGAAAATTCAGCCTATCATCTATGTTGCAACCAGTGAGCCAGTCAACCATTCATAACAAAAATGTGCATTTGTGTAGTGTAACGCATGCTGTGCCGTGTTTCATCGTGTAATGTGCATTGTGCATGTGACAATTGCAGTTCAGCCAAGGAGAGATACACAGTGCGGTGTGCAATACAAATACCAAGTACTTACAAAGTAGAGTGCCCCAAAAAAACGTAGTATAAGGCAAGGTACCTGCTAATAGATTCCTACCTTGTAAATACTCCTTACACTACTACTCGTACTCATTAAAAATAATTGTTACCCAAGACCTAATAACAAAAGAATAATGGAGGACTTTGAATACAAACCTTGAACAACGTGCCGCTGTCATACTGTAGAGAACATTTCGCCTAAACCAGAACTGAGCGTTTGACTGAACCCTAATAATATTTTTGTCCTTGTCCTAATGTAACAGTTATTATTCACAAACATTTGATCTTCTGCCGAAATAATATTATAGTTGCTTGGTGCGCACTGCCTGCTTATGTATTTTTTCCTCTTACAACCCCGACTTCTTTAAACGCAGCATGTAGAAGTTGGCATCTTTTCACTTTCGATAGAGGTACTGAGTCCGAAACGCCCAGGACTTTAATTGGCTGTACCATAGCGGCTGGCACGTAAGATTTTGTTGCCTTTCATCAACATTTCATGCAAGGCAACGGGTTTCAATTTTTTTTTCAAAATTACAATATTGATGCTTGTCCATTTTGTTCATAACCCATTATATGTGTGCCCGGTGAAAGGCAATAGGCTTGCCCTCTATTACGTGGGACTAAAAATACTGGCAACCTGTGGGTGTGTAATGTTCCCAATCGGGGATATCGGCGTGATATGTATGTGTGTGTACCTAGTACTGTGTGCTATGAAAGTGGCCTCCAATTGCAAGACATATAGCCTCAGCTTACCATCTCCACCTGAAGAAAAGCCTCGCGAGTACTATTGAATGCGAAATGGCCAATTTATGCAATAAATGTAAATAATTAAATAATATGTTTCAAAAACGCGGCACGTGCTTGCCACGTATTTCCTGCCACACATACGTCACTCATAAGTGTCAAACTAAACCACACTTGTGTTGTGATAGTTTGTGACACGACCGTGTCACTTACGTCAATTTTACGTCTGTGGCCATCATGACCACAGAGAAGTTATATTTTTTGACATTTTGGTTAGACAAATACAACCATGGTCATGTCATCTCCCGTCCCATTTACATAAATAAGAGTGATACAGACAATGATATTTTATGTAATGTAATTATAAAACCGTCATTGGATACAGAGCAACCAGAATTTTGGCGAGTTAGGTAGAAATACACATATTCTACACATTTCTACAGAACAGAAGTCAGTACCATGCATTCGCAGTTCAAATTGAAGCGCCTTACAAATATATGGCGGCGCGGATCCTATGTCCAGGTATTATTGATTTTATACCATACCCATTTGTTGCCATTAAACTGCATTATATACCTATATTCCCAATTCCCACGGGAACACATTGTCGGTAGCTAATATTAAATTGGTAAAGCAAATGATATTAAGTACTTACCTAGCTAGGTACCTACATATAAAATATCTCTGGGTAAAGCATTCTCCTTGTAAAAGAAATATTAATGTTCAAGGCTTCTAGCCCGAGCCCGATGATCATGACTAAAGAATATTTTCGATCGTTTAAATATTTGCTAAAATAATATAATAATGTCATAACTCATTATATATGTAATTGAAACGACGTAAATGCAAACCTATCTGGTGACACAGCCAGCACAATCAGCATTCTGGGAACTTTCCCAGTCGGTAATGACGCGGAGGTTTTTTTAAACGATATTTTTTAGTGTAAATATTTTTGATACATAATCATTATATTGTAATTCTTATTGTAAATAAATGTTTAATGTTAAAATATAAAAAATATTGTGGAATTGAATAACAAACGTTCCAAACTCCCACTATAACCTAGATCACTGCATTATTAATTAACGAGCACTTCTTCATAGTACAAATCCTCAAGGATTAAAGTGTCACTCTTTACCATAAGTTGATTAACAAACGGGTATTTAAACCAGTGCTTACATCCCTTGCGGGCGAAGGGTCGTTCGTCCTTTGGGTCTGTCTTGTATGCTAATCAAGTAATGGGCCGTTGTTTATTGAAAACTAGTTAGTAGCTAGATGAAATTTCCTTTGTTTGTCTCAAGACTTAATATCCTTGTTTTTGCACTTTTCCGATCCGAAAGTGAACGGAGTCCGTTAAAATAGAACCCATATCGTCTTCTCCAGCGAACGTGTAGACTAAGGCAAAGGCTAAAAGATGCCAAGGGATCCAAGACATTCTCACCACATGCTGACCAACTGATGAGGATCTGGTAAATATACTCCCCGGAGACGGCATTACGCTCGGCACCTATTACGTGGGGGTTAACGAAGTGATTGTCGAAATGTGGGCGTCAATGCCTTTATCTAACTAACTCTTTAGGGGTAAATACGTTAGTTGTGTGACATTTCATCAAGTACTCCACTGGACCCGGAGATGGAGCGCCTATAGTTATATCTAGGCTCTGGGTTTATTTGGTAGAACCTTGTCCATCTGTGAGGTGAGGAGGATTTGAATCTTTTAGCACCATCTTAGAGAAATCTGATGGTGGTGACCGGGATCGAATTTACATCCACCAAATCCAAGTCCATAGCAACTAAGCTACGGATGCTTCAACTGTATCTACTTGAACATAGTTTGACTATAAATCCATAAAAATGAATTTGTACACCAAACAAAAGAAATAACATAAATAAGTTAGTGAAAACAAAAATAAAATAAAACACATCAACACACGTTGGATGATTGAAAATTTCTTCGTCTTAGAACCTTTTAACGGAATGAGTTTGGAATCTATAAATATAGGTAGATATAGGCAGTTATTAATAAACCCTGCAGTACCGCCTGCGAGGAAAGTAAACTTACGAACCGAATATCATAAAGAACGAGAGTATTTTACTTGTAATATCAATTAATCAATACATAAAACACCGTGACGTCGGAGGATTAATGCTATAAATACACGTGCTAAGATAATTTTAAAGTAATTAACGATTCATTACTTCAAAGGTGTCAAAGTGGAGCAACGGAACATAATCAGAATTAATGTTGAAAGAGTAACATAGAGCTACGAATATGGTCCTTGCGCGTATCGTTCGACCCGTGTAGCTCAGCTCTATGAAGACAAAAGTTGGTTTATCTATACTTTATTTACTAAATTATAAAAAGTTTGTGCCTTGCGTGCTATAGGCAATAATTTAGACGAACTAAATCGCGCCCACACGCCTGTATCTCCGAAAGGGTAGGCAGAGGAGATATACACACCCTCTTTTTGCCAGTAATTTCGCTGGTTCCAAATAATAAGGCCTATTGACGTTAGCGGGCATTATAGAAATTCAATATTCACCTAAAGTTAATACTATCAGGCGTTACTTTTCGGAAGTCCATAGTTAAATTAAATAAATCTAATTACTTTGCAATATTCCGCCATATGCAAATTACCCAACTCTCGTATTTATTCATGCACAAGTCCGCCCTCCAAACCCACTTAGGCCGAAAGAATAGAGAAATAATTTTGAAAATAGAATAAATATGAGAGTTGTGTTATCGTGCAAAAAATAATAAAAAACCTCGACACGTGTTTCGCCCCCAAGCCATCGACATCAGGAGATGTCGATGGCTCGGCGCACGGCGACCGAATGAGCCACAAATCGTAAACCGCACCTATTTATATCCTAGATTTTTTATTTCTACCCACAACCATTACACCAAATTATTTTATGTCTACCCACCACCGTTGTTTGAATGACGTATACCTTTGAGAAAGTGGAACCGAAAATAGCCTGTGAACATAGATGTGGAAGGCGGCAAGCTTGTGCTGCCAAGGATGACAGGAAGTAGCAGGAATTACTGTGTCAGTATGAGTGGGTTTGCGAAAGATCCGGAATTCATGCCCACCCTCATTTCTAGTAATAGTCAAATCTAAGAAATTTATGGACCTATCCTTCTCTAACTCGAGTTTGAATTTGATTTTAGGGTGAACACTATTCAAATGAGACAAGAAATCCGTAAGTTCCACATCGGTGCCCCGCCAACACAACAATATATCGTCAACGTACCTATAATAATAATGGATGTTTTCGTTATCTACAATGTAACTATTTTCAAACCTATCCATAAAAACATCGGCCAGAAATGGGCTCAAAAGTGAACCCATCGCCAGTCCATGCTTAAATAGATAGTACTTGTTGTTGAATTGAAAATAGTTTTGGTTCATGCATAAAGAAGTTAAATCGATAAGCCCAGCCGCCTCCCCTGGATGTAGACGCTGTTTTTCAAAAAGATCTTTAAGTATTGCTAAACATTCCTCGTAAGGGACATTAGTTAACAAGTTATCGACATCCAGTGAAAGCAACCTTGCATTAGGGGGAAGCTTGATATCCCGTATACGATTGATTAAGTCAGTCGTATTTTTAAGACTATAACGAGGCGAAAATGCAGTCTTCCCCCTAAGGATGTTATAAAGTGATTTTGCTAGATCATATGACGGGGAACCGATGCTGGACACCACCGGGCGGATGGGGACGCCTTCCTTGTGGATCTTTGGCAAACCGTATAATATTGGAGGTCGTGGATTCATTGGTATAACTTTGTCGTATTTCCCATTGTCAAAAACAAAGCGGGTACTTTTAACTAATTCTTTCAAATCGTTAGAAAACTTTTTAGTGGGGTCCGATCGTAGCAACACAAAGTCGTCGGTCTGTAGAACATCACCGACTTTCTGGTTATAGTCATCACGCTCCAAGACAACAATGCTGTTGCCTTTATCGGAGTTAGCGATGACCAAACCAGAGCTGACAATCCTCCGCCGCAACGACCCTGCAGTAATAGAATCGGGAGAGGGTCTGTCTGTCTGTGTGTGTAAGGATGTTTTAATATGATGGGATACTAAGTTTTTGATACTATCCGTAGAATCAGACTTACTAAGGATAATAGCAACCTCTGAATCCACGGCCAGTGTTTCCAGTGACCTCTCATTGATTTTGCGGGGGATATTATACTTAAAGCCTTTATTTAATAGACTCAGTTCATTGTGTGTGAATTGAGTACTAGTGAGATTTGTAACGCATGGATGAAATGAAGAGGTCCTTGAATCTTGATTTGTCCTACCCCTAGTTAACTTGTTGAGTTTATCACGTTGACGTAGGTACCTCTTATGTACCTCCATCGACGCGATATCCCTAGCTTTTTCGTCCAGAATGTCAAATTCAACACAGTGCAAGGAGAAAGCTAATTCGGTATGTAAAACTTTTAATTGTAATTAAATATTGGATAGAAACAGGCGTTACTTGGCGAAAATCCATGACAAAGCAATGGTAAGTAAAATGTTTTAAACCTTTTAAATTTGTAATAGCATTGTTTTCCGCAGAATTAAAAAAAGACAACAAAACGTCGACAATTGTTTCGCCTCTAAACGAGGCATTATCAAGACTGTCTCAGAGAGAACAGCAAAGGAGTATACCCACAAAAGTATGGGGATTGGTTTCCAAACAAAAATCGTTGTGCACAAGTGATATGTACGTCATTCGGAGGAGTTTTTAATGTATATTCTAAAACAACAAACATAATCACTCCAACTCGCCGGACTTTCGAGAAAAAAGCATATGAATTTCACAAAATTAGGTTATGTTTATCACGAGCTGGGCGTTTAATAATTGCATACATATTGCGTTTTCTATGGTATGGCGAGGGAAAGTGTCGGACTTTATTGGGTCATGAATGAGAGCGATGTAACTTACCCGATTTTTGTTATTATTTAATCAGTAGAGCAGTCAATCTAGTAATACAGATACAATGTAAATAAAACAAATAAGTATAACATAATTTCATTTCTTTTATTTCATTAATTTTCATTATGAAAACTCATCAAAAATATTGTAATAGACGCCGGCGCTGGTGTGATAGTCTCATGAAACAGTTGATACACCGTAGTCAATTATCCGCCATCGTTCACACAATAAATAAAGACTATCTATCTCGATGTTTTTGTTGATTATTATAGCTACGGAGGAACACTAGACTCGAATCGACGAAAAACTTATGAAAATCTAAAAAAACTACAAATAAGCACTGAAATCACAACAAACGAAAAAACAGTCACGAGAGCGACAACGTCAGTGAAAAAAAGTGACATTTAATTGTTATGTTACTCAAATGAAATCGCACTTAATGTTGCCATAAACAGATTCCCAATTAAGTACGTTTTTTAACAAATTATAGATAAAAATTATTAAATGTACGTATTGCTGTATGGACATTATATACTATTTAACATGTAATATGATATTTATAATAAAATACCATTACTTACATAATAATAACATATAATTATATTTATTAACCGTAAAAGCCTTCTCCAGAATAACCTGTAGTTTATTTTACTATTGTTTTTAGTTTATACTACACTTTACTACAGCAAACTTGAAACAGTTCGTGTACGTGTACTGATTTAATACGCGGAAATTGGTAGAGTTACATTTTAGAGTATTAATGGCAATACTTGTAAGAACGAAAGGAAATTGACGATCTTGCATTTTTGCAAGTCATATAAATAGCAAATTATTAAACGTATTTTTTTCCGGCGAAGTTATGGCTTAGTATTTTGAAAGTTGTTATGAAAATTAAAGACAGTATTTTTAATTATATTTTGATTGTTGCACACTCCGAAACCATGATTGGGCTTACTCCTTTGTAGTTAGAACATACTTATTTGCTTATAACTATAAGTAAGCGTGTGCAAATATCATTAGAGCGATGTAGGATTTTTCACAATAACTAACGTGGGTAGAAACCTCAGATCATGCTAACTAAGTTCCAAAAATAGGTATTCACCAATACAAGACTTTATCTTCTTAATTTTTAATAAGTTGTGTAGAAATGCCAAATGACACATACAAACCAACAACCAACTAATGTGTCTGTCTGTTCACAAACAGATTAAGTAAGGGAGATGTGTGAAAATCTATTTGTTCATTGAGTAAGGTGTCCGCATCTCTTCTAACTATTTCTAGCCTTTCCCAAACACTCAGCTTGAACCCTTTCTCGCATAAGCGTAAAACTCTAACAGCCTTATTAATAAACAAAGAGTAAACTTTACATCGAATTTTAAGTTTGAAGTAACCAAATTCATGTCGGGCAGCAAGGAAGTAAGCTAGTTCGATTTTTGTTTCGCAGTAAAATTTAATCCCAACCGTCCCCTAGTATACGCCCCTGGTGACATTATAGATAATAATATACATATTTATTATATGTAGGTAATAATATTGTACATTGTTTTTCTAGGATGTAGATTTTCAAAATACTTGGCCCAGTCAAAACAATTAAAAGAATTAGAACACAAGAGACGCATGGAGATAGCTGAAGAAAACCATGCCATCGAAATAGAAATTAAAAGATTCAGCAGATGTGCACAACTGGAATGAAGCTCAAGACATTTTATAAAAATCCTTAAAAATTATGTTAAATTATAAAATAAAACCTTGTTGTAAAGCTTGATATTTTATTTATTTGTAAGTATGTCTTCATCATCCACCGAGCCTTTTCCCAACTCAGTTGCTGTCCAGTCTAACTGCGGTGCGGCTGAACTTCGATATTTTACGTGGAGCGACTGCCATCTCACCTCCACAACCTACGGGCTATATCGAAGTTCTGCAGTTAGACTGGTTGAATTTCGATTTAGGGCTCCAATACCCGTAACGAATGCCATAGATGTTCGTATGACAACGGGGACCGACGCGACAACGTGCTCTCCTAGGCACATTTGTTTTTAGTCTTACTTATCTAATTATTACAAAATGTTCATTAATAAAAGCTGCTCGTACGGAATTAATTAGTAATTTTTCATTTCTTGATCCTGATAATAAAATAGTCATCTAACTCATCCGTTACCCTCAAATGATCAACTAAATAAATTATTTACATTTTCTACGGTCAATGAACAAGTTATCACGACATCCGTATTATAGATTGTGCGGAGGTAATAGGAAGCCTTGAGCTGCTAGTCCAGCGCCGAACAATCGCTTTCTTGGCCGTATTCTACCGTATTTACCACGGCGAGTGTTCTGAAGAGCTCTTCAACCTGATCCCACCCTCTCCCTTCCGATCCCGAACAACGCGTGCCGGGCAGAGATGCCACTCCCACTCAGTGGATAGCATGTTCGCGAGAACCGAACGTTTTAACGTTAGTTTCTCTACCGAACGATAGTGGCCTGGAATGCCCTGCCTGTGCACGTGTTTCCTCCCACATTATAATCCTGGGTTCTGAAGCGGAGCGTGAAGAGGCACATAAGTAGGTCGTCAAGAGGGCACAATACTACAGAGAGTGGCCCACAATCGCTAGACGTCGTCACGACTTACCACCAGGCGGGCGACGTCAATTTAGCGAAACCAAAATAAAAAAGGCATAAAATCGGCTAGAAATAAAAATACAAATGAATGAGAAATTCATATCAGATGTTTAGTTTAGTCATACACACAAGTTATACTAGGGGACGGTTGGGATTAAATTTTACTGCGAAACAAAAATCGAACTAGCTTACTTCCTTGCTGCCCGACATTTATTAATAATGAATTTGGTTACTTCAAACTTAAAATTCGATGTAAAGTTTACTCTTTGTTTATTAATAAGGCTGTTAGAGTTTTACGCTTATGCGAGAAAGGGTTCAAGCTGAGTGTTTGGGAAAGGCTAGAAATAGTTAGAAGATATGAAAGATATGAGAAGAAGGTATGAGAATAAATATGATTCCGATGGACCTTGCCTGGTGAGTTTTAAACGTCATCTATCTACATTTAGTCAGCGCATACAAATGATACGACAGTCTAAAGACATACTATCGGTTCATTCATCATCATCATTCACCGAGCCTTTTCCCAACTCAGTTGGGGTCGGCTTTCCAGTCTAACTGCGATTCGGCTGAATGGTCAGTGTCTAAGAAATGGTCACCCATCCTAAGACCAGCCTGACTCGTTGTTGCTTAACCTTTGCAATGTGTTAACATTGTCGGTTACCACAGACCACGAGCCCCTCATACTATCGGTTCATTAAAATATATTAGGTATATTGGAAATGCGCATTGCAACAAACCTGTCTATTATGCACATGGTGACTTGACCACTGTGTTTGGCTCATTGTAGAGAAAACAGTTTTGTTTAAGTCGTAAGCCAGATTTGTCTGTGTAAGACAAATTCAGGCAAGAATGGAATAAACCCCAGTACAAAAAACCATAATAAGCCCTGTACCTTGTCGACGTTTTGTTGTCTTTTTTTAATTCTGCGGAAAACAATGCTATTACAAATTTAAAAGGTTTAAAACATTTTTTAAAACATTTTACTTAACCATTGCTTTGTCATGGATTTTCGCCAAGTAACGCCTGTTTCTATCCAATATTTAAGATCAGTGAGCATCACTATCCAGGCCAAACTATACATAAAATTGATCAAACTCAACAGAACAGCAAGTCAAAATCTTTGGTTCAAAACTAGAGTGCAAGCGTTTTTGGGGTGTTTCCGAGATACATATGCCTGAAAACAAACAATAATTCAGCGTCGGCTAGGAATTCTATTTTAAAAGCAAAAACAGTGTAGCTGAACTCTGAAATAAGGAGTTTGTTTAGAGTGAGAGACAGTTTGAAGTGGCATTTAAAGGTTCTACACTCTGAGTTATCATTCAGTTTACACAGAATAGAATTTGATTTGTTGGATCGGAAGGCACGAGATTTAGCTTCAAAATTTATACACAAAAAAATTTTAATCCAATCAAAAAAATTATTTAATCTAAGGGTGGGTAGAGGCGAGCTTCTTGACCGAAGGGAGCAGGTGTTTTGTAATCATACATTTTACCCCAGAATCAAGAACCTTTCTAATATTCATCTCAACAACAGCGAGGTGTCCCTTTTAAATAAAGGCTTAAAATATTCCATACCTAAATCAATTAACAATAAAAAATCTTTAGAACCTTTGACAGTGGATGCGGAGGTGGCAATCATTAGAAATAAGGGTGACATAATGTTAAAGGCATTGGTGGCACAAAAAATCGATTCCGTTAGTTTGTCTTGTACTTTTAACTCCGAATTGGCTGTACAAAAGTCGATTCGCAACAAACTTAGTGATAAGGATGTGGTCTTGAGCAAAGCTGAAAAGGGCAACACCGTGGTTTTGATCCCTAGGGTGGACTACATAGCAAGGGTCAATGACATCATTTTATCTGATGATTTTCAACACATAACCTTCAATCCTACAGCTAAGTTCCAGGCAGAACTAAAGCTTGCTATAAAATCCACGACTTACTTATTCCCTGAGAATTCTTCGTTGCATAAAACTTTGATAAACATGAATCCTCGTTGTCCGTTGTTTTACGGCCTTCCAAAAATACACAAGGAAGGGTGCCCGATTAGACCTGTTGTCGCATACAGGGGTGCTCCAGCATACAATTTGTCGAAGTTTTTGATAAAGAAGCAATAGATTTTAACCCAAAAATTTTTTTAAATTTAAAATTAAAATTTATTTTTTAGAGTTTTACGCTTATGTGAGAAAGGGTTCAAGCTGAGTGTTTGGGAAAGGCTAGAAATAGTTAGAAGAGATGCGGACACCTTACTCAATGAACAAATAGATTTTCACACATCTCCCTTACTTAATCTGTTTGTGAACAGACAGACAACATTAGTTGGTTGTTGGTTTGTATGTGTCATTTGGCATTTCTACACAACTTATTAAAAATTAAGAAGATAAAGTCTTGTATTGGTGAATACCTATTTTTGGAACTTAGTTAGCATGATCTGAGGTTTCTACCCACGTTAGTTATTGTGAAAAATCCTACATCGCGCTAATGATATTTGCACACGCTTATTTATAAGCAAATATGTTCTAACTACAAATTTTGCTGTTCTCTCTGAGACAGTCTTGATAATGCCTCGTTTAGAGGCGAAACAATTGTCGACGTTTTGTTGTCTTTTTTTAATTCTGCGGAAAACAATGCTATTACAAATTTAAAAGGTTTAAAACATTTTTTAAAACATTTTAATTACCATTGCTTTTTTGCATTGCCAAATTTTTTGAGCCCGGTTTACTACTATTGACGCGGCAAAGCTTTTACTACGCGACCGGATCTGAATATAATCGGGTATCATATTCAGATGTTTGCACTGTTGGTTGAACCAAACATTCTGAACAGCAATTCGGTGCAGTTTAGTGAGTTTAATATATAGTTTTGCCTGACAAGCTATGCTGGCTGTTTTTATAAAGTTAATACTATCAGGCGTTACTTTTCGGAAGTCCATAGTTAAATTAAATAAATCTAACTACTTTGCAATATTCCGCCACATGCAAATTACCCAACTCTCGTATTTATTCATGCACAAGTCCGCCCTCCAAACCCACTTAGGCCGAAAGAATAGAGAAATAATTTTGAAAATAGAATAAATATGAGAGTTGTGTTATCGTGCAAAAAATAATAAAAAACCTCGACACGTGTTCATGTTGACAACATGAACACGTGTCGAGGTTTTTCGGTCGCCGTGCGCCGAGCCATCGACATCTCCTGATGATGCCCCTGGTTGGGGGCGAAACATATGCTGTTCCCCCGGATCGTGACGTCCATCGGTATAGAGCTAGTCTAACTTATTTAGGTTCGAAATCTGATAAAGTTGCCAAAATTTTGCGTAAAAATAATATTCATGTCGCGTTTAGAACGGACAACACTATCCAGAGAAACATTTGCAATGTTAAGGAGAAAATTGGGGATGACAGGAAGTCAGGTGTGTATAGGCTTAAGTGTGGGGATTGTGAGGGTGTTTATATTGGCCAAACCGGCCGTAGCTTCGCGACGCGGTATAAAGATCAAATATCAGCTTTTAGAAACAATCGCCCAGAACGGTCTCATTTCGCAAAACATTTGTTGGACTCCGGTCACTCCCTACCTAATCCTCACACTTATGACGTTCTGCACACCTGCAACAAAGGACTGAGGCTTTCAGTTTTGGAACAATTAGAAATCTACAAACATAGACGCTTGAACCCTAATATTTTAAATGATCAACTTAATTTCGCCTCTTCCCCTTTGCTGCGGGTAGGTATACGTCATTCAAACAACGGTGGTGGGTAGACATAAAATAATTTGGTGTAATGGTTGTGGGTAGAAATAAAAAACCTAGGATATAAATAGGTGCGGTTTACGAGTTGTGGCTCATTCGGTCGCCGTGCGCCGAGCCATCGACATCTCCTGATGATGCCCCTGGTTGGGGGCGAAACACGTGTCGTGGTTTTTTTATTATTTTTTGCACGATAACACAACTCTCATATTTATTCTATGTTCAAAATTATTTCTCTATTCTTTCGGCCTAAGTGGGTTTGGAGGGCGGACTTGTGCATGAATAAATACGAGACTTGGGTAATTTGCATGTGGCGGAATATTGCAAAGTAGTTAGATTTATTTAATTCAATATTCACCTGAAATTCAAACCAAAATGCCAATAGCCAAAACAGAAGTTACATACCAAACCAATTAGAATCTCAGCAGACATAATTAATACATATAAAATTGTAAGTGGTCGATGTCTGTACATCGAAGATATAATAGAGAAACTTTTGTAGGGAGGCTTTATGAACGCAATAGAACCCAAAACAATGGTTTTTAGAATGTTTTAGAATGCGGTTTTCAGTAATGCGTTGTGGTTTTTTCAACTTAATATTTAAGGTTTGTTTTATTTCAATCGGTTCATAAATAAAAAAGTTATGTCGATCTAAAGTAACACGCAGGCGGAGCTGCGGGCAACAGCTAGTACCTACCAAAAAGGAAATTAAGCTCACATAATTAATTAACACTGGCAGCACTATTTTGAAGCGTACGTTAAAAACACTGTACCCGTTCGTTTTTAATTAAAAGTCTAAATCACAGAATGTGGTTAATACAAAATTCAGGTGGAAAATATCATGCAGGCGTTATAGTTAATGATACGAGTATAATATCACTTTTGGCCAGCATTGCGGTGCTAACACTCTCTGAAATGAATGGCCGTCATAATTTAGAGGTACAGTGTCCTAACTATACCGTTATTCATAGTGAGTGTGTAAATGGGCGGAACAGGCACACACACTTTTCATATTCATCCTAAACTCATATTATATTTAACTCGGTACATATCCAACCTTTTGAACCGTTTAGGTTTACTGTTTGAAAAATACACTCAAAACCAACGTCTGTTTTTTTTGAAGAAGGCATATTTTTTACTCATTTTTCGCAAGTAACTTTGTCCTATTACATACATACATTAATAAAATCACGCCTCTTTCCCAGTGGGGTAAGCAGAGACCACGGATTTCCAATTGCTTCGATCCTGTATACTTCTTTTGCTTCCTCAACTTTCATTAATGTACTCATGCATGCTCGCCGGTTATGGGTGCTTTTAACCTGGTCTTTATTCAAGACCTCTGCGATTTGGTCGCCATAAGTTCGCCTAGATCAACCCTAACTAGCTTGTCCATTCACACTGTCCCACGTAATAGTTTGCGAACCTATTATCGTTTATCGGGAACTTTTATGATTGTCAGAGCCTCGGCTGTTGATCGGCAGGTGCACCACATGTTGGTAAGGTTGGCCGAGGACCTCGTCTGCAGAATATACATCTCATGTTACGGAATCAACAAAAACGACTCTTATTATTAGTATGTTCGGGATATTTATCATGTAGGGTCTTATTGAGTCTCCAACATTTCAGCGCTGTTGCAAGATCTTTTTTTTTTTTTTTTATATTTGGTGCGCCAAATTGACGCCGCCCGCCTAGTGGTAAGTCGTGACGACGTCTAGCGATTGTGGGCCACTCTCACAGCACACAATACTGTAGAGAGTGGCCCTCAACTTGACGACCTACTGATGTGCCTCTTCACGCTCCGCTTAAAGAACCCAGGATTATATGTGGGAGGAAACACGTGTACAGGCAGGGCGTTACAGGGATATCGTTCGGCAGAGAAACGAACGTTTAAAACGCTCGGTTCTCGCGAACATGCTATCCACTGTGTGGGAGTGGCATCTCTGCCCGGCACGCGTTGTTCGGGATCGGAAGGAAGAGGGTGGGATCAGATTGAAGAGCTCTTCCGAACACTCGCCGTGGTAAATACGGTAGAATGCGGCCAAGGAAGCTATTGTTCGGCGCTGAGCTCGCGGCTCAAGGCTTCCCGTTACCTCCGGACAATCTATAATACGTATAGCCCGTCGCTGCATAGCGTCGAGAGCGTCCAGCAGATACTTCGCGGAGCCGTCCCAGAGGTGAGAGCAGTACTCGACGCAGGGTCTAATCTGCATCTTGTACAGCAGACACCTCTGGTCCGGTGTAAAGAATCGCTTTACCTTATTCAGTATTCCTAGTTTCCGCGAAGCTAGCCCTATACATCTTTCGATGTAGTTTTTATTATTGAGCTCTCGACGAACGTCTATGCCAAAGATGTCAAGGTTCGTCGACCCGGGAATTAGCCGCAAAGAGCTCTGCGAGCATATCCGCTTTCTCTTGGGCTTTGTGAGCCGGTGTTCCATCTGGGTAACGCAGCGGTGGCAGCGAGGGCTGACAAAAGTTAGATTGCACGGCTTTGGGCAGTTGCCAGAATCCACGGCTGCCCGTGGGATGGGAAGTGAGCTCCTGACCAAGCCGCGCGACGCGTTGGGCATCCGCTCTCTTAAAGGCTCTCTTACTGGATTTTATGGCCCGGTTGTACGCTACTTTGAGGTGGCCCACGTTTGGGTCGCGCACAGCCCGCGCCCTGATCCAGGCGCGATATGCCGACTGTTTTTGTCGAACAGCTTTGGCAGAATTGCGACCGAACCAGGGACGGGCTCTGCGGATACTGGCGACATCAACTGCTTCGGTAGCGTGGTCGGTAGTGCATCTACTTTCGACGCCGGAGTCTCGGGTTCGATTCCCGGGTCGACTCAGATATTTGTGTGATCCACAAATGTTTGTTTCGGAGTTTGGGTGTAATTAGAAATATATAAGTAAGTTAAACAGTCATCTGGATCCCATAGCACAAGCTTATAGCTTAGTTTGGGCTAGTTGACGTTGTGTGAGAATATCCAAAAATATATTAAAAAAAAATATATATATCAGTGAAAGGGATGTAATATTCCAACCCTAAACTGATCTCGCCAGCAATCGCAGAAGCGCTATCCGAAGGAGCCTTTCCTACAAAGCAGCGCTGGCTCCAGGGGACGGACGCATAATAATCTCGTAGACCGCCCCAATCCGCTGACGAGTAGTGCCATAGTCGTCGTGACGTTTGTACAGCATGTGCGGGACAGCGGGTACAGGAGGTGACACCTTCATGACAGCGTGAACAACACAGTGGTCGGTACTACCCAATGGGGCTCCTACCGAAACACTGTACTGGGCTGGGCGACTCGTCAGCAGTAGATCCAGCAGAGCGGGCGTGTGATCTGACCTGTTTGGTATCCGGGTGATCCCGCATACCATCTGGGTCAGACCGTGGGAAAGAGCGAACGCATGGGCGGCCCTACCCGCATGATCAGTCCTGAGGGACCCCAGCCATTCAATGATGGCCATTGAAGTCCCCCAGAAATACTAGGTCAGCGTTCGGGAACCGCACCTGCGCTTCATCAGCCGTCTCGCTGAGGCACGGGAAGAGCTTTGTTGTCTCAGACTCCCCTGTGTGGGAACGGTAGACGCACACGTAGATCTGGCTCTCAGAGCCATGGTCTACATGCAGCCAAAGGACGGAGTTGGAGGGGTTCTCTAGGCAGCGCAACTGGCGGCAGCAAACATCCGCCTTAACGAACACGCACACTCCGGCTTTGTCTCGAAATTGTTCCTCGATGACATAGCCGGGGTAACACAGGTAAGACGTGTCGTTAGGGCGGCGTATTTGAGTCTCCGTGAGGAACATCACAGCGGGCCGTGCCGTCTAAAGGTGATGGTGGACAGCATCGAGGTTCGCATGGAGTCCACGGATGTTAGTGAACTCCACCTCGAAAAGTGAAGTTGTGGGGTTTCCTAGGGCCGCTGTGAAACGTTTTCTTTTTTTTGTTGCACTGCCATTGTATATTTGAAGAAGAAGAAGCGTGAATACAGGGCGACATTTGGTGCAGCAGTAAGTGACAAAGCGCAGAGGCTAGCTTTGTGTAGAACCGTGTGGTTAGATCGGGGCCGACTCGCCGGACGGAAGGGCTCCCAAACCCCCCTGATGCAAGACCGCCGCTACCCCACACCGGTTACCACCCGGAGCGGCGATCCCACATCAGGATTATGCGCAACATGGGGGGCAGCATCCTGGGGTGGTTGGTCCCAGGCGGGCCCCATGACTGTGTTGCAGGCGGCCGCGGCAACGCCGTTGCTAAGGGTCTCCCTGGCCGGCGAATCGACCTACACCACCCTAACTAGACTCCGTTTCGCCCCCACTGGTCCCATGCCTGCTGCACCATACATCGCCCCGGGCTCGGCGGTGCAGCTGCTGAACCCCTAACGCAATCCAGCCTGGGCTGGGTTACTTGGGGGGCTTTAGCACAGCTGCACGGTGGTACCCCCCCGAACCGACACTGTTGTACCCCCTGGTACCCACGTAGGGGCTGAAGCCTCTCCATAGGTACCATTAATTAACGAGTCTCCTCCGTTTATCAGCAGGTGCGCCACTAGCAGGTGAGGTCGCTGGGGCCCTAAAAATGTTGGTAGAGCCTCTTTGCACCCAAAGGTCTGAAGTATTGGCGGTTGATGGAGAAAATGTTCAATATCTGTCCACCTTCTTTCTAGTTGGCAATAGGCTCGCCCCCTACTACATGGGACCTAACATAGTAGGCGCGATATGGGTGTGTTTGTACACCTCTGCCTACCCCTTCGGGGAAAAAGGCGTGATGTTATGTTATGTTATGTTCTTTCTAGTTCGTTTACTACGCACACTACTGTCGGTGTCACTGCACACTCGAACTCGATCACGCTCCCGACACACAATGCCAACTGTATACACTTGCGGTTTTGTATAGGGTTTGTCCCGGTTATTTTCACAAATACGGACCACTGGATGCCAGACGTTCGGAAATTGAAACCCGTCCTCACGATTGAAATTCCTGTGTTTTTTAATTTCGATCGCTTCTCTAACCAATCTTGGTAAGCAGCGGCGTTGTGTCGAGAGCATCTGAGGGTTATATAACTCGATCCAGTGGTCGGTATCGGATTCCAATAAATGTTGAGCGATTGCAGATTTCTTCTTGACTTCCCTAAAGTGTTCCTTAATTCGGCACATAACCGTTCTTTTGATTTGTCCTATATAGGAACTGCCTCAACTGCAGTCAACCTTGTACATGTCCGGCCTGTCCAGAAGATCTTTAGGTGAGCGCAGGCATTGCGACAGCCTTCTGAAAAGAATGAAGATAATTTTCACAGAGACCTTTTTCTAAACTAAGACGTTACATGGTAAATATCCCAAACATACTAATAGTAATGTGAACGAACATGAAAGTTTAAATGCCTACCTACCCTTATTTATATAATCATTCTAAAACCATGATTTTGAAGGATTGTCAGCCGCATGATAAATTCCTAGTCCCTTCCCTACGCACGTTACAGCTTATGAGATTATAACATGATGATATTAAAGGGGTTCCAACCCGAAATAGATATCCCTTTGGTAATCAAAATATGCTTTATTACTAACGAAGCTTGAAACTGCTTGAAGCAAATTATTACACCTAATTATAATACAACTGGAGAATGCGGCAGCTGAGATGATATACTGAAATTGATAAAATACTCGTACTTATCTATTAATCAGATAAACTAACTTTTTCTAAAATATTTTACATCATCGATTTTATTTTTATTTGTTTATATTGTACTAGTGGTCGCCCTGTGTGAATGTAGCTACATATCAGTGAAAGACTTTTCAAAATCGATTAAGGAGTTACCTATTCAATTATTTATTTAGCCTATTCAATTCAAGCAAACAATCAAACCTTTCCTATTTATTATATTAGTACCAATATTGTAATTTACGTCATTTTATTCTCTAGAAATATTCTCAGGGATCTTTGTTGCTATAGAGCAACAAAGATCTAGAGGGCTAAACGAAAACGAAATCAATTTCCTTATCATTACAAAGTCAAGGGCAAGCGTCAACCTGTCACCTCCGTGATACAACACTGACAAGGAAAATGTTGGGATGAAATTCTTCAGCCCCCGAGCGAGAAATAATATAGGGTTGTGCAAAAATCCTTAATCTTCATAGTATAGAACAAAGTCGCTTCCGTTGCCTATGTAGGTATGTATGAATCTAAAACTATGCAACGGATTTGATGCGGTTTTATATATAGTGGTTCTCGAGGAAGGTTTTTGTGTATTTATATATATTGTCAAGCGACAAAACCGCGGGCGTCTGTTAGTATTTAATATTATTTATAAGCGATGGTAGTTGTTAACCCTAAGCTAGTTGTGGTTCTACCGTTGAAAGGCTAATTGTCTCCACTGTCGCCACTGGAAATACCTTAGTGTCACCAGAGACGCCCGCAGCAATGGACATGGGAGTGGCCGCGGTCTAGCGGAGTTGAAAAAAAAAAACGGCACAATGCGATTTATATAATTCTTTTATAATGTTGTCGTGCTTGATTGGTACGAGTATAAGTGTAAGGGCAAGTTTTTGTAACCAGAATTACCAAAAACTACCCTTCAGAGACAGGAGTGTGACCGTGTGTGAAAGGCAGAAAGCCGTTCTCCGACCGCAGCTTAATTTTTCTATCTGCATTAACATAACGAGGGGCTTGTGGTATAGTGGTAACCGACAATGTTAACACATTGCAAAGGTTAAGCAACATCTAGTCTTAGGATGGTGACCATTTCCTAAGACACTGGTCTCGGTCATCGGGCCCGGTTGTCATACGAACATCTATGGCAGTCGTTAAGAGTAGTTGGAGCTCAAATCAAAAATCCGACCGGTCTAACTGCAGAACTTCGATATCGCTCATGGGTTGTGAAGGTCAGATGGCAGTCGCTTCACGGAAAATATCGAAGTTCAGCCGAATCGTAGTTAGACTGGAAAGCCGACCCCAACTGAGTTAGGAAAAGGCTCGGTGAATGATGTGACTACGCAGATAAATAACAACGCCCACACCCTTTCTGTCGCCACCGGGATCATATCCAATCAACTCGAAATCAGGAAGATTTAAAGATACAGAAGAATGGAAATCCCTAAACCACGTAACAGTTGTCGTTAACTGGACACACTTTCTCATTTTACTCGAATTCATGACAAAGTACAGTCGCATACGACAGACATACAGACCAAAAACTAAAACAACAATATCGCATCTTCCCATGTAGCTACAGACAACGCTCATTTACTATTTTATGATACCTACATAATATGGATTCAATAAGAGAGAGATGGCGAGCGATTTCTGATTTGTTGCTAGTTTTTTTTAGGTTGCTAATATGGAAAGCCGACCCCAACTGAGTTGGGAAAAGGCTCGGTGAATGATGATATTAGTATAACGTTATAATTATCATGAATTTGTAAAAGAGTGTCAGTAATCTCAGCAGATTACTTATCAAATGCAAACCACTGTATGACCGTAACCTGGATTATGCGCAACGAGTTCGATTCTGTTTCGATACTATTGAAATAGGGTACCTAAGGGTCTCATCAAGATCTAAAGGCCCAAGCCAACCTTACCTGCAAGTGGTGCACCTGCCGAATCACGGACAAAAAGAAAAAGAAAGAAAAAAGAAAAAATGTTTATTCGAAATGTATTTGCATTACAGTGATTATTTACTGCTGCCAAAATGCAGCACAGTTTGTTGGCAGACGTAGCTCCTGATTAAAATACAAAACAATTATTTAAAAATAGTTTTACATTTTTTCTTGGCCTAATACCTGTAAAAAAATACAAGTTGGTTATACCCCCAATCAACACAAAATGTCCTTATGTATGTACTTAAAGTAACTAAATTTATTCCACAATTTTTTTGCAGTAGGTAGTTAGTATTGTTACCATGAACATAATAAATATGTAGGCTTACTCACGGCTAGAAGTTGCGCAGATAGTATGTACATTCTCAAGAAGGTTTCCACTTTAGTTTTGAAGCTTCCTATCGTTTGACAATTATTACATACATCTGGTAGGCTATTGAATATTACTGGCACGAGATATTTACTAGTTCTTTGACCGTAGGAACCTAGTAGTGACCTAGGTTCTGGCAAACATGCAAGTGCCCTTAGCGGCAATAGATTTGCCCCGGGGACTAGTAGTTACTGACGATAGGAGACCTTGGTAGGAGAAATAAACGTAATTATTATGTAGTATGAAATAGTTGACGTGTTTGATTGTTCGTGCGTGAAGAAAATACCGCTCGTATCAGCTAGTACAGTCAGCATCAGATAGGTATTAGCTTTCAAAGCAGTCAAATTTATCTGAAGAACATCAATTCAGTTTTATATTCTAGTACTCAAAATCTTTGCTACTAGTTGTCAATTAAGTGTTGGTTTTCTATGTATCGAATACGTATCTACAAAACCACAGACAATACTCAAAAGTCATTGTCATGTAATTTGTATCCTATACGATATTTGGACCATTCTGTCACCTAACATCTTTATGAAGCTGACTGTACGTACTTATTCTAGGTAGGTAACTATAGTTATAACCAAAGTTTAGCTTTTAGTTAATGAGTCGTCCTACAACTCAGTTTCAGAACACACTGTTCCCTATTGTTGCGTTCACCCAGTGACACCATTTTGTCTTTGACTAGGTTTTGCGCCTTTGTTGTGATGTCGGATTCATTACTCAGATCATGTTTTCTAAATACAATCTGTACAGTTTGTCTCCATCAGGGAATAGTCACCTATACTTCAGTCTCCATTAAGGTAATTAGAAGAGATTTTATTCTGGGAAACTTCGCATCAGTAATGATGTCGAGGACGTCACTAAAGCTCCCTAGTTTAAGTTGTTTTGTGGCAAAAAATGGAAAAATGTAATTATTGTTGTAGTTATTGTTCTGAGATCTTGTTTTTGACGTGTTTTAATATTGTGTGCCGCCCCTAGTGGAATATATTGGGCATACATATATTGGGCAACCTATATCAGAGCCGCTTAGTATTCACTTACGAAGAAAACGAGTGACACTCTTCCTCTATCAGCGTTTCCGAAAGTGGGCGATAACGCCCCCTTGTGCGCGCTGCAGGCCTAAAGTGGGGCGGTAACACCCAGAAAAACTGAAGTATTGTCAAAAGTCGCCACTTTAGACAATAACCCAAAGTTTGGTTACTTCTTGGTAATAAAATACACAACATACATCTCAAAAAATTGCAAATTCCTGTGTCTAGTATTCTTAAAGAGATTTTTTTCAAAAATGTCTTGTATTCACCAAGATTAATAAAAATCGTCGGTGTCGCTAGTGGACGCCAGCGCTTACCAGGGCGCACTCTTCATTTGAAGTTATAGTGGTTTTTAAGTAGGTAAAAAAATGGGGGCGCTAAAAAATAATTTATTATCAAAATAAATTTGGGAATCCCTGCTCTATATAATATATAAACACAATGCACAAAATTCTGTAAATAGAGTAGGTATCATTATTAAGTACGCTTAGACCAACATGTTCCTCTATGGTTATGGTAACCAAAGTTGCTCTTACAAGTAGGTAAGTTGTAGGTTGAGTAAAACTCATTAATATAATCTAGTTATGTTGGAACGCCCTGCCTGTGCACGTGTTTCCTCCCACATATAACCCTGGGTTCTTCAAGCGGGGCGTGAAGAGGCACATCACTGGGTTGTCAAGTTGAGGCGAGTCTATCTGTATTGTGTCGTATGAGAGTCGCCCACAATCGCTAGACGTCGTCACGACTTACCACCAGGCGGGCGGCGTCAATTTGGCAAGCCCAATATAAAAAAAATAAGATATATATTATATATATGTACGAGTATGTATAGTAGGGTGCTAAGAGGCCTTGCCAACATCTCCAGGGTCCAAGTCCTCCTCAACTGCACGCGGGGCACCTGGTGAAACACGGACGAGGCTCTGGCATACACTCAGTGCTCGGAGACGGCAAGCTCACCCCAGTTGCGTGGGGGATAGGGGGGGTTAACGAAGTGACTGGCGCAACGTGGGAGTAATATGTGCCTTTGGGAATAAAGACGTGATCTATTTTATTTGTTTATTTAATTTCATACAGACATCAGTCATTACAGGTACTTAACCCAATGCGACAGTGTAGTGATATTAATATATTACTAGGTATGCAATGCATGCTACTAATTGCAAATGTTGAGCGGAGAAAATTTCCTTAAATTTTTTTATGCTCTATTTTTATAATTTCAGAGATATGCACTCCCGGGTATGATGTCGACCAGCATACCAAATTTGGTCAAAATCGGTCGAGCTGTTTCGGAGGAGTTGGCACACAAACGTTTTACACTTGTCTAAGATACGCTATGCTTCGCTCCGCTCAATTAAACAATCTTACAAAATAATGAATCATAAATAAATTAATTTAATAAATCCAAAATGTCTAATTCAAAATAATAAATCAATAAGAAATCTCAAAATAATATTTAAGTAATAATAACTAAAAATCAAAATTCAATGAAACAATAATTTGAAACAAAAATTAAATAATTCTTAAAAATAATAATCATTAACAATAATTTAATAATATTATCTAATAATTAAATACAATAATAATTCATTTAAAATTTGTTCAGTAATAGATCACGCACAAAATTTCTAAATTTGATCTGTGTCTGTCTGTCACAATAACTATATCTATATCATAAGCCTTTTATCGCTTATTATGAAATATAATTAACATTGAAATAGGTATAGTTCGCAAAGTATTTGTGCGAGTGATCACGAAAAGTAGAGTAAAAAAGCTGTGTGTAGCTGTGTGGACAATACATGTGTGTGTAAAACAAGTGACATTATAAGTTCACGTACATGCACTCACACAAATGCAAAGCTCAGCTTACGCCTCGCGAACTGTACTCTATTTGTTTCGAAATTCGTACAGCTGATTTCAAGTTGATGTGGGATTTTGTTTCGTAATATGAAATTGTATCCTGGTTTGTATGACATGGGGATCAAATGTACAGACTACTAGTTTTTTAGACAGTGTCAATAACAAGAGACTAAGCCTTCGTCAACCTTTCCGTATTTACGTAAAAGCCGAAAATATCCGCTTAACCCTGTTTAACATGAAAGGGGTGTGTTCACTCGCTGTCTCCATAATATATAACAAAGATTGTGTGTATTTCACATTATGTAAATACCCCTTTTGTAGTCCGTCACTAGGTACCACAAAGTTAATATTGTTTTGTTCAAATTAAATTTAAACACTTTTGGTACTGTTTTTTTTTTGTTTTTTTAATATTCGATTCGCCAAATTGACGCCGCCCGCCTGGTGGTAAGTCGTGACGACGTCTAGCGATTGTGGACCACTCTCACAGCACGCAATACTATAGAGAGTGGCCCTAAATTTGACGACCTACTGATGTGCCTCTTCACGCTCCGCTTAAAGAACCCAGGATTATATGTGGGAGGAAACACGTGCACAGACAGGGCGTTCCAGGCCACTATCGTTCGGCAGAAAAACGTACGTTTAAAACGTTCGGTTCTCGCAAACATGCTAGGTATCCACTGTGTGGGAGTGGCATCTCTGCCCGGCACGAGTTGTTCGGGATCGGAAGGAAGAGGGTGGGATCAGATTGAAAAATCCCTGTGTTAGGTGACACTATAATAATACAGTAGAAATCTTATATCTTATTATATATTATATATATAAAAGAAAGTCGTGTTTGTTACAACACTTATAACTCGAGAACGGCTGGACCGATTGCCATGGTTTTTGATTTGTTGGATTTGTTTCCGTCACGAATAGCAGAATACATCTTAAAAACAATGAAATAGATGCTGATTTGTTTATTACATGTAAAACATTAGTTGTACAATCCTGTCAAATAGTGTAACAACAATTTTTTTTTTGGAGCTTATGGCCTGGTTGCTGAGAACTTTAAGCAAAAAAATTATTTTTTTCTGAAGACATCATGTGGGCGTTCAGAAATTTATTTTTTGTAAAATGTCTACAAAGTTCAGGTAGTGTTATATTTGTTTGTTTTAGCCATTAATTTTCGAAAATTATTTATTAATTATTTAATTTTTAATTCCAGAAAATAATACCTAAGATTTATTTTACAGTAAAAACATAAAATCATCGGAAAGGAACAAAATAAAAAAGAATAAAAAATCAGTTGGTAAAGGTTATAAGAATAAGGAAAAAAAATCTACAGGTTAACAAAAATGTAAATGTCTTTTTATAGGTTGTATATGATTTTTCTTGATAAGATATTCATACGTAGTGGTTATATACTCTTTGAGCTATTGTCTATGTCTCGAATTATATTGTTATTATATTTGGTGGTTTTATGCGAGTGCACATTTTAATAACAATGCCGCGTCCTAGAAGATCTAATCTTTCCCAGCGAAGCCGTAATGCAATTAGGCAACGGAATATCGCAAGTCAATTATCTGATGGAGAACGAGAAATTGCATGAGAACAGCGCCGCGTTAGTATGGAGCAAAGAAGGGCCTTAATTCGTGCTTCTCAAACACAAGAGCAAAGAGAGGCAGCCCGTGAAACGGCTAGGTTAGAAACGAGAAATCGTCGAGCTTATCGTACAGATGAACAGAGGAATAATCTTCGAAGTGCAAGAAGAAATGGTTCAAGTATTGATTTGAATCGAGCAGCGTTTCTGTATAATTGCACCATCGACTACAGCTTGCATCGTTTAGTTTGCATTGGTCCAATGGACGTTGTTTGCCAGCATTGTGGAGCATTGAAGTTTGCTGGTGAAACGCCTGGTTTGTGCTGCCTTAGTGGTAAAGTGAAATTGCCATTATTGGTTCCGCCACCAGAGCCATTGTGCTCCCTGCTTTATGGCGAAATCCTAGAATCACGACATTTTCTAGCGAACACTCAAAAATGCAATGTCTGTTTCCAAATGACTTCATTTGGGGCGGAAATTATCGAAGAACACGGATATAATCCGACATTTAAGGTAATTTACGTTAAAAACTTTATTTTCTATCATTGTAAAAAAAATCTGGAATGTAGTTTGTTAGATTTCTGTATTTGTCTCTGAAATAAAAATGGCATGTTATTATATGAAAAAAAAAGTGTTTACCGCATGCTCACATTCTGATTTGGTTAGTCGAAAGAATTCGGCCAGATCAAATAGATGACATCATATGTGCGGAGATTCCTGCTCCTGAAACCGATCCAGACCTACATGATGTTGTAGTCACGAATATGATTCATGGACCGTGTGGCACTATCAACCGACAATCACCGTGCATGGTCGACGGCAAGTGTTCCAAACGGTATCCACGAAAATTTACGGCAGAGACCATTACAGGCAACGATGGTTATCCATTGTATCGGCGTCGATCGCCCGATGATAATGGTAGAACTATCACAACTAAAGTGAAAGGAAACGATTTCGTAGTTGACAACAGTTGGATTGTTCCATATTCGCCACTTCTTTCCAAAACATTCAAAGCACATTGTAATGTTGAGTATTGCAATTCGGTCAAGTCAATTAAATACATTTGCAAATATGTCACGAAAGGGAGCGACATGGCGGTTTTTGGTATCCAAACATCCAATAACAAAGATGAAATCACGCGCTATCAAGTTGGTAGATATGTGAACTGCAATGAAGCAATTTGGCGTATATTTTCATTCCCTATTCACGGACGTCATCCCACTGTTTTACATTTAGGGGTGCATCTAGAGAACGGTCAGAGAGTATATTTCACAGCGTCGAATGCTGCTCAACGTGCCGAAACACCTCCAGCGACAACACTGACCAGTTTTTTTGCGATTTGTCAAAGCGATCCGTTCGCACGAACTTTGCTTTACTCAGAAATGCCACGTTATTACACTTGGAACGCTACATCGAAGAAATTTCAACGTCGAAAGCAAGGCGATGCAGTTCCTGGTCAGATATGCGTTCTACTGATGCTCTTGGTCGTATTTACACAGTTCATCCGAAGAATGATGAATGTTTCTATTTGTGGTTGTTGCTGGTACATGTGCGAGGGCCAACATCATTTGAATCACTACGAACTGTTAATGGTATCGTGTGCCCCACATTTCGTGCAGCATGTCAAGAGCTAAATTTGCTTGAAAACGATACTCATTGGGACACGAGAATCGCTGAAGCAATTATTTCTGCATCTCCAAGTCAGATACGCACATTATTTGCTATCATCATTTCAACATGCTTCCCATCGAACCCACGTGACCTGTGGAACAAATACAAAGATAACATGTCAGAAGATATTTTACATCGAATTCGCGTCAGCTCAAGAAATTCCGATCTTGAGGTGAATGAGGAGATCCATAACCAGACTTTGCTCTTGATCGAAGATATGTGTTACCTCATGTGCGGCAGTTTGTTAGTTAGGTTAGGAAGCCAGCGCCAGATCGCGGAATGAATGACGCATTTAATAGCGAATTGGAACGTGAACATGAATATGATCCACATGAACTAATCCAATCAGTTCAAACGAATGTACCTCTGTTGAATCCTAAGCAGAGGGAAGTCTATGATACACTGATTAATGCAATTGATGATGGAAATGGCGGCCCATTTTTTTTTGGATGCCCCCGGTGGAACTGGGAAGACATTCCTCATGTCATTGATTTTGGCCACTGTACGTGCGAGATCCGAAATTGCGGTAGCAATTGCTTCTTCTGGAATAGCGGCCACATTGTTAGACGGATGCCGTACGGCTCACTCAGCGTTAAAATTGCCATTAAACCTTCAAACTACTGAACAACCGACATGTAACATTTCGAAACACTCCGCAATGGCCAAAGTTTTAGTAGCATCAAGCCGACGAAATAAACGCTTGCCTCAAAGCATCAAATCTGTGGCGATATGTAAAGAAACTTCAACTGTCTGTAAATATGAGAGTTGCATTGTTGAACGATCTATCTGCTGATGATTTCTCGAAGCAATTGCTGACTATCGGTAATGGCCGTGTTCCTGTTGACAAATCGAGCGGTTTGATTTCATTTCCTCCAAATTTTTGCAAGTTCGTATCATCAAAAGACGAGCTTATCAACAAAGTATTCCCGGATATCATTGCTAACCACAAAAATACTAAATGGTTAAGTTAGCGAGCAATTTTGGCCGCTAAAAATAAAGATGTAGATGACCTCAATTATATAATTCAAAATCAAATCGTAGGTACTCTGTATTCATTCAAATCTATCGACTGTGTAACGAACGAAGAAGAAGCCACTAATTATCCAACTGAATTTTTAAACTCCTTGGATGTGCCTGGTTTACCACCGCACAATTTAAAACTTAAAGTTGGCTCGGTAGTCATCATGCTTAGAAATTTAAACCAACCAAAACTGTGTAATGGAACGCGTTTGGTGATAAGAAAACTGATGAGCAATGTGATTCACGCGTCGATACTTAAAGGAAAATTTAAAGATGAGGAAGTTCTTATTCCAAGGATTCCGATGATCCCAACGGATATGCCCTTTGAGTTTAAACGAATTCAATTCCCGATTCGTCTTGCCTTCGCCATGACGATCAACAAATCACAGGGCCAATCCTTGACTATTTGTGGCCTCAATCTAGAAAATGCATGATTTTCTCATGGTCAATTGTACGTGGCATGCTCACGTGTCGGCAAACCATCCGCTTTATTTGTTCTTGCGCCTGACCAAAAAACAAAGAATGTCGTTTACCACAAAGTGCTTGAATGAAAATCCTATTAATGAATTAATCCGAGTTTTTTTTTCCAATCTGCACAACATAGTTTTCAATCATTTTTTTCTGACATGTGTTTGAAGTATTTAATTATTATTTTTTATTATTTTTTCTTTTTATTCTCATTCTGTATGTTTGTTTTCATCATCATTCATCATAATAAAATACTTTTTTGTTTCTATCTATATAAATATATTATTTTGTATCATTGTTTTACGTTCATCAAAGCCTAAATTAGTTCAGCTAAAAAGTAACACGACATTCATTGACTGTTGAGCGGTACGAAGTTCGCGGGGTCAGCTAGTAATAATAATAATTTAACAATAATAAGTGAGTTTCAGCAATAAAACAACATTTCAAACAGAAGTAGCCCCTATATAGCTCGAGTGATGAGCAAGCAACTCATTGCCATTTCTCTGTATCGTTCAGATAATCCTTAATAGTATATAATATGCCTTTCTTAGGAGGTGTGTCTTAACAGCCACTTTGAATTTATTCAAAGGAAGGTTCATAATGTTTAGATGAATTTTGTTATAAAAACGCACACCAAATCCTGCAAAGGAGTCATGAACCTTCTGTAAACGATAATACGTCCCAACCAATTTATGCTTATTTCTAGTATTTATTGCATGTATGTCACTGTTCATACTGTATAAATGTATTCTGTTTAACGAACATAATATTCGCATATTTATATTGTGATGCAACTGATAAAATGCCTATTTCTTTAAATCTTTCTCTAAGAGAAACTCGTACATTCAGTTTATAAATCGCACGTATAGCTCGCTTTTGGAGTATAAAAATGATCTCTATATCAGCTGCCTTGCCCCACAGTAAAATTCCATACGACATGACACTGTGAAAATAGCTAAAATAAACCAGCCTGGCAGTTTCTACATCCGTGAGCTGTCTGACTTTACTAATAGCAAAAGCCGCAGAGCTAAGTTTCCCTGCAAGACCCGATATTTGGGCGTTCCACTGTAATTTACTGTCAAGAGTAACACCCAAAAATACGATTGATTCTACAAGATTAAGGGTATCACCGTTCAAAATAATATTAGTACCGTAGTTCTGAACATTAGGCATACTAAATCTAACACACTTCGTCTTTTTTGCGTTCAGAAGTAAATTGTTGGTTGTAAACCAATCCAGAACTAGTGCAAGTGAACTATTTACTTCGCCAAAATTCCTCAGCTTGCGATCAACTTTAAAAATAAGTGATGTATCATCGGCGAATAGAACAATGTCGCACAAGTTCTGTACATAGAACGGTAGATCATTAATGTAAACTAAAAATAGAAACGGACCTAGAATTGATCCTTGTGGCACGTCCATAGCTACAGAAGCCCCTAAAGACCGACTACCATTGATATCAACATGTTGTATTCTATCACTGAGGTATGAGGCAACTAGGTCCAGTGCCGAATCTCTGATACCATAATAATTGAGTTTCCGAAATAGGGTATTATGTTCAACGCAATCAAAAGCTTTGGAGAGATTGCAAAATATACCAATGGCATCTTGCTTATTCTCCCAGGCATTGAAAATATGCTTCAGAAACGTTACCCCTGCGTGAATGGTAGAACGACCTCTTGTGAATCCATACTGCCCATTATGTAGTAGCATATTTGAATTAAAATGTGATTGTAATTGCTGTAATATAATTTTTTCAAAAATAAGGTAGTATTGAAATTGGTTTAAAATTACCATGGTCGCTTTTTGATCAAGTTTTAAATAAAGGTATCACTTTGCTGTATTTCATGAGATCAGGAAACACTCAATTATTGACACATTTATTAAATATTGCAGCTAGATGTGGAGATATATTCACAATAATTTCACAGAAATACCCCACAAGTCAGCTGTCTCTTTTGAGTTAAGCGACTTGAATACTTTTATAATATCATTGGGGTTTACATATTCAAAACTAAATGAGACATGACACTGATTCACCCCGCTTTCCAGCATATTTGGATCAACCTGGTTAAAGTCAATACTAGCAACTTTTGCAGAAACGCTTTCATTAAATCGTTCTAGGCGATATGTCCTCATTGGCCTACATGAAATTTTATTTCCCTTAGCCGTGATATTGATGGGAAATACGACCTTTTGCCCCAGAATGTCAGATTTGAAGTTACATAATAAGGTCATAGATGCAATCTCTGCAGTCCGAACAATTAAATTTTTAGCTTAGAGCAACAATGGGGGGGGGGGGGGGGGGGGGGGGGGACCGTGTAGCTCAATGGGTTTTTAGTATCGTAATATATATTTATATAACGAGTACCTACCGCACTATAAAAATATTTACACTACATTTGCCCTTCAAACAAAATCTCTCCTTTAAATAAATCGTCTGACATTATAAATCATTCCCTAATGGGATTTACGAAGAAATTATTTTATGCCTAATAATGGAGTGGCAAAGAGGAATAAAGTGGAAATTTGATGAGGTGCGGCATCGTGGGAGCCGGTAACGAACCGTGACGTCAAACGTTTGACTCCATTCTTTATGACAACGATGTCAGAAATTATAGAGACCGCTCTGAATAAATTTTGAGAAATTTATTTCAGGTGAGAAAAAAGTTTTATTTACATTAATTTGTTACCGTCCCATGGATGAACCGTTCGCTCCAGTAAATAGCGTACCGAAACTCATGATAATCTATGGTCTAACTTTTTAGTGATAAGAAAATAATTCAAAAGTCTTCGTAAATAAATAATAGTTTCAAAAAACACGCTTTTATAGAGAATCCAACTAAAAAGTAGAAAATTAATTTTAATAAGATTGAGTTAAGAATAGTGTAAATAAGAAATAAATGTATATTATTGTAAATAGCGTGAGGTGCATTTTAAGATATTATCAAAATGATAATTCTTCTACTCATATCTGTCCATAAAATACCTATTTATAACTATTGACACTATGCACCTCACACTTTTTTTTACAATAATATACATTTATTCCTTATTTACACTATTCTTAATTCAAACTTATTAAAATTAATTTTCTACTTTTTAGTTGGATTCTCTATAAAAGCGTGTTTTTTTAGTTTTTTAAACTATTATTAATTTTTCATTTTTTAGTTTTTACCTATTTTAATTTTTTTTTTAATTGTCTATCTTATTATTGCATTGTCATCGGTCTTTGACAGGTGTGCAAAGTTTGAATTTATCTGATAAACCTCAGAACTTTAATTGGCAGTGCCATAGCGGCTGGCACGTAAGGTGTTGCCTTTCATCAACATTTCATCGCAAGACAACGGGTTTCAATTGGCATTTTGGACATAATTCATTATATGTGTGCCCAGTGACGGCAATAGGCTTGCCGCCTATTACGTGGGACTAAAAATACTGGTAAATTGTGGGTGTGTAATGAGCCTCTGCTTACCCCTTCGGGGATATAGGCGTGATATGTGTGTGTGAGCATATTTTGTATAGATATAATTATAATCTCAATCACGTTATGTTCAACTTTTTCGAAAAGTTTGTGATGTCGGCTATTTACGCAGAGATTTGAGTTCTTACTTATATTTCTTTTCTATCCTTTTTTAAGTATTCTTATTTTAAAAATTTCAATTGCTTCGATTTTAAGACCATCACTCATTGATAGGTAATATCTTAAAGTCTTTTTCTCTCCGATAAACTAGTCTAAGTACTAAGTTTTTAAATACTTTGACACGTTGAAATCAACGTGTCAAAGTATTTAAAAACTTAGTAACACGTTCATAGAAATAATTTGAAGTTAACAGAGTTGGGTACAACATAGGTACCACCTCCATTTGTGACCCTGCTTACATCATGTAGCATCTCGATGAGATGACTTTTTCTTAACAAATGATAATGCCACTTTGCTTAAGGATCCATGACATTCTAGAATAGGTATACTATTTCGTTGTAGTACAAATTTTATTAACATTGAAACGTTTATACTGAAACTTTAGTAGGTATAGCAATTTAGTATTCAATTTTAAGTGCTTTCTGAAATATCTATATATAGTTATCTCATCTTTTTTTCTTCTAATAAGTAAAATGAATTGCCGTTCGTCTGTCTCGCTAAAACTCAAGAGCCAATTTGGTAGATTTAGGTCTTGAAATATTTATGAAAACTCAGGGAAATTTTAAAAGTAAACTTTGTGTATGCGGTACGAAGTTCCCCGGACTAGTCAGTAATAATACTACTTACTATTACATTATAATACTATTACATTACCTAGTAGTAGTAATAATCGGCTGGACTCTTCTTAATGAAATTTTATGTCGGCGCAGATACTACTAGTCATTTCCACTCTTTTTATCTCTATTACACTCGAAAATTGGACGCAGCTGGTTAAATATAAAACCAATTTTCTAACCGAAGTTAAACGAAACGAGGGAAAGAAGGCTTCAAAACTCTTTAATTACTTCCTCTGACGTACCAGATTAGTGGACATAGCGTCTTGAAGCTGGCAAAGGGCCGCTACTGCCATTTTGCGAACGAATGGATTGCCAATATTAAATTTTAAGAATTCACTTGCAGAGCTTAATCGGAATTCAAAAAGTAAAGTCGGCAAGTTTGTTTTAGAAGAAATAAAAGACAGTGATTGTGAACATGGTAGCACATCCTATTACTTTCTACGTTGGTGGCACATCCCTACGAATGTATCCTACCTATGTTCAGCATAGAAAGAAAACATACTAAGTAACTGGACTTATTACAAAGTGATGAAACAAAGTGCCAAACTTAGAGCATGAATAATTTAGTAGCCTTATATGCATCTCTAATGAGTCTCTTTAATATCCATTATGAGAGCAACTATCTCGACCACCGACCCGAAATTACACCACAAAAATAAGGAGTATGCTTGCAATAAATTAAGTCGAGCATAACCAACTTTTACACTGGCACAGACCGAACCACGTCGGCACACATTAAGTGCGATACATTGCTGTATGTGATGTTTAAAATCTAACCGAAATGCTATTAAGAGCTTTATTATGTAAAATTCTGGCTCTCATCCAAAACCTACAGAGTTGAGTTGCCAACTCGTGGTATAAATCGTATGACATTGTTCTTTAAATGGTCGGTTGGTGGCTGTTTCAGTGACTGTATTTATGGGGTGTGTGGCTTTGAGGTTTGTAGTATTTATTGACAACCTTAACGCTGTGTAAGTGAATAATGTTGGTAGTATCTTAAAATATAATTTACTTAGACTATAATAATGAAGCGAAGCATGCGTAGCTTTGCGGCTAAGTGGTTGGTCTTACGTTTCGGCAACATGGGTTCAATTCACAAGTTCTACACATAAACAGATAAATTATTGATCATCATCATCCACCGAGCCTTTTCCCAACTCAACAAACAACGAGTTCTAACAGCGATGCGGCTGAACTTGATATTTTCCGTGAAGCCACTGCCATCTGACTTTCACAACCCATGGGCGATATCGATGTTCTGTAGTTAGACAAGTCGGATTTCGTTTTAGGGCTCCAAATACCCTTAACGACTGTCACAGATATTTGTGCTCGGAGTGCCTCTTAGGCACGGAGGGGTCTCAAAATGTCTTATGTAATTGTCACACATCCTAAGACCGGCCTGGCTAGATGTTGCAATGTGTTAACTTACGCGGTTAGCACTCGGCCACGAGCCCCTCCCGTAATAAAAAATAAATCATTGATAAATACAAGAAAAGGGCTAAGTATAGAACCTTGTAGAACGCCTATGGTAACTGGTGATTTAGATGATTTGACTCTACTAACAAAACACGTAGTATCCTATCAGTGACGTAAGAAGCAACGAGATCGAGAGCTCTATCTTTAATATGTATATATTAAAGATAGTATATATAGTGTATGATAGTACATATATATATATATATATATATATATACTATAGTGCATGAATTTCTTAAGAATTTCTTAAGAGTGTAGATATTTTGAACGATGAAATCAAATACTTTAGAGAGGTTGCAGAAAAATGTCAATGTCCAAACCACAAAAGTGTTAATTAAGATCTTATAGTACACGGGGTTTTATATGGCGTGTACTTCTGATAAGAAAGGATTTTCCAAAATTCTACTCCTAAAGGGGTGAAAAAGGGGGGACATAGTTTGTACGGGACAACGTGACACCTCAGAAACTACTGCACCGATTTTAAAATTTATTTCGGTAATTTATAGCTACATTTTTAGCGAGTAACATAGGCTATATAACATCACAACAGAGTTAATAGGAGCGGACCAGCATTGCGTGACTATAGCTTGTTGGACGTTAATAACCGCAATCTCTCAGAAATGGTAATTCCTAGGAAAGACTTATTTGTAGGTTATTTTATTAGCTACAATTTTGTACAAAACCAATTTTTGATATAATTCACTGTTTACGAGAAAAATCCAAAAAACCGATAATTTTCAACTTTTTAACTTTTCAACCTTGAATAACTTTTTTAGCACAAGTCGGATCGATGGGAACTTTTGATATTTGATTTATAATGATGTACTTAATACCTGCACCACTTTGCAGCTCTATACAAATTAATGCAAATTTACAATTTTGTTCCGAATATTTTAACTGGATAGCTACCTGATTTGAGATTTCTTTTTGAGATATATGTGGGAGACTCGGTAAAATAAAGGTACTTACGAAAAATGAGCTTGCTGTTTATCAATATTTTTCAGTGTTCTACGGCCCGTGTACTATTAGTTTGCTACCTCCAGAAAACAAGCACTTTCTCACCTAAATCATTCTCCACGGTCCTGATTCTAATCGAAACAAATCACTACAACCCTCGTTGTAAAACACCAAAAAGATATGAATGTGTCGGTCGCCGTATCACAACCTCACATTGAAATGTCAAATAGAGAAAGTGAAAGAATCTTTCTGGCAAAATTGTTGGTACATGTGAATGTATGACGAATGAACCGTATTTTCATTTCTTGAGAAGCTATTTTATTCTTGCGGGATGGTTAGTTTTGTGTTGATTTCTGAACGTAAACGGTGGGGGCACGTTGAGAAAGTTTGAGGAGATAACGTTACAACGAATATTATCAACCATTCAACGCCGACGTGTTAAGGGGATAGCGGGAAATGTCACTGTTTATGTGCAAACTGTGCGACTTTTTATATACGTTTTTCTTTGTTAAGTTAGGTACGGATATTTTGTTGCTATCTTAATGGTTGTTTGAAAGTTTTATCACTGTTTTGTTTTTTTTTCTGACATACGTTTATGTCACTATTTTGTTAATGTTACCAATTTATTTACGAACATCATTGGGGTTGGATTAAATGCTCTGTTAATCTCTCCTGTTACATGATACCAACAAAATGACAAGCGAAACGTAGGTGAAATGAACCCCACTCTCTATCCCTTCTGGGATAAAGACCTGATTTGTGCTGTTTTTTTTGTAAATAATTTTAATACTGTCCAAAAGGAAATCTCAACAATACTGGCATGAATGTCACTTTGGATTGGTTATTTGGATATTATTATCGCATGAGGATGTTGTAGTGAGTAGTGGGTCGCTATTGTGAATGTGATGGGTCGTCTTGTGTGTATTATACCAAGGGTATTAGATACCTTTGCTATACCCCTAAGAGGGCTCTTTGGTTTATTTCCTTTATTAACTTCCAAAATAAGTTCTATCTCTTTAACTTTTCGCTGGGCGCTACTGGAAATTACCTACTGGTGCGTCTCAGAAATACCCAGCAATGGACGTAGGAGCGGACACTTAAAAAAAAGAAAATTTATCTTAGATCACTGCTTTATTTATCTAACCAGCGAACAAAGTTTTGCAATTAAGTGGTCTTTCAACGAGTCTATAATACCTAGTAAGTTTAAGGGGGTTCGTGATTAAAGTGGTTTGTCCAATTAGCTTAACATTGCAAAGGTTAAGTAAACACTAGCTAGGTCGTTCTTAGGATGGGTGACCTTTTCTTAAGATATTCAGTCAGACCCATCCGTACCTCGGAGAGCAGCCATCAAATGAAACTCCGCAAACAGGACATAGGTAAAACTCAATCATCATCAAACATACGCCATATTATATCATTTACAAGATAAATATCATTCCACAACACCTATCACAGAGGAAAACTTTATCAAAACAATGTAAACACCTTTTATATTCATAAATCTGATTCAGTGACATGATCTGGCACTCTGCGGGTAATATTCGTGAATGATAGGTACTCTCTTATTACGGTATTTCTTCATACGTACTGAAACATAATATTTTATTTTTTATATCCAGTTTATTACAGCACTTAGGTATCTATTTATTGGTCGGTCTGAATTAGGATGGTATAGTGAGAATATAAGAGAATAAACCCTATGATCAACGTGTGAAAGAACTCTGTCTAACTTCTCTTGAAAGACACAGAGAACGGGATAGCCTTAAAGAAACATATAAAATACTGACCAACTACTACAATGTGGCAGGACTGAATTATATATTATGTAAAGAGAGAATGAGAATAAACATCTTCGTGGGACCTGTGTAGAGGACAATCTAAAGGAAACCCCTTTAAACATTTTCTGCCGAACCGAGTAGTCGCTGAGTGGAACAGTTTGCCAGTACATGTCATAAAGGCACCCACTGTTTATGCTTTCAAGACCCAACTTGACAGTGTCTTCAGATCCAAGAATACAAATGTATAATAATAATTGACCAAGCGAGCAAAGTCTACAATAGAGATTGGACAATTTTGCTTTCGTCCGTCCGTCTATCCGTAGGCATGTGTGTTCCGGGCTATCAGCCTGATTTATTGTCCGGTCTCAACTGGCACAAGTATTCCAAAATGATTTGATGATCGTGAGATCTACTGTTGTACCAGGTAGGGCGACCACTAGTTTATTTATTTCGGTGGTATTAGTTAATTTTCAATACAAACACTTTAATGCCTTTGAGCTTTTTTTTTTTTTTTTAATCCGCGACCTTGGGCGCGGCCGCACCTACGTCCATTGCCGAGCGCCTCCGGTAGAGACTAAGAGAATTCCCGGTGGCGCCCGGCGGACCTTGGCCATCCGCGTGGCCACTGCATGGTGGTCGGGTGTTACCCCGCATCTTTGGGGTCGGGTTTTATCCCGCGTCGGTGAGTGAAGGCGTGCGTGGGGTGCAGCCCCACATCACGCAGCCCTTCTAGCCTGCTGCATCCATCGTCCTCAGGCCCCGATCATGGAGGTCGATGGTCCTGGGCGTAGTCACGTCTGCGGCGACCTCGCCGCACACTTCGGAACTCAGCGGGGAGGGTACGCTCCCTCACCCTACCGGCCGCCTCCTTCACGAGCATTACCTGCTCGCAGAAGGAAACGGCCGCGTTCCACTGACTCTCGCTAGAGACCATGGCTCGTAGCATGGTCTCCAGCGAGAGCGTATCTACGCCCAGGCCCACAACGAGGTCCCGGCGCTGACTCGCCCATGCTGAGCATTCCACCAACGTGTGGAATGCCGTGTCTACGCCGGAAGTCTCGCAGTGTTGACACGCGGGTGTGACCTCACGATGCATGCGAAACAGATACTCACCGAAGTTTCCGTGCCCGGTGATGACCTGTGTCGCACGATACGTGAGGCCTCCGTGCTGCCTCTGCAGCCACTCCTCCATGATCGGTCTCACCGCCGCGATGGTGGTGGTTCCCCACTTTGGTTGCTGAAGTCGCACCTTCCATGTCTTCATGAGATCCTGGCGGAGCTGGGACCGCTGAGCCTCGATTTCTCGAGACGCAGGCCTGTGGTCCCGCTCCAGCGCCTCCTTGTGCCATTGGAACAATGCCGCAAGGGCTCTCGCTTCCAGGTCCCATGGAGGGGTCGCGGCTAGGAGACATGCAGCCTCTAGGGAGATCGTGCGGTACCCTCTTATTGTTCTGACGGCCAAGGTCCTCAACGATCTGTGTAAAACAGCAGCGTTGTTGGCCGTCAGACTCGGCGCCCATACGGGAGCCCCGTACACGGCCATACTCCGCACGATCCCTAGGTACAGTCTCCTGCAGGAAGCGTTGGGTCCCTTTAAGTTGGGTATCAGTCGCGAAAGCGCAGCTGTCGCCCCCGTCACTTTGGGGACCAAACTTCGGAAGTGTGGTCCGAAATTCCACCGGCTATCGAGTACGAGCCCCAGATACTTCATTGTGGGCTCGATGCCGATGCTAACGCTCCCTACATTTACACTGGATCCTGGAGGTGGCCCGCGCTGAGGTCCGTGAAAACACAGAGCCTCGGACTTATTCAGTGCCACGTCCAGTCCCAGCCGCCGTATCCGACCCACGACTTCAGCAACCCCAGTCGTGACCTTGAGTGTTGCCTCCTGGTGCGTTGCTCCCCGCACCGTGACGAGGGTATCGTCAGCGTAGCAAGTTACGCTGACGCCCTCAGGCAACGCACCCCGCAACACCCAGTCGTATCCGATGTTCCACAGGAGAGGTCCTAGGACCGACCCCTGAGGAACACCGCACGACACATCTCGCCGAGCTGGCCCGAGCCAGCTAGGGTAAGTTATAGCCCTCTCGGATAACTATGCCCCGACAATACGACGGAGGTAGAGAGGCACTTCATGGTATACCAATGCCTCCCTAACGCAACTCCAGGGTAAGGTGTTAAACGCGTTGGCGATGTCAAGAGACACCGCCAACACCACCTCGCCCCGCGAGACAGCTTCCTCCGCCAGGGTCTTCACGCGCATGATCGCGCTCACGGTGGACCGTCCCCGACGGAAACCGTACTGGTTGTCCGCCAGGTCTGGGCCCACACGCGTGAGATGCTCGACGAGGCGTTCCGCAATAATTCGCTCAAAGAGCTTACACACCTCATCGAGCAACACGATCGGCCGGTAACCCGACGGTGAGTCCAACGGCCGCCCCGCTTTCCGGATCAGGACCAGTTTCCCCGTCCTCCACACCTTGGGAAACTGGCATGCCTTTGCGCTGTATATGTAATGAACACTCTATATCCCTTCTAGGATAAAGACCTGATTTGTGCCGTTTTTTTTTGTAAATAATTTTAATACTGTCCAAAAGGAAATCTCAACAATACTGGCATGAATGTCACTTTGGATTGGTTATTTGGATATTATTATTGCATGAGGATGTTGTAGTGGGTAGTGGGTCGCTATTGTGTACACTTTAAGCCTAGTTCGCATTAGGCTAGTAATTTAGAAGAGTAGCGATTAATTTAGTAGCTAAATATATGCGAACTACAAAAATTTAGTCGAGTAATTTAGTAAATGATTTAGTCGAGTCCATCCATTTTACTCAATTTTTTCGGGCGAGTAGCGCCTCCCACCACGCATCCGTGCTCACTGGTTCACCGGCTAAACAAGTCCGAACCTGTCGATTAGTCGAGTTCATTAGTGGCCGCCACCACTCACTTGTGTACTGTATTAAACCGTAATGCGAACGATTTCTGTGTAGTAGCGAGTAGTTTAGCCACTAAATTACAGCTACTCTACTAAATTACTAAAGCAGTGCGAACTAGGCTTTACTGAAAACACTTTAGTTTGATGGTAGAAAGGTAATAATTCAAAGTCATGTCACGCGAGCGTGGAAGGCTGGCGGCGCATCGGGCGGCGGCGGGTAAGTATAAGTGGTCCATTTCCCATCTGCGCTGTGCATCCGTATTTTAATGTTTAATGGGTAATATTAGAAGCCACGAAACAATTAATTAGGTAGGTATCAAATATGGTTTTTAAGTCTATCAAAATACATTAAATATTTTATTTTTTAAACAAAACAATAAGTCTTGTACTAAATAATACGAATATAAATAATTTAATTTGGTAATAATTACCAACGCAGCCAGGATTTTGGCAACCTTCTCAGTCAGTAAATGACGCGGAGTATTTCTTACCCGAATCTGTATAAATATTATAAGTAGGTGTGGGTACATAACCTTACTGACGAAATACGGCATAGATATGAATAGGATATACCTTTTATTGTCTGACGTTTCGACATGGTTACACCGGCCGTGGTCAAAGTCTGACCTAATTAGTTATTATATCAACTAAATTACATTAATATTTATGAACTATAATTAAGTTTGCATCGTTTCGAACTTGCTACAAAATGCATCTGAAACTGAATGTAGTACCAAACATAGCTACTAAACACCGACGATTTTTCAAATTTTGCCTATCGCGTGGCCCGGCTAAAGCGAAAGAAAAACACCTTGGTGGGTTTACGGCCGCTTCTTATATTGAATCTAAATCCATATTTAGCTACCAGAGATTGATAATTGAATCCAAATCCATATTTAGCTACCAGAGATTGATAATTGAATCTAAATCCATATTTAGCTACCAGAGATTGATAATTGAATCCAAATCCATATTTAGCTACCAGAGATTGATAATTGAATCCAAATCCATATTTAGCTACCAGAGATTGATAATTGAATCCAAATCCATATTTAGCTAAGAGATTGATAATTGAATCCAAATCCATATTTAGCTACCAGAGATTGATAATTGAATCCAAATCCATATTTAGCTACCAGAGATTGATAATTGAATCCAAATCCATATTTAGCTACCAGAGATTGATAATTGAATCCAAATCCATATTTAGCTACCAGAGATTGATAATTGAATCCAAATCCATATTTAGCTACCAGAGATTGATAATTGAATCTAAATCCATATTTAGCTACCAGAGATTGATAATTGAATCCAAATCCATATTTAGCTACCAGAGATTGATAATTGAATCCAAATCCATATTTAGCTACCAGAGATTGATAATTGAATCCAAATCCATATTTAGCTAAGAGATTGATAATTGAATCCAAATCCATATTTAGCTACCAGAGATTGATAATTGAATCCAAATCCATATTTAGCTACCAGAGATTGATAATTGAATCCAAATCCATATTTAGCTACCAGAGATTGATAATTGAATCCAAATCCATATTTAGCTACCAGAGATTGATAATTGAATCCAAATCCATATTTAGCTACCAGAGATTGATAATTGAATCCAAATCCATATTTAGCTAAGAGATTGATAATTGAATCCAAATCCATATTTAGCTACCAGAGATTGATAATTGAATCCATTTCTTACTTTCTGTACGTCAAGAAACAACCAATGATCTGATATGCCGATCCTTATTTCGAAAGGATCTTTGGGAGGCTTGACATTTAGTGGGTAGAGTAGTCCGGCCCGATTTGAGCTTATAGGGGCTTACCCTGCGGGGTAGGTATTCCACACCGAGGTGAAGTGTGTAATACATTCTACCACGTACAAAAAAAAACTGAATTCTTAAACTGAATTCAGTTTTTTACATTTATATAAAACATAAACTCTTTTTACTCAACATTTCGAATTTCACTTAACCATCTTGACTTGAAACCAGGTCAGTCTATCAAACAGTACTAAGCAAACCTTTTAACCCGACAATTAATTATTGCATTTGAAGAAGTTTGAAAACCATTAACTCACTTAAAAATCGTTTTTTTCTGTTAAAAGCTTCTTTGAACTGCTTTCTAGGTACAAACTGAGGAGAGTATATCTTATTAGATGACTTATTGTAGGTACATTTAGAGAGGAAGGAGGGAACGATAATGTCGATGATAATATGAACTATGGTGAGCTGGTAATTGACGACCATGCCGCATCGCAGATGTTTTGAAAGGGTTAAAAGGCTGATTGGAAAGTAAAAACACTAACCCACACATCACTGTCTTAGTTGAAGACAATCACACACAAAATTATAACTTTTATCTCCGACGGGATAGACAGAGGGGTTTAGTACGCCTACAGTTCGCCAGACATTTTATTAAGTAGTTAACGGCAATAGGATATGGGTACGTGGGATTGTCAAACGAACGAAGCTAATCCGCTAATTAAAAGAATAAAATACACGTAAAAAATTAACACAACAACCAAAAATTAACCAAACTACCGCAATGGGACTAAATAGTTTTCGGAATTGGACCAAATTGAAATGAGTCCCAAGGACCACTTGGGAAGTTAAAAGCTTACAGGAACTTAAAAAAAACATACAGTCGAATTGAGAACCTCCTCCTTTTTTGGAAGTCGATTGATAAATAATGGCCCTTAGCATCTAGCCCAAAAGACTTTTCTAGGAGAAATGGCAAATTGTTCCAATAAGTTTGGATAATAAACTTGTCACTTTTGATCTAGAGATAATTGGTTACCTACTAAAATGTCAGGCCATTAAATTAATTTTTATTAGTCATACATTTTAATTTTAAATTGAACGGTTTGCGGTAATATTAGGCTCACCATTTATTAAATGGGACCATTAAAACCTTCTGCGAGCAATTCATGCTCGCGAAGGAGGCGGCCGAGAGGGAGAGGGAGCGTATTATACCCTCCTCGCTGAGTTTCGCAGTCAGCGGCCAGGGCACCGCAGACTCATCTACACCCAGGGCCATCGACCTCCTGTATCGGGGCCTGAGGACGGCGGGATAGCCACCCGCCGTCCTTACAGAAGCAGGTTAGAAGGGTTGCGTGCTGCGGGGCCTTTGCCCCACAGCAAGCAACCAGATTCACTCACCGACGCGGGATAAAACCCAATCCCAACGACGTGGGATTTTCATTCCCCCGAAGAGGCCACATGGCTGGCCAAAGTCCGCCGGGCGCCACTGGAAATACCTTCTGGGGAAACCGGAGACGCCCGCAGCAATGGACATAGGAGAGGCCGCGATTTCGTGGAATTTAAAAAAAAAATAACCAATTAAATAACCAAATAAATAACCAAAAATAAATAACAAAAAAAAATATCCAAGTTACTGGTGAAGTATCGGCGTATAATATTCCTAAGCCGACCCTCCGTGGAAACAGACTTGATTGTGTGTGTGAGCTTAAATAAAAGGTACACCAAACACAGTGAGTACTGGTACGTGTAGGTACTACTATATAATCTGTGGTACTGGCATGAAAATGCCACAATATGTCGGAATCGGAACATTCGAAAAATACTATCTCCGAAAACTTATCTATGGTACGGTAAGGGTTGAGTTACACACAATCCACATCATTATGATTATTCCTAATTTGAACTATTGGTTCAAGACCCCAGGGTTGCCAGCCATTTTTTTAATTTTTTTTTTATGAAGTACAGAATAATCTAACTTTATAAATAAAGTATGTTTGTATGAGGAATCCGTAAGTATAGATACCTACAACATTACAGCGAAACATCTTTAATATCCACTAGCAGACGCCCGCGGCTTCGACTTCGCTTGACAAATTGTATACTAAAACGTCCCTAGAGAACCACTCAATTTATTGGTGAAAACAGCATGAAAATCGGTTCAACAGTTTATGAGTTTATCGTGAACCGACAGACGCGGATGGAGGACTTTGTTTTATAATAATGTAGTAATTATAATGTTCCTCTCTTTTTGGGCTATATTCGGTATTCGATATGGAAATATGGTATGAAAATAATTCACTACTTATTTTCATCATAGAGTGGCAGTATCTCAGTGTAACTCGAACTTTAATTTCGCACCGACTCTAACCGCCAGCCGGAAACGGAAGTGGCGCGCGGCTCATCCTTAGCTGTGTAATTTCGCGCGTTCGCTTTCCACATTCTATTTTTGAACGATAGTGCGTGTCCCGGTTACACTTCGTTTCTTTTTTTAGTGATTTTCTTTATTCCGATCCAGTGACGTTTGTTAGTGGTGAGTTAGGCTAGAAAACACATTTCTTTCGAAATAAATGGTTCATTTACACTGTTACATATTCTATCTTTATTATTTTTCTTTGCCCTTATTGAATGTGAGTACAGTTTATGTAGGTACTTAATGCATTTGTGATCTTTTAAAACAAATTATGTGCATTAAACCAGTGAGGTGGTTGTCGGAGTGTATTGAAACGATTGGTAACAGTATGTGAATTGAATTTATAAGCGAAATGTATTCGTATTTATATCATACAAATATAATCCCCACCTTGACACAAACAGGTTTAAATGGACGTGGATCTTAACAAAAGAACGACTATAATATACATAAGTATATGTTTGTAGTACTTATAATTTATTGCTTATACCTAATTGGCTAGTTCATTATAATGTGTGGCTTATGGATAACGCGCAACTGGAAACTGGTAGAAGTCTGTAGAAGGGATTAGAACAGCCTTCTCGTATTATCTAGAGTAGACGTTTCGTATAGATGACGTCGTGCTTCGTTAAGTACGCGCCACACCAGCATTGTCAGGTTGAATGACAATGCTAATTCTCTGACCCAAAAAGTAACAAGCGTTCTGCTTCTGGTCCTGTGAAGCATCGATCACGCGTTTTGCAATATCTCTAAATACATAGTTAGCGAACGACTCAATCCCAAACGGCTGAAATTGCCTTAAATACCTACATAGTACAAACACATAATTCGCCTGTTAGAAATGGCGTAAATCCGCAAAATAACGCCGCTTAAGGCTTTACGATTATTCTAGATAAAAAAACGATCAGTCAAATGAAATAAAAATTGTTAAAAAATCTAGGTTTACATTTTGCTATTTGCATTTTAAATGGAGGCGTTTTGTTTGCACAACGGGAAACAGCTGCTGACGAGCGCTGGCGGGGTCGTGTTACTGTTTGTCGAGTAAAAACTGGGTCTCGGCTAGTTGTGGAATGAAACACCAACTATTTGTTTGGTATTCTAAAACGATTTGACACAAATGGCGCTAGGTTTTTTTACTGCAATAATGGAAAACCAACTTTAAATGGTACCTACCTACCATTCAAAATATTCTAAAAATATTAAAAATTGTCAGGTAAAATAATGCTGAAAATATTAAAACGAAACACTGAGAGCTTTGACAATAAATATTGACAAGCGATACGTAAAATATACCACCAATTTGAATGTCCTGTCTCGAGAATATACTATACTACATAGAAAGCTCAATATGATTTGGCGCCTCTATTCCAACAGAACACAGAACAGCAACTTCGCTTATACCGCAAAGTTTTTCCCATTCGTATACAGCGTTTAACATTGGCATCACGTCGCGTGGAGTTCGCGACATTTGAAATATTAACTCTTTACATTTTCTGCTATCCTGATAGCCAACGAGGTAACGGATATTAAATTTATTCACTTCACTCCTTGCTTTTAGGATTGTTTTCTTAAGTTCTGTTCAAGGTGTTTGGCGTAACATTGAACATAGGAAAGAGAAGAAGGGGTATGTGAGGTCGTCAGCTACCGACTTAGTCCCAAAGGGGTTTATGAAATATTTTAAAGTCTATGTTATATTGTCACTTTCATACTGTTTGTAAACCCTTACTTATTATACATTTTTTTTTATGGTCAGGTCTTGAATTTTTCCATTATAATTCTACTTAAGATCCTTTAAAATTAAAGTTGTTGGATTTTTTTTTTGCTAGAAATAAAGTTTAAAAGTTTCAAATTTAGTTTTCAAAATTATAATTATTTTATTAAATTAATTAATTCGGCCATTTTAGACATAACCCACTTTCTAGAGTGCCCGGTGACGGCAATAGGCTTGCCACCTATATTACGTGGGACTAAAAATACTAGCAAATTGCATTACACAAATGCGCCTCTGCCTACCCCTTCGGAAATATAGGCGTGATATTAAGTGTGTGAGAAATTTAACAAACATTTATAGCATACATAATATAGGTAATTATTATGTCATTTTTTTTTGCAGAAGTTAAACCTCGCGCTTGCGCCGCCATCGTAACTACAGGTTCGTAACCAGTTGGGAACGAGGAAAAAAATATCCGTGTTCGAAACCAGTTTCGATAGAAGAAGGTTTTTTCCTTACTTGAAACCCTCTGTGGTTTTTTATAAAACCACAGAGGGTTTCAAGTAATGCTAAGTGCTATTTTGTACGTTACGCATTGTAAATTAAGAAACGAGAATAAAAAAATAGTAAAAAATACTTAATATTAAATTTACCGACTTCGAAAAAAACCTGGAGGTTCTCAATTCACCTGATTTTTTTTTTTTTTTTTAATATTTGGTTTGCCAAATTGACGCCGCCCGCCTGGTGGTAAGTCGTGACGACGTCTAGCGATTGTGGGCCACTCTCACAGCACGTAATACTATAGAGAGCGGCCCTCAACTTTTTTAAATATTTGTTACATTAAGTATTATCTTTCACTTGTGGGAACCGATGTCGATTTTTTTTTATTGACAGTTACTTGTTCCCAAGTGGTTCCACTTTTATTTGGTCCAATTCCGGTAATTTGAAGTTACCTACGGGGTTAGTATAATTCTATACTTACCGCCGTAAGCTCTGATGACATCACCCACCATCGAAGCAGTAAAAATACTTATGACAAAATGTTTTTTAATAATATCTGATTGATAACATCACAACTTTTATTAGAATGTTCTGGTTTACATGAATACCGGAATTCGCAACCATTCAGAACCAACCGCAACGAAGGTATCATTTTTATATGCAAGCTGAAAAAAACTTGTAACAATCTGTTATTGTATGTCTTATGTCAGTCGGTTAAGGTTCAATATTGTTATGACAGTCAAATAGGGTATAATTTATGGGGTAATAAATCGACCCCGTGGCTGGATGCCCAGTTTTCAGTTCATTTCCCAAATAAACTTAGTTGAAGTTTGTAACTAAGTTTCGTAGTGTAATATAAGCTTTTATGAGATAATAAGAAATTGTTATGTATGAATGAAGACGAACGAAGATGAACGCCATAAATTGTAGTCGTAATCTTTTCTTTCCTTTTTCTCCGCTATTTTTTTAAAAAGGCCCCGTCCGCTCTTACGTCCGTTGCCGGGCGTCTCTGTTACGCACGCAGAAGTTATTTCCAGTGGTGCCCAGCGGTAGTCGTAACCTCTGTTAAATTCGGCGGAATACTGAAACGTCACTCTAATAAGCAGATACTCAAAAGTTACGTTTTTGTATGAAAATTTAAGTTTAAATGCTGCTCAAGCAATTAAACAGCTCCTAAGCATTTGAGTGACGTTTCAGTAGTCGGTCGGTATTACTGTCAGTTTCACCTTAGCGACTGTGATTGAGGAATTACTTATATCACATTTGGCAAATAAATTTGTTAATCCCCTTCAATAGAGGGTGAGCTTATTGCTATTTCTGAGGACTTTGAATATATTTGCCAAAGCATCGCCCATATTTCAGCAGGTGCACATCAAGTGACAATGGGCGTATTTAAATTGCACGATAACGACACACGATATTGCCCATAATATCGTGACGATATCGTCAGTAGTAGCAGTAAATTTAAGGTAAGAATGTACGCCCATCGTGACGATATCGTGCAATGTGAAAACGCCCAATGCCTTGAACCACGGGAACGTTGATAGGGGGACCTATCATATACTATACCATATACTATAAACCATATTTTATTTTAGGCGGATTACAAAGAGACTGGTTACACGTATAAATTATTACTAAGAAATACGTTATATTATTTTTAAGTTTACAACCCCTTTTGAGGTATTAGTCCATACTAATATTATAAAGAGAAAATATTTCATTGTTATTTTTTCTTTGCATTGAATCCGAAACTTCTAAACCGATATTAAACAAGTTTTACTAAAACTAATTAAGTATGTAGCTACATTATCCCTGAGTTATAATTTTTTGGGTTGATGCTCCGAACTAGATCACTACTGCTAATAGTGTTACTGCTAAAAGTGTGAATATATCCTTCATTCCGTGTTTGGGGACATCATTGAAAATGAATTTTCTGAATTACACGTATTTCAAGCATAACGCGTGATGTATTAGTCGCAGCATCATACTGGATACGTTGTGTGTATTATACTATGAATGTAGTTACTGATGATTGAAAAAGAGTGGCCTGGAGTTTTTATTGCCAGGTTCTTTTCTCTTTGGCTCCACCCGTTGCTTTGTGAATCTGGCTTTAAATGTAAATTCTTATGTGCTGACGTTAATAATTGTTATTTTATAACCTATATTAATATATATTTTTGAGTAAGTTTGAGCTTGAGTGCTATCCTTACCTACCTACGCTACTTCTTATCCCATGGAATTGGGAAAGAGAAAACGGAGCCAGGAGTTAGGTATAAACTAACAATATGTAGGTTTACGCTCCAAAATCAACAATTCCGTTCTCGATATTAAATAAAAACTTTATCGAGCTTATGATAACAGCCCCAAAGTGTAAATCCAACAGAAACTTCCCACTTCAGATAAAAGTTAAAATGTCCACGATGACAGTGTTGTGAAGTGCCTACAGCTGACCCAAAAAATCTTTTATCAAGTTATCCCATTATCCCGAGACCCTGGGGAGCGGGCAACAGCCAACTATTATCAAAAATACAGTTCCTATACGTAGGGGACCTTGTTGAGTTTCGTTAGTTTGTGTAGTTTACTCCTGTAGAAAATAACCTTTTAACTAGGTATATCTAATAACATTTCACATGTGAAATGTTATTAGGTTCAACATGTGAAAGTGACATATAAATGTAACGATAAGTGCTAAAATGCTTAAAATTAAGTATTAGTAGACGCATTCTTAAACAATGTTTATATTATGTGGGATATCTAATAACAATTGAAAAATAAATTATATTAAACACTCACACACAAATATCACGCCTATATCCCCGAAGGGGTAGGCAGAGGTGCATTACACACCCACAATTTGCTAGTATTTAGTCCCACGTAACAGGGGGTAAGCCTTTTGCCGTCACTGGGTACATACTGGGTTATGTCCACCAATAACCGAATGAATTTAATAAAAGTAGCAGCAATATTGTAATTTTGAAAAAAAAAAGATTTAATGCGTTGCCTTAAGATAAAATGTTGTTGAAAGGTAACAAAATCTTAAGTGCCAGCCGCTATGGCCCAGCCAGATAAGATAAGATAAGATAAGATAAACTTTATTTGCTTAAACATGAGTGTGCACACATAAGTATACAAGATGGAAGGTCTTAGAATAAATAGATCTGTCATGTTTTACCTGTATGGCGTGCAAATGTTGAGAGCCTGCATTTGGAAACAGAATACCAATGCTAATACAGTTACAGCAACATAACAAGCTACATAATATAATTATTTTTAAAACCTATTATTTAGTAAAATTAAAATGAATTTATATAATAATTGCAATGTCACTTTCATATAATACTATCATTTAAAAATTCGTCGATATCATAATAAGCTTTCTCTGTCAATAATGTGTTGAGTTTCTTTTTCAATGTATGAGCAGTTAGTACCCTCCAACACTTAGGCAATTTATTGTATATTATTGGAGCCATACAAAAGAAACTATTGTGCATGAGTGTAGTTTTTGAGGGATGTACACAGAGTCTGCTATCGTCACGCCTATTGCGATTCAATCTATCGGACAACTTCGGAAAATTATTTGGATTATATTTGACAAACATTACAGTCTCAAGAATATACAAACAGGGAACAGTAAGTATTCTGTATTGTTTAAAGTAAGGTTTACAGCTATCAGTGGTTTGCAATTTAAACATGGTCCTTATACTTCTTTTTTGAGCCTTGAATACATAATCTTTGTTCGTTGAGTTGCCCCACAAGATAATGCCAAATCTGAGGTTACTCGACACCAAACCATGGTAAGCTGTTAATAATCCATCCACACTGAGCACTGGAGCCAGTTTATATAAAACATATGTGGATTTGCTTATTTTATTTACTAGAGTTTCTGTATGAGCTTTCCAATTTAATTGTTTATCAACAATCATGCCCAGAAACTTAGTGGTGTCAACTTTATCAATTTTTACGTTATCGTATTTCGTCAGTATGTTACTCATTGAGTTTTCACGTTGGCAGAAATGCATAATATTGGTTTTATTCAGATTAATTCTTAAATTGTTATTTCCTACCCATTGTATCACCGATTTTAAGGATTGATTTATTAAGTTATTGTAACTATAATTATTTCTGTATGGAATTGTAATAGTGCTATCATCAGCAAACATTGTCATAGATTGGTCAGTGCTTCCTGGAAGGTCATTTATATATAATATAAAATGAAGAGGCCCTAGGACACTTCCTTGAGGAACCCCGTATTGCACAACTCGCTCGTGTGATCTATACGATTCTTTATATTTTGTTTTTGTATTTATGGCTGATATTTCTGTATACTGTTTCCTATTACTAATATATGATTGAATTAAATTTAGAACATTTCCTCTAATTCCGTATGATTCTAATTTTTTAAACAATTTGTCGTGACTGACACAGTCAAATGCCTGTGTCATATCGCAAAATATAGTGCTGACTGGATTTCTACTGTCTACATTAGTTGTCACTTTATAAAGAAAGTCATACAAGGCCATATTTAAGGTCTTGTTGTTTCTAAATCCCTTCTGTTCAGCTCCAATTATTTCACTATTTTCTACATACGCATATAGTTCTTTATAAATATACTTTTCAAATATTTTCGAGAATATACTTAACAATGAAATTGGTCTGTAGGATTGCAATTGTTCTTTATCTTTGTTTTTAAGTAGAGGCCTTACTATAGATATTTTTAACGCATCTGGAAACATACCCAAATATACACTGCTATTTATAATATGACTTAGCGGTGTACAGATCTCACTGGCAACTGCTTTGATAACTTTTGTAGTTAATCCGTCGTAGCCCACACTGTTTGTGTTTTTTAAACTTTTGATTATTCTAAATATATCAATGGGTATACACGGGTGCATGAAGTACGAGTTTAATTTACTTTTAATAAGTGATGTGACCTATAGTTGGTATTATTTTATCAACAAAATAATCATTGAATGTATTTGCAATGTCAATTGGAACAGTTAAAGATATATTGTTTATTTTAATACTATTAATTGAGTCTTTTGGTAAGTTAAACTTTAAATTGTTGATAATTTTCCACGTGGCTTTCGATTTATTATCCGACGTTTTTATTTTATAATTATTTTGAGCTCGTTGTGTTAATTTTATTACTTTTCTATAAAGCTTGGAGTACCTAGTCAGAGCAGCCTTATTTTTGTGGGTTGGATTGTGTCGAAATTTAGAAAGAAGCTGCCGTTTTCTCTGACTACATAGTTTAAGACCGCGGGATATCCACTTCGGCTTATTTATGATTTTGATGGTTATAATCTTTTCCGGAAAACATAATTTATAGAACAGTGTAAATGTTTCCAAGAAATTATTGTATGCTTTATTCGGGTCTTCTATTTCATAAATTTCAGAGAATGACAAACTACTTAAGCACTCTCTGAATTTCCGAATATTGTCATTACTATAATCCCTCTTTTTAACACGCCAATATTTATTACATATTTTTGTCTGTACAGGGAACTTACATAATTGAGCTGTGTGGTCAGACAGGGCCAGTTAAAGTACTCGTGCCTGACATCCACCCTTAAAGTTATGAGCACAATTGTCTATGCATGTACCAGATTTCAAACGCGTCGGTTGATTTATTGCTAATTTCAAATTATAATTTAGGAGTAGGCATTCAAGGCTCAAAGACTCATTGTTACGTTTTAGCATATTCACATTAAAGTCACCAGTTATAATAATGTTCTGATATTTATGTTTACTTAGTATTCGTAATAAAGTCTCAAGTTTTTCAATAAATAGGGGGAAATTACTGTTTTTTGGGGTTCTATAGATACAAGCCAAAATTATTTTATATTCTGGAAGTTCTATGGCACAGCATTCAAACACGCCACTAATAGAGAGACTAACAACTTTTTCTATTTCTGTGAAATAATGTCCATTTTTAACTAGTATGCATGCTCCTCCTCTTTTTTTGTCCTTTCTATTGAAACTCACTGCCAGTACATAATTTTGAATTGTCAGAAAGGAATCATAGGTCTCCAGCATAAAGTGCTCAGTAAAACACAATACATCCACATCTATGCCTTTCTCATGAAGCTCTTCAAGACAAACTACAAACTTGTCGGCTTTATTTAACAGGCCAGCTATGTTCTGGTGTATCACGTGCAGATGTCTATTACAGGAGAAAAAAAATACTTTTTGATGATGTGGAGGTCATTCTTCTCATACTCGGTGTGGGAGTGAAATCGTTGGAATCTACATTTTCCATAATATGTTTAACATTTTTAATAATAGACAGAAGTCCATTGTTATTGATTTTTCCCGTATATTTGGAAAAGACGCTGTAGTCACAGTTCAAGTCCATATTCGAATCCACAAAATATGCATACTCATATGTTGACAAATCCAAAAGTAGTGAGCTGTTAAACATTTCGATTCTATAATTGAATAAATTGTTATACATCCCAAGTTTATATGTTGGTGAACATACAATTATATTTGTATGATTCAATTCTAGTAGAGTAGTACGTATATTCAATATGATTTCGTGGTATTCATTTGTACAGTTAAAGGCCTCTTCTCCTATTAAAATGAGGCAATAATCATTCTTGTTGAAGTTAAGTAACTTCTGGTCAATGTTATTCAATAGTTGCGTGGTGGTTGCATTAGGCATAAGATAATGACATATTTTATATTTATCTTGTAGAAAGTTTTGTGTAACTGATAGTACTGAATTCGTTTTATTGGTACTCAGGATACAAAGTTTATGCTTTCTATCGAACTTCTTATTGACATTTATTTCCGATTTGTTGGTGGTTTGTGGCTTAATACCTACAGTAATGTTACTCAAGTTCTGTTGAGAGATAAGATTGGGTTGCTTCCCTTTATTACTATTAAAATTTTTCTTAGGTGTATTTTTTTTATGTTTACTAGGGCTGTTTGTGATTTTTACTAATAGATCGTTCTTTTTCTGCAAATCCTCGAAAGACGCACAGAGTGTGTTGTTCTCTAATGATAAGGATTCGGTTTCGTCATGAGCACTACATAGCTGTGACTCAAGGTCCCGTACTTTGTTCATTAATATTTGTATCCGATCGTCCTCGTCATCCGACATGTCGGGCATACTACTTATTGTACGCTCAAGCGTTTGTGTTGTAGTGTCACCGTCGACAATCGCTGTGTCCGAGTGTGTTCTGCTACGATTTCGTCGAAATGTTATGTTTTCAAAGAAATTCATCTTTAGAAAAACCTTACAAATTTCAAAAAGACGAATGCTTCTGGCTTGGGTTCGATCCTCCGACACAATACATACGACGTCGGATACAAACCACCAGGCCAGGGTGCTACTTATAATGTTTCGCCAAGTAGTTGATAGCTTTTAATGTGATTAAGTATCTATTATAATTTTAGAATTGTACTGAGTTCAAAGTGCATTTCTTGATTTATTTATTATTGACGGTGGTAAGATAGGTATTTCGTAGTCACATAAAACTTAAGTAGATTTTGTACTAATTTTTTACAAATTTTTCACAATACAGCACATTCACATCAGCAAATTAAGCTAATTATCCTAATACGTTGTATTGTATTCAATGTCTTTTTGGTATATAAATACTAACTGTAGATTTATTTTTAATGGAATTTGAACTTTTCACTCATAGTAACTTAGTCACTAATTACTGTTTCATTAGTGTATTGCTTGTATTATACCATCACTTTATCACTGTTTTATGATTGTTTTAACCTTTGTTTTGATTTTAAACGTGTTTTTATATTTTTAAATTATAAATGTGAGTCATTTGTTTGGAATTTTTTACACATTCCATTCAAGGATGTCACTTAGTTCAATATTTTGTCACTGTATATTTATTCACATTTAATATTCTACAATATGGTCACTTTGCATTTGCTTTACTGTTTTCTATGTTATGCGAATCACACACTATTCAATCCAATTAAAGTCCTGGGCGTCTCGGACTACATTATATTAAACAGGGGGCAAAATATAATTTAAAGCAACATCAAATATGGTAAAGATTTAGATAAAAAATATAGGCAGGACTCTAACCCAGGGTTTTTAGATCTTAGCGTTAGAGCCACGATAACAATTATTTTGTTATAGTCGAGTTGATAATGTATATCTATATATAATATCGATTCCCTTTTGGCAAAGGTTAAGTTACCATGAAAAATTCTATTCCGGTTTTAAAGAGAATCCCCCGAGGTGCGAGACCCTCTGTGGCTCAATGTTTAGCCTCCTGCATTGGTCAAGTAGTCCGGGAAAATACCTTTAGCGCTTGGGAACAAATGTTAACCTCCCTTATAGAATCCTACACGTAAAGAAAAGGCGGTTGACATCTTTGACGGTCCAAATCAAAGAAAATTGTACAAACAATTTTAACATTTTAAATTCACATTTCGGCCCCTGATTATTCTCAGGCCAAGAAATTAAAACTTGTAGAAAATAAAGTAAGGGAAGGCGACATTAGTGGGGCGGCAAGACTACTTTTCAGTAGCGACGTGCTGGCTCCTTATTCTGTAGAAACTTTGACGGGTTTGCAGAGTGTAAACGGGCTCTACCAACATCTTCAGGGCCCCAGCGACCTCACCTGCTAGTGGCGCACCTGCTGATCAACGGAAGAGGCTCGTTAATTTACGGTACCTATGGAGTGGCTTCGGCCCCTAGGTGGGTACCAGGTGGTACAACAGTGTTGGTCCGCCAAGTAACCCAGCCCAGGCCGGGTAGCGTTAGGGGTTCAGCAGCTGCACCGCCGGGCCCGGGGCCATGTATGGTGCAGCAGGCATGGGACCAGTGGGGGCGAAGCGGAGTCTAGTGTGGGAGGTGTGGGTCAATTCGCCGGCCAGGGAGACCCTTAGCAACGGCGTTGCCGCGGCCGCCCGCAACACAGTCACCCCGCCACCCCAGGAGGCTGCCCCACATGTTGCACATAATCCTGATGTGGGATCGCCGCTCCGGGTGGTAACCGGTGTGGGGTAGCGGCGGCCTTGCATCAGGGGGGTTTGGGAGCCCTTCCGTCCGGCGAGTCGGCTCCGACCTAACCACACGGTTCCAGACAAAGCTAGCCCCTGCGCTTTGTCACTTACTGCTGCGCCAAATGTCGCCCTGTATTCACGCTTCTTCTTCAAATCTACAATGGCAGTGCAACAAAAATAAATTAATCGTTTCACAGCGGCCCCAGGAAACCCCACAACTTCAGTTTTCGAGGTGGAGTTCACTAATATCCGTGGACTCCATGCGAACCTCGATGCCGTCCACCATCACCTTGAGACGGCACCGCCCGCTGTGATGTTCCTCACGGAGACACATTTGTGTCTCCGTGAGGAACATCCCGGCTATGTCATCGAGGAACAATTTCGAGATAAAGCCGGGGTGTGCGTGTTCGTTAGGGCGGATGTTTGCTGCCGCCGGTTGCGCTGCCTAGAGAACCCCTCCAACTCCGTCCTTTGGCTGCACGTAGACCATGGCTCTATGACTCAGATCTACGTGTGCGTCTACCGCTCCCACACAGGGGATTCTGAGACAACAAAGCTCTTCCAGTACCTCAGCGAGACGGCTGATGAAGCGCAGGTGCGGTTCCCGAACGCTGACCTAGTATTTCTGGGGGAATTCAATGGCCATCACATTGAATGGCTGGGGTCCCTCAAGACTGATCATGTGGGTAGGGCCGCCCATGCGTTCGCTCTCTCCCACGGTCTGACCCAGATGGTATGCGGGATCACCCGGATACCAGACAGGTCAGATCACGCGCCCGCTCTGCTGGATCTACTGCTGACGAATCGCCCAGCCCAGTACAGTGTTTCGGTAGGAGCCCCACTGGGTAGTTCCGACCACTGTGTTGTTCACACTGGCATGAAGGTGTCACCTCCTGCACGTCCTGTACAAATGTCACGACGACTATGGCACTACTCGTCAGCGTATTGGGACGGTCTACGCGATTATTATGCGTCCGTCCCCTGGAGCCAGCGCTGCTTTGTAGGAAAGGCTCCTTCGTTTAGTGCTTCTGCGATTGCTGGCGAGATCAGTTTAGGGATGGATTATTACATCCCTTTCACTGATGTCGCCAGTATCCGCAGAGCCCGTCCCTGGTCGGGCGAGATTGTGCCAAAGCTGTTCGACAAAAACAGTCGGCATATCGCGCCTGGATCAGGACCCGGGCTGTGCGCGACCCAAACGTGGGCCACCTCAAAGCAGGGTACAACCGGGCCACAAAATCGAGTAAGAGGGCCTTTAAGAGAGCGGATGCCCAGCGCGTCGCGTGACTTGTTCAGGAGCTCACTTCCCAAGCTCACTTCCAAGCTCACTTCCAAGCTTCCGGCATATGGTCCTCAACTGTGCAGCTGGATTGCCAGCTTTTTAAACGAGCACCGAGTGCGGGTCCTTTGCGATGGCCAGGCTTCTCGCTTCTTGCAAGTGAATGCCGGGGTACCGCAGGGGTCCGTACTATCACCAACTCTCTTTCTTCTGCATATCAATGATATGCTATCCCTCGGGAACATTCATTGCTATGCAGATGACAGCACACTGCACGGTAGTTACTCGGTTCGTCCGACGGCGGGGCGATCTGAGATTGAGGAGGAGAGACGACGACTCGTGGCTGATCTCGACCGTAACCTCGACAGTATCTCTCAATGGGGTACCGATAACCTGGTCGAGTTCAATTACCGCAAAACACAGGCGTGTGCATTTACTGCGAAGAAATCCCCTTTCCTTCCCCTACCCTCTCTTCAGAATGCATTATTACCAATGAAGGACAACCTTGATATCCTTGGCATAGACGTTCGTCGAGAGCTCAATAATAAAAACTACATCGAAAGATGTATAGGGCTAGCTTCGCGGAAACTAGGAATACTGAATAAGGTAAAGAGATTCTTTACACCGGACCAGAGGTGTCTGCTGTACAAGACGCAGATTAGACCCTGCGTCGAATACTGCTCTCACCTCTGGGACGGTTCCGCGAAGTATCTGCTGGACGCTCTCGACGCTATGCAGCGACGGGCTATCCGCATTATAGATTGTCCGGAGGTAACGGGAAGCCTTGAGCCGCTAGTTCAGCGCCGAACAATAGCTTCCTTGGCCCCATTCTACCGTATTTACCACGGCGAGTGTTCTGAAGTGCTCTTCAATCTGATCCCACCCTCTTCCTTCCGATCCCGAACGACTCGTGCCGGGCAGAGATGCCCACACAGTGGATAGCATGTTCGCGAGACCCAACGTTTTAAACGTTCGTTTCTCTGCCGAACGATAGTGGCCTGGAACGCCCTGCCTGCGCACGTGTTTCCTCCCACATATAATTCTGGGTTCTTTAAGCGGAGCGTGAAGAGGCACATCAGTAGGTCGTCAAGTTGAGGGCCACTCTCTATAGTATTACGTGCTGTGAGAGTGGCCCACAATCGCTAACGTCGTCACGACTTACCACCAGGCGGGCGGCATCAATTTGGCGAACAAATATAAAAAAAAAAGAGTAAGCACCCACCATCCGCAGCTGACCTCTCTTTCCCTGATCCTCCGATACAGAAATTCTTGAGACTACTGCCAAGGATGTGCGCACAGCTGTTGACTCCTTTCGTTTTGGATCAGCTGGTAGACTTGACGGTCTGACACCACAGCACCTTAAGGATCTGTTGTGTCCGAGCGCTGGGGAAGCTGGGGATGCACTTCTGAGGGAGCTAACAGCTCTAGTCAACCTCATGCTCTCAGGCAATGGGGACAGTGGCATCACAGATACTTTGTATGAGGCCAATTTATGTGCCCTTAACAAGAAGGATGGTGGCATTCGTTCCATTGCCGTAGGTAGCACTTTGCGGCGATTGGCGGCCAAAATTTGTTGTCGTTTTTATAGTACGGAGCTTACTACCAAATTCCAGCCCTTTCAATTAGGTTTTGGTTCAAAAGGAGGTTGTGAGGCCGCAATCCATGCGCTTGCAACATACCTTCACAGTAGCGAAGATGGTCATCAGGTCAGGTCATCTTGAAAGTTGACCTGAAAAACGCCTTCAACTCTGTAAACAGGGACACCTTGCTGACACAGGCCAAATTAGAAACCCCCAAAATTTTTAACTTTCTTTGGCAATGCTATAGTCAGCCAACAAAATAAATTTAAAAAGACCACCTTTTGAATTCAGCTGTTGGATGTCAGTAAGGTGATCCGTTGGGACCAGTCATTTTCAGTTTGGCCATTAACCCAATAATTAAAAAAATAAAATCAAAATTCAACATTTGGTACCTAGATGACGGGACTTTAGGGGGAAAAGTAGAGACAGTTTTACAAGATTTAACCCTAATAAAGAACGAGTTTCAGTCAATTGGCTTAGAACTGAACCCGAATAAATGTGAGATTTTTAAATCTGAAAACACAGATAAATTAACAACTATCTCCAATTTCAACTGTTTGGCCCCCAACATAAAAGTTTTGGACAAAACTTTTTTACGCCTCCTAGGGTCCTCGATTTTAGAAGAGGGCTTTACCACTTTTATCGAGGAAAAAATTCAAAATTTTGATCAGGTTATTGATAGTCTATGTAATATCAGTATTCATTCAGCTTTTACTATTCTTCGTTTTTGTCTTTTCGTACCCAAATTTACACATGCCCTCCGTTCAGAACAATTTTGGAAAAATGTAGAAATTTTGGGCAGACTAGACAACTTAATACAAAATTCTTTGTGTAAAATTTTAAATGTAAATATTAATGACCGAGCCTGGGTCCAAGCGTCTCTTCCAGTTCGCTTGGGCGGGCTAGGTATTCGTAAAGTCACAGATGTCCGTCTGCCAGCATTTCTGTCGTCGGTCCATAGCACCGAAGAATTAGTCAGGAAAATTTTGTCACATACACTGATTGATTCCGAGGTTCGATGCAAGACCGATGCCATAAATGCTTGGAGGATGTCTTGTCCCGACACTGACCTGCCCTCACGCCTAGGCTCACAGCGACTGTGGGATTTGCCGCTCTGTAAATTGAGAATTAATACACTAATTGACACTTCTGTCAATATTTCAGAACGTGCACGCCAACTAGCTGTTGGAGAATGGGAATCAGGGTTATGGATACAGGCGCTCCCATCGCCCAAAATCGGTACAATGTTGGACAACACAACCTTCCGCATTGCCACTTGCCTTCGGCTGGGTACACCTTGTGTATCCCCGCATCATGACTGCTTCGGTGGCGTGGTCGGTAGTGCGTCGGCTTTCGACTCCCGAGTCTCGGGTTCGATCTCCGGGTCGAATCAAATATTTGTGTGATCCACAAATGTTTGTTTCGGAGTTTGGGTGTTTTCTATGTTTAATATGTATCTATTTATAAATATATTAGTATGTTTATCAGTCGTCTAGATCCCATAGCACAAGCTTATATTAGCTTAATTTGGGCTAGATGACGTTGTGTGAGAATGTCCAAAATATTTATTATTATAAGTATTATTATATCATTGCACCTGTGGAGTAGCCGTCGATAATCTGGAACACCATGGTCTTTCTTGTAGCAGAAGCGCAGGTCGTATACCTCGGCACGCTATTCTAAACGACATAATTCGTAGGGCTCATTCCACCGCACGAAGCGATGGAAAGAGACCGGACGGTATGTCGTTGCTACCGTGGAAGATGGGAAGGCCTTTGGTGTGGGACGCTACATGCGTTGACACCTTAGCACCTTCACACCTTCCAAGCACATCCGGATGTGCCGGCGCTGCTGCTGCATCGGCTGAAGACCACAAACGGCGTAAATATGCTAACCTAGCAGGTGATTACATATTTGAGCCGTTTGGGGTTGAGACACTGGGGTCATGGGGTCCGAGTGCTCGCCGCCTTTATAGAGACATTGCTAAACGCCTAATCGATGCTTCTCAGGACCAGAAGGCTGGCTATTTTCTGGCCCAAAGAATAAGTATCGCCATCCAACGTGGCAACACAGCCAGCATTCTGGGAACCTTCCCAGTCGGCAATCACGCGGATGATGTTTTAAACGATATTTTGTAATGTAAATTTTTTTAGTATATAATTATGTATATTTTGTACATTTTAATTCTTATTGTAAATAAATAAACTCTATGCACAAATCAACAATTTCCAAGGAGTCATAGAGGTTGATTTTTTTTATTACTATTTACTATCTATCATCTGTATATAAATACAGTCAAAAGAACGTGAATTGATAGCCCAGTGGACACACACCACTGTATCCGATGTTGTCCTACAAAACATCATCCTGATGTCGCGGCCACACATTGGATTCAACTGTGCGTCCAAGCTTTGCTTTAATTTCGAATTACCAAAATACTGCACCACGCCTCTGAGACAAATCACACAACCAGAATCACATCTTTACCGCGAAAAGGTAAACAGAGGCATTTGCTACGACGTAATTTGACCTAATAAGTTTTTATTTTCTCTGATTAAAAAAATTCCAAAAAAATGATATGGCTCGTCCGGGAGTCGAACCCGGGATCTCCCGCACTGTAAGCGAACATCTTTCCCCTAGACCAACGAGCCTATTGTACTAACATTTCAATTCAAATATCATAACATTACAACCCGTTGGCACCTACGTCACGATCTGCAATTATCAGTTGGGAAAATACGCGCATTCACATGACTCATTCATTGTTTGTTGGTGTTATTTCTCAATGTTATTCTTAGTTACATACAAATCGGTTTCTTTTGGAATATACACAGAAAGTTTTATTTAAATCGGTCCTGCCGTCTAGATAGGAAGTTAGGTAGATGACGAACAAACGTACCTACAGAAATAACATAGGTATGTACACACCTACCAGCATTTAATTAATTTAAATCTTCTATCTATGGTAGGTACCTAAGTACGTGTAATACTAACGTACCTATAAGTTTTCTTTATAGGTAGGTAGTAGTACTTACCTACTCAATAGTTTTATCTGCAATGAAGCCTTGCGACTTTTAAATTTCATTTTCATCTATAAACTTCTTTCTACATAAATTTGTTCAGGCGCTGTAAGACTGCATCGATTGCAAAAGGAATTTGAAATGAGGTGGCATGGCTACCTCCTCAGTGTATAGTGCATCGGGATTTGTTTTAGAACCTCTGTAAAATACACTTAGTCTTTGAAACACTTGCTACGGATACCAACTGTAGAGAAATAGAAGTAAACACTGAAGTAGAAAATTCATGGTCAATTTTATCTGAATGTTTGAATCAGAACTTTGCTTTCAGTACCTACCTATCTCACTCAATAGATTCCAAAACTTTAGCCATAATAACATTAATGAACGTCAAAATAACGTGATTATAAATGAGCAACAGGTACCTACAGCAAGACAGGTACTCAATGCCACTCTTTTCCAATCGGCAATAAGAAGGGAAATTGTTGAAGAATTGATAAGAAACAAAGCGAAACCATTCCCAACCAAAGCCCTCGCGGGTGTCCCTTTGTTGGGTTGCCCTCGATTAACTGTTTATCGAAGAAGTAACACGGTGGTGGTTTAGTGTCTAGGCCAGGCTGACCAGGCTGGCCAAGCCTCAGAAGTCCCATACGAAGCCGTTCTGCTATGCTACCACAGAAAAAAGACTACCAATATAATAGGTATTTACCTATGAAATTGCCGTTTGGACTTTGGTCGACAATGACGAATTAAAGGTGATTGTGGAAGCCGATGATACACAATCTACGGCCGAATTAGCAGCAGCATTTCGACGTTAGCGTCAAAACAATATTGGTCCATTTGCGTCAAATTGGCAAGGTAAACAAGCTTGACAAATGGGTGCTCCACAAACTAAATGATCACCATGCGAAGTACGCGTCGAGACATGCCTTGCATTGCTGAACAGACACACAAATGAATGAATTTTGAACCGCATTGTTACTAGCGATGAAAAATGGATTCTGTTTGATAACCGCAAGCGTTCAGCAAGTTGGTTGGATCCTGGTTCAGCACCTAAACAATGCCCTAAATGAAAACTTACCCCTAGAAAAGTGATGGTCACTGTTTGGTGGTCTAGCACCAAACAGTGACAGTGACATCACTTTTCTAGGGGTGTGATTTATAACAGCTTCTTACCAAACGGGGTGAGCATTACTGCAGATGTGTATTATGAAGAACTGAACACATTGTGTTCAGTTCAATTTTTATTTTTCGTTTATTTTTTTTCATACAAAACGGCAATTTCATAGGTAAAGACCTAATATTTTCTGTGATGCTACCCCCGGTATCGCGACGGCGAAGTGCGTGCGTACGTGCGTACCTACATACATGCTGACATACATTACATCGCAAAACAGAACATAGAAGACTCGACATAACGATTAAAGATGATCATCAAGAATTTTCAGCGTCAGTTTTATGTAAATTCCTGTATCAACACTTGTCATGACATACCTATCGTGAACTGTGAACTAGTAAACGGTGAAATGTCACACGTGAAGTGTTCCGTCTAGAGGTTACTCAAACAAGACGAGTGAAATATTTACATGCTCTGAAAATATTTGTTCCTTACACTTGCTGGTTTATACACTTAAGTAAGTAAGTACTTACCTACATAATACATATTTATGCTTACATTGCTTATTCTTAACTTATATGTATACAGTAACATACTTTTTAACGGGTACCTACTAACTCTAAAGATTATTGTATAAATCCATGGAAGTTGAATGCGATATCCTTATAAATACCTAACTAGCTACATAATTTTGAATGACCTGACGTTTCTACCAAGTTGCCAAGCTGAACCGTGGTGACAAGCTGACTGTTTCGTCTTTGAGCCCGTCAAGAATAGTTATTTACTTCTTACCTCCATATAACCCTAGGTAGAAAATAAAACTACGATTTAATCAATCCATCAATCAAAAAAAAAGTATATACATAGGTCATTAAATAATGCTTATGAACGTCAGTAACTTACAAAAAATGTAATACTTTATTGCTTCTATAAGTATTTAGATAAATTTACTGCCAGATTTGTAAAGCAATAGGTAGATCCTGTGAGAAAGAACCTGGCTATAAAACTCTTTTTCTTTCAGTAAATCAAAAGTTTAATCTGGTTACCTAGAACTATACACACAATCCGTCAAAGGCAACCAAAAATACAAGTTGCACGATACGTATACGTTTATACGAGTATGTGTAATAATGTTTCTGAAATATCCTAGACGCCCGGAACATTCATGGCTGACACGTATGATTTTGTTGCCTTTCATCAAAATTACAATATAGCTGCTACTTTTTATTAAATTCATTCGGCCATTTTGGACATCACCCATTTCATGTGTGCCCGGTGACGGAAATAGACTTGCCCCCTATTACGTGGGACTAAAAATACTGGCAAATTCTGGGTGTGTAATGCACCTCTACCTACTCCTCCGAGGATATAGGCGTGATATGGGTCTGTCTGTTTCTAAAATATGAACAGGGTGTTGCTGGGAGGTATTACATCTTTCTGTCAAAGGCGTATTATTAAAATATACCTACTTACCTACATACAACAATTTACTATAATCCCTTCCCTGAGGATACGTAGATACCTATTTAGTTCAAATCAGTTCACTTTTTGAGGCCCCTGTCTCTAGACTCTAGGGGGTAACCCTCACTCGTTTTCTAGGCGAGCTACAAATATTGAAATGCACTCTAAAAGAACGTTTATAAATGGTTTGCTTCCCTCAGAAACAAATTCCCGGGATATAAAGCCTTATTACATCAGCTATCCGCTAGTGAAAACTCTGTTAAAATCGGTCCAGCCGTTACAGAGATTGGCCGGAACAAACAGACAGACTGACAAAAATTTAACTTTTTTTTAATGTGTAGATTTTCATGTGCATTTAGTGAACAGCTGTTAAATTGAAATTACACACATGGGTTATTTAAAAAACAATATGTTAAAAATGTCTTATACGTTTTTCTTTTATATTTTTCGTAAAGAGGGACGTTTATCCCAAACGATTATAATGACTTAATGAACAAAGGAAAGGAATGAAATTTTCTTTTCCATACGAATTGATAACAAACTTACTTAATAACTTTCAGGGATAAAACATATTTTTTAATAAATAATACTTAGGTACATGAAAGAAAGAAAGAAAGATTTACTATCCCACAAAACAAAACAAACACTTACACAGGTTACAAAGCAAGAAAATACAAAAACTAAAAAATAAATAAAATAAAAATTGGACCAATGTTTACTTACAAATACTAATGGGGATTCGAATAAACGGCCATAACACAACATAACTTGACTTTAAAACAATGGGGTAAGATGTTGAATTTTTATATAATTGCACTAATTTCGCTTAATAGAAGACATTACAAACGTCGACACTACTCGATATCTTGTGGAACTCTCTGAAAACCCCCAATTGCCCTAAGCAGCGGAAATTGCAACAAATTTTATGTATCTATTATGTTTCACCTACTCACGAGGCATTCTCAAGACTGTCTCAAAGAGAACAGCCAATTCAACATCTTACCCCATTGTTTTATCATGGACTTTCGCCATGTAACGCCTGTTTCCATTCTAAGTAGGGGCAATTGTTGTTAGTTTTACAGACTTTTTACGTCTTAAGTCTACGATAGATTCAGTAAATATTATTATAATTAGGTGTTATGTAACTCTTATAGTGCGATTTAGGAATATTATTCTGAGATGTACTTAGTTTGGTTTATCTTTACTAGATGTCGCTGAATGATATTACCACAATAGAAGAACTATAAAATAAACTCAAACTAATATAACCGGGATTTGCGCTTTGCCCGCTTGATAAATTATATAGCGCACACAAAACCTTCCTCGAGAACCACTCTATCCATTGGTGAAAACCGCATCAAAATCCGTTGCGTACTTTTAAAGATATAAGCATACGTACATACGGAACCAGTGTCTTTGTTTTATACCTATAGTAGGTATTATGATTATAAGATGTATTTTAAGGATTTATTATATTATATGGTTTAGAGAGCCGGCTTGATTGCTATTTCCTTGTGTAGACATAAAAAACAAAGAAACTTACCGACATACATACCTACTTTGTGACAACTGGCAAATTAATACTTCTACGGCGTAGTAATACGGCGAACAATCTTTTAAGGAAGAATTTTACATAAAAACATAACATTCTTCTTTCTCCTTACACTACCCTTTTAATTTCTTAAACTCGCTATCCATCCAAAGGTTGTCTGGAAGAAATCACTTTTAGCGATAGGACCGCCATTTGTACTCTTCTCAAGTGATATCTTCTGTTTGTATGTTCTATGTTGTGTAAAAAATAAAGTCTATTTGAATTTAATTGAATTGAAAATATTATTTCTACTTCAAAATATTCGCTAACACGCCAGTACATTTTTCCAGAACTCTCTTATTAATATTTCAATCGTTGAAACCTACTTAAATTCTCCGTAAGTAGTCGATTTTCTAATTTACATATATTATTTTTTAAGTAAATATAATATGTTTGGTGATGATTTATAAGTGGAATACGAGTATAACTTAAATATTTCACTATCTAAAGTGAAAGAAGGTAACTATACCTACTTAAGTAAATCGAAAATAGAATTAAATATTCCCGTTAATTCAAAACGTTGATCAACCATTATAAAAGAGGTACAATATAGGCAGGTAAACTGTTGGGATTAAAATTAAGAATTGGGTCGCGTCGCGTCGTCGTCGTTTCGGAATACGTTCTATCGTTATTCTTTTAGTCTGAGGTTCTATCTTTATTTATCTGAGGTATGTAGGTATAATACCGGGACAAATAAGTCTACTTTAATGAAAAAATTATGCTGTGCTTGTAAATTTATAAAACACTCTTTTCTAAAAGTTATAATAAATAAATAAATATTTTGGACATACTTACACAACGTCATCTAGCCCAAATTGAGCTAAAGCTTGTGCTATGGGATCTAGACGACTGATAAACATACTTATTTTTCTAAATAGATACATAATTATACATAGAATACAGCCATCCGAAACAAACATTTATGGATCACACAAATATTTGATTCGACCCGAGGATCGAACCCGAGACTCCGGAGTTGAAAGCCGCACTACCGACCACGCCACCGAAGCAGTTTTTTATTTTTATTATTTTATTAAATGATAAAGTTGTGCTAAGGAACACACCAACTGATTCTCTGGAGCCCAACCTTCTTCACTTCCACGCGGTGCACCTGTTGACAAACGTACCAGACTTTAGATTTGTACTACAGTGTCTTTTTATTAAATCTGGGTCCAAAAACACCAAATTCTACTGATTCATTGCAGTATACCTAGATGTAGTTGGTGTATAAACATCACAGTTGAAAATCATTGCTATCTCTGAGTCGCCTGAATATATTCGTTAACACAATGAGGCATCCACACAGGCATTTGAATAAGTCGTTAGCTCACACAACTCCAAACGTATTTTATTGCTTGAAATGTTGAGTTACAGACTTGAATTTAACTCTCATTTATAACTTGCGCCAAGAAAAAAGATAAGTAGTTGATAGGTACTATTCTTTTTCTGTATGCTTACACTCTTGCTTAACGGCATCGGCACTTGGAGGTAATAGCATAATACAGATAAGTAAGTATTGAGTAAAGTCAATACAGGCAAAGTAATACAGGCATATACTCACTCCTTTATTATTATTAATTACTCCTTTTTCTCTGAACACAAACACATATCACGCCTATATCCCCGAAGGGGAAGGCACGCACGAAGGCACACACCCACAATTTGCCAGTATTTTCAGTCCTACGTATTAGAGGGCAGAAAGTGGGTTATGTCCAAAATGGCCGAATTAATGTAACAGCAACAGGTGACAAAGGCATTATACACAGTACACCCACCTCATATTTTAGACGAATTCTTAATTGTAACCTTTTATGCCTTCAATACACACACCTATAAGGTAGGGTATTGATAGCGTGATCCGGAAATTATGATAAATCAGCAAAGATTGGATCTTGTTGGTATTAGTCATCGTCGCTCAGTTGGTCAGGGCCTTCCTGTAAAGGAAATACCGTCGGTTCGAGCCCTTGGGTGGACTTGTAAGTAGTCCCTGCCCAGCGGGGGATGTATGTGTGCAGTTATGAGGAAAAAATTCAAATTGCAAGTGGATCTGACGTGAACACGAATGTCCGCGAATGAACCACAGTAGCCAACATCGATGACTTTCGGTGCAATATAGCAATAGTTGTCGGAAGTTCATCAGCTGTCACTGTGTCACTTGCAAATAGGTATTGCTATTATTATAAGACATATTATATCATTGCTATGGGTTTTATAAAAGGCGCTCCACCAGCCCTGGCGACGGTATTTCAGTTTTTGTGATTTATTTAAAATTTCTTAAGATTTAAAAGGTAGGTACGTTTTTTTTTGTCCCGCGTCCCATTACCGTGGCCGCTCTCACGTCCGTTGCCGCAGAAGGTATTTCCAGTGGCACCCGGCAGACTTTGACCACCTGTGTGGCCTCTTCGGGGGTTTGGTCGGGATGAGAATCTCAAATCGGTGGGGTAGGGTTTTGTCCCGAGTCGGTGAGTGAATCTGGAACCAACGTGTGGAGTGCGGTGTCGTCGTCGGAAACCTCGCAGTGTTGACACCGGGGTAGGTAGGTAGGTTGGTACCTATTATAAATCAAATTCAGTCCGTTTTACAAATCAATTATTTTTTATTTTTTATTTTAGTTTTTTCTTAAAAAAATTTTTACTTACCATTGTTTTGTCATGGATTTTCGCCAAGTAACGCCTGTTTCTATCCAATATTTGAAATCAATTATTATTATTAACTTTATCTTAGTAGCTTTATCTGAAGCAAACAAACCATACCCTAACTTTCAGTAAAATTGTAACCGAATCGAATTGAAACCTCGATCCCTATTACCACAATTACAGGCACAACGAGAACCCGTCACACGAACACGATCCCAACCGTCTAGGGGCTGATAATGTACCCAAATATGTGAAACAACCCTACTTGACATGGTGAATAATTTGGTTTATATCTGTTTATATATTTAGTTTGTTATTAATATTGCCATTAGGAAAGTAACACAAAAGAGGAGATGAAGATCTACTCGTATTTACCTATTTACTTATTTCAACTTTGTGCACAATATTGTTTTGCAAAGTTGGGAATGGTTTCAGGAAGTCAATCCTAATGGTTGCAGACTTCATGAGGTATTGTTACCTTTCATAAATAATCACGAAGTTCTGTTTGGGTATCAGTCATTTAATACTATGTATATTGCCTACTATGGTAGTTTAAACATCATAATCCTCAATCAAGGTCCATTGTTGAACATAGACCTCTCCAATCTGTTTCCAGTTGTTTTGCCACCTGCATCCAACGACACCCATCAACAACCGAAAAATACACTGTTTTGCCATTGACTACCTTTCACTAGGTCGTCTGGTCGTCCATGATCGGTCTCACCGCCGCGATGATGGTGGCACCCCACTTGGGTTGCTCAAGTCGCACCCTCCATGACTCCATGAGATCCTGTCGGAGTTGGGACCGCCGGTCATCGATTTCTCGAGACGCAGGCCTGTGGTCCCGCTCCAGCGCCTCCTTGCGCCATTGGAACAATGACGCAAGGGCTCTCGCTTCCAGGTCCCATGGAGGGGTCCAGGTCCCATGGAGGGGTCCAGGTCCCATGGAGGGGTCCAGGTCCCATGGAGGAGTCCAGGTCCCATGGAGGGGTCCAGGTCCCATGGAGGGGCGTCCATCTCATGGAGTCATGGAGGGTGCGACTTGAGCAACCCAAGTGGGGTGCCACCATCATCGCGGCGGTGAGACCGATCATGGACGATTGGCTGCAGAGGCAGCATGGTGACCTCACGTATCGTGCGACGCAGATCGTTACCGGGCATGGATGCTTCGGTAGCTATCTGTTTCGCATCCATCGTGAGGTCACACCCCGGTGTCAACACTGCGAGGTTTCCGGCGACGACACCGCACTCCACACGTTGGTGGAGTGCTCAGCGTGGGCGAGTCAGCGCCGGGACCTCGTAGTGGGTCTGGGCGTGGATACCCTCTCGCTGGAGACCATGCTTCAAGCCATGGTCTCCAGCGGGAGTAGGTGGAACGCGGCCGTGTCCTTCTGCGAGCAAGTCGTGCTCGCGAAGGAGGCGGCCGAGAGGGAGAGGGAGCGTGCCCTCCCCGCCGAGTTCCGTAGTCAGCGGCGAGGCCGCCGCAGACTCATCTACGCCCAAGACCATCGACCTCCATGATCGGGGCCTGAGGACGGCGGGATCGCCACCCGTCGTCCTTACAGAAGCAGGCTAGAAGGGTTGCGTGCTGCGGGGCCTTTGCCCCATAGCACGCAACCAGATTCACTCACTGACGCGGGATAAAACCCTACCCCCAACGACGCGGGATTCTCATCCCGACCCAACCCCCGCAGAGACCACAGAGGTGGTCAAAGTCCGCCGGGCGCCACTGGAAATACGTTCTGCTTGTAACGCCCGGCAACGGACGTTAGAGCGGCCGCGGCCTTGGTCGCGGAACTAAAAAAAAGGTCCATCTGATAAGGTGTGAGACAGCTATTTGCAGCCTAAAAATAATATTTTCTTACAGACAAGCATAGCGTACGACGAAGCCATATTGCACAGTTTAAATCATACTCGTATTCAATTTGCATTCTGTAAATTCAAGTTACCAGTTTAAAAATGAATTTCTAAATTACATTTTGATTTATACTTCAATAATACGCTGCCCAATGTTTTTCAGTTTAGATTAAATATCTCCCTTGGCGTAGATAAATATTGTATGTAGAATGTTTATGTATTGTGTTGATTTGGAGTTCCCAAGTGACTCTTTTGCTGGTTAACTGAGTTAATTAGGCCAGAATGGATGCTTAACTTTGACTTTACTTCGGATAATTTCATGGTTCTCATTAGGAGGGTTAAATTTGTTTATAAACATCGTAGAATAAACATGTTGCCGAGTTGCTGTCATCAAGATGCGGGCAACGCTTGTGTTGCAGAGTTGACGTCCAGCGAGTACAACCATCATCACCCGCCTCCAATGTAGGTCAACATCTATTGCACTACCGTTAATTTGATCTTCACAACAAATGTTTACAAAGAATATCCAAATTGACAATTTGTAGGTACTATCCACGTAGGTAACCTATTGAATTAACCTAATGACTGAACAGATAGTAGATTATGGGTAAATTGATTATAGGACTCGAGTTGACAATAGCATTAAGTCTTAGTGTTGTCCGGTCAAAATTAATAAAAGTATATTCTGTAAGTTATTTTCTGCTGTTTACATTTTTTTCATCTTGAATAAGGGTTTAGTTTGTATGTGGAATTTGTATTCTTTCTAGACACGGATCTCAGAGAGGGTACATTCTTGAGGATTGCGGAGAATTTTGATAAAACTCCATGCAGGCGGAACTTTGGATATCAGCTAGTATGGCTCACTCACAGTAGGAAGTAATCCTCTCCATCAGAAGACTTTGGTTTAGTCCGCGATACCAGATTACCCCACATTTCGAATGCTGGCCATGTAAAGCGACCCAAATACATTAGTTATCAGTTATCTGATTTTCATAGAAACATCAGTCTAACGATAGATCGACCCTTGTCACAGCACTGTCATCTTGTTTCTGTGATGGATGACCAAGTAAGGGGTAAAACACTTCGAACATACTATAAGATTGACAGATTTCTTGGAGTTTTAAAAGTGTTTAAATTGAATTTAAATATCCGTCCATCACTTCACTAGGGATAATATGGATTTACTTTCTGTCCAATGTACAATAACCCATGTCATTTGACGTTTTATTTCATCTCGCACGTCTTCAAAACTCGTATCGGGATATACTCGTAGTTATCTACGAGTATATCCCGAGAGTGTATTACCTTTAGGAGGTTATCTATGGTATTACCTACACCTACAGTGCTACATCTTATCAGTACTTTTGTTATTCATCTACATCCTACACGTAGGGTTAGTAAGCCTATTAGCAGTTGGCTGGCACTTAGGTAGGTACCTAACCCTTTCTGTAATACAAATCTAAATTTTAACAGTCATAACCGGACAACTTACAATCGGCCTTTAACATTGTTATTAATAAATTCAGCCATATTCAATAGATATATTTGTTTTCAAAGCAATCAGAACTTTCTTAAAAAAATCACAATAAAAATTCTATCCGATTCTCATATAGATGTGTGAAGTGTGATATAAGTTTGTAATATTGTTGGTAAAGTTATGAACATTTATAAACGTACCTATGTCTTGTTAGGAAATATTGGTGTTCCAAATTCAGAGATCGTAGGGCAGGTAAATTGTCGACATTCCGGTGACATCATTTGGGTCTATTCAAATCAAGAGCGTCTTTTCCCCTCTGGCGTCATTATCGAACATGACTGATCGAAATCATACATATACCTTCATTATTACCTATCTGATACCCAAGTCTGTTTGACAGTTTACTATACTTAATTGTCGATAAATGGATTATTCTAAGAGATTTATAAAGCTTGTAACGTCCTGCGTGCGCACGTATTCCCTTTCTCTTACAGCCCTGGCCTCTTCAAGAGGAGCCGGACGAGACGCATCACTGGGACGTCATCTTGAGGGCCATGACTATCAATCATCATCAGGTGGGTGGCCTTGCTATGGCGTAACATACCTACATCAGAGCACTGTTGTTCACATTCATCGGACAGACCTCATCCAACACAACTCTCATAGTCGGATTCTCAAAACCGTTTACTTATAAGCAAACACGTTACAACCACGAATTTTTCTGTTCTCTCTGAGACAGTCTTGATAATGCCTCGTTTAGAGGCGAAACAATTGTCGACGTTTTGTTGTCTTTTTAATTCTGCGAAAAATTAATGCTATTATAAATTTAAAAAGTTTTTTCTTAAAACATTTTACTTACCATCGCTTTGTCATGGATTTTCGCCAAGTAACGCCTGTTTCTATCCAATATTTATACACTTATATATTATAATCTCATTGTCATAGCAGATCTATAAATAGAGAAACTAATCCGCCTCAAACCTATTGTATTCGACAATTTCTATTAAGACAACATGAAGTTATACGAGACATCCTGTGTCTTGTATTAACTCATCTAATCAAACAGAAACAGATTTACCATCGAATATATTGAATTTCAGGCACAGGATTGAGAACTCACCGATTGAGAACTAAAGTATGTGTGACTTACCTACCTATTGAAGTGTGTGTGTGTGTGTCACAAAGGTAGGTACACATAATCTTAGTATTGATTTGATTGAGTCGATTATCAGCTTCGTCTTTTGCTGGGTTTATCCTATACCACAGACAAACCTAGGCTTACCTACTGGATTTTTTATTGAAAATAAGTAATAAACGTTAAAGTAAAATATACCATGCTGGGATTGTCCTTGCTGGTATCTGGAAATAGACGTAAGGACGAATATTTTTAAAAAGAAAAGGCACGACCTTTGGACGACAGGTTTACCACTTCTTGCATCTTGATGAAGTCGTTATTAGTATGCTAATCATTATTATTATTTAATTTTATACACAGTTACTGTTTTATAAACTTGAGACTAACGAGTCTTTTACGCGATTATTGAGATAGGTATTGTTGCAAGAGCCGTGGTCACGGGTTTGTCTCACTCCGGGCGCCATTGCAAATTCTTCCCAGTGCTAACTAGAGGCGCTCGGCAATGGACGTAGCAGCAGAACCTATAGAAAAACACGAGTTTCCCTCAAGTAAGAGAAGAGTGTACAAACGCAAAAGTTTAAAAAAGTTACTACCTACTTATTTTATTATGAAAACTAGCTGATGCCTGCAGCTCCACCTGCGTGTTATAGTTTTCTTGATCACCGGTTACTGATTTATTATGTATAGCTGATGCCCGCAGCTCCGCCTGCGTGTTACTTTAGATCTTTTTTATTTATGAACCGATTGAAATAAAACAAACCTTAAATGTTAAGTTGAATAAACCACAACGCATTACTGAAAACCGCATTCAAATCGGTTAAGCCGTTTCTGAGATTAGCGTGTTCAAACATTCAGACAAACAGACAATCAGACAAACAGACAAAAATTCTAAAAACCATTGTTTTGTGTTCTATTGCGTTCATAAAGCCACATACAACAGTTTCTCTATTATATCTTCGATATACAGACATCGATCACTTAAAATTTTATTATTATGCATATATTGATGTCGGTAATGGCACACTTAAAGTGATTCAAAATTATGTAAACGGTATCAGACAGCTGCACGTTTCACTGCGACCCGCACATAAAGAGCTTTTAGTGCTCTAAAGATCGACAGTTAAGTCTAGATAAGATAAGTTACAACTTACGAGCTAGGATCTACGTTAATTTCCAGTTAGACGTTTAAGCTGTGAAGCAAATAGTTATGTGGCTATTGGTATAAGATCAGCTGTTGATGCAGTAGAATTCGATAATGGTGACCTCAAATTAAATTTCAAGTCCTGTCATTTTATTGACAAAACAATTAGGTAATTTATTAAATGGACTGTAACTTATGTTTTGATTTAAACATTTGATAATTTCAAAAAAAAATTTCAAAATTATGTAAACGGTATCAGACAGCTGCACGTTTCACTGCGACCCGCACATAAAGAGCTTTTAGTGCTCTAAAGATCGACAGTTAAGTCTAGATAAGATAAGTTACAACTTACGAGCTAGGATCTACGTTAATTTCCAGTTAGACGTTTAAGCTGTGAAGCAAATAGTTATGTGGCTATTGGTATAAGATCAGCTGTTGATGCAGTAGAATTCGATAATGGTGACCTCAAATTAAATTTCAAGTCCTGTCATTTTATTGACAAAACAATTAGGTAATTTATTAAATGGACTGTAACTTATGTTTTGATTTAAACATTTGATAATTACGTGAAATAATAGCGTTTATATACAACGTGTTTCATATTAGTGTGGTCATATTTGACCCTCGTTACACATGCGCGTTGAGTTAACTATACGCATGGACAAAATTGCAAATACAAGTTTAGTTAAAAACAGTAAAATGTCACATTTATCTAAACCCGCGACCTTTTCCTAGTGTAACTACCTTGTTATTATAATATTATGTATAATATGAATATAAATACCTACTATAGGCAATAATGTTTTACTTGATTTTTTTGGGATATTTAGCAAAAAAGTAATGGCTCGTCCAGGAGTCGAACCGGGGATCTCCCGCACTGTAAGCGAACATCTTTCCCCTAGACCAACGAGCCTGTTAGTCATCATAGCGAATACGATTTACATATTTAACCCTAAAGCTATGATAACCGTTATATAGGTATAAACAGTTGCGGATAATATAATTATGCGCATTACAATCAACAAGATCCAATGAGTCATATTATGCCGTGGTTTTATTAGCCGGGCTACTACGAATATTCGTGTTATAAACGCGATCAGTGTGGTCGTCGATCTTTGCAATGATATTTGGGCGAAGACGACGTTCATCGAAGCACTGTCGGTAAATGCATAGTAAATGAGCGAAACAAGAAGCAATACGAGAACATCGTGTAATCTTCATTCGCTAAGTAGACATGAGACAAGAACAACTTATAGGTAGGAATGCCCGTACACGATGTTTTGGCGCGAATGTAGCATAATAAATAAATAAATAAATATTTTTGGACATTCTCACACAACGTTATCTAGCCCAAATTAAGCTAATATAAGCTTGTGCTATGGGATCCAGACAACTGAAAAACATACTCAAAATCCGTTTCGTAGTTTTAAAGATCTAAGCATACATACGGAACGGATGACTTTGTTTTGTACTATGTTATGATGATGTAGCCACGGAGGGAGAGGTCAAAATTCATCGGAGGGTCATGTGAGTGCGCGTATTTTCCCAACTGATAAGTTCAGTTTGTGACGTAAGCTTGTATTGTTAACTTGCAACCCTTAGCGCAAACTGCGCAAGTAATTATTTTTTTTTTTTTACTATTTGTCAAATTTCTAATCATATCGCACCACTTGAGACCACGACCTTTCCAACGGTGTGCCACACTTGACTGTGTGACTCTTAGTTTAGGAGGAGAAGCGGCTTCACTGGCGTATTATACATATATACATAGATAGATAAGGATTAATGAATTGAAATACTCGTACAAAAGGTAAGTTGGTCTAGGGGAAAGATGTTCGCTTACAGTGCGGGAGATCCCGGGTTCGACTCCCAGATGAGCAATTACATTTTTACGGATTTTATTTTAAAATATCATACTAAAAAATAAAAATGAGATGCGAGGGAATATTTTTTATTTTTTATTCGTAAGTAGCCAGCAGCACTAACTTTAAGGTAAGAATGTTAATTATCGTGACGATATCGTGTGTCGTTATCGTGTAATTCGAAACGCCCATTCAGTAATAAGTTATTCAGTACAGTTCGCGAGGTATAAGCGGAGCTTTGCATTTGTGTGAGCGCAGTTTACTTGAACGTATATGTGACCTCTTTTACACACACATGGTATTGTAAACACAGCTACAAAAAGAGTACTTTTCGTGGTCACTCACACAAATGCAAAGCTTCGCTTATCCCTCGCGAACTGTAAGTAACTATCTAATAAATAAATTCTCAATGATAACTTAATGCCATTGCCTCGCCCACGTACCACGTACCTACATGATATTAGACTATACATTTTCTTCATTTTGGATACGATTTTATGATTATTTTAACAAAAAAGGAATGGCTCGTCCGGGACTCGAAACCCCGACCTCTCACACTGTAAGGGAACATTTCCCTAGAACAGTGAGCCTGTTACCTAATCATAACAGTGAATATAATTTGCATATTTAACGCCACAGCTACTGATAACATTAATTACTGAGTTGGGGATAATGTATGCACAAATCAACAATTTTAAATGAGTCTTGGAGGTCTGAAAGTCAATAGTCTAGGTATCTACAGTGACATGTTATACTATGTAATATCATTGTCGATCTATATCAAAATTGTCAGATATTCAAAACAAACATCTAATGCCGTGGCCACACATTGGATTCAATTGTGCGTCTATGACCAAAACTAATGGAAACCATAAAGACATGATGACCTTCAAAATCCTGTTGGACCCACTATCACTCAGTAGTGAAGATAAAAGGACACCGAAATCCCATTGGTCCCATGAGTACCATCAAAATCCGGTAGGACCCACTGCCACAATAAAGGTGCGCGTCAGAGAGATAAAAGGAATCAAAAATTTAGTTGGACCCATTAATGGAACATTCTAATGGAACCAACAGACTTAAACCAGCTAAACTACACACACACACCCACATAATCACTTCTGGTCCCCGTAGGGGAAGACAGAGGTGTTTACTACCACGTCGTTTTGCCAGTCACATAATCTATCTAAATATATAATACGCCAGTGAAGCCGCTTCTCCTCCTAAAGTAAGAGTCGCACAGTCAAGTGTGGCACACCGTTGGAAAGATCGTGGTCTCAAGTGGTGCGATAAGATTAGAAATTTGGCAAAAAGTAAAAAAAAAAAATTATTACTTGCACAGTTTGCGCTAAGGGTTGCTAGTACATATTTATTTTCTTTGTATAATATTTTACAATTTTTTTGCAAAAATGTATTGGCTCGTCCGGGAGTCGAACCCGGGATCTCCCGCACTGTAAGCGAACATCTTTCCCCTAGACCAACGAGCCTATTAGTCATCACAGCAAATACGACTTACATATTTATCCCTAAAGCTACTGATAACGTTAATATTCAACAATGAGTCATGGGAGTGCGCGTATTTTCCCAACTGATAAGTTCAGTTTGTGGCATTAGCATTGTAATGTTAAGGATTAATGTATTGAAATTCTCATACAACAGGCTCGTTGATCTAGGTCTCTAGGGGAAAGATGTTCGCTTACAGTGCGGGAGATCCCGGGTTCGACTCCCGGACGAGCCATTACATTTTTACAGAAATATTTTTTTAAATATCATACAGAAAAATAAAATTGAGATGCGAGGGAATCCCAGAATTTTGCCCATTCAGTTATAAAGCAAGAGTAGTTCGCTAGGGATAAGCGGAGCTTTACATTTGTGTGAGTGCAGTGTACGTGAACGTATTATGTGACCTCTTTTACACACACATGTGTTGTACACACAGCTACAGAAAGAATAATTTTCGTGGTCAATCACACAAATACAAAGCTTCGCTCATCCCTCACGAATTGTAAGTAACTATCTAATAAATAAATTTAATAAAGTTAATACTATCAGGCGTTACTTTTCGGAAGTCCATAGTTAAATAAAATAAATCTAACTACTTTGCAATATTCCGCCACATGCAAATTACCCAACTCTCGTATTTATTCATGCACAAGTCCGCCCTCCAATCCCACTTAGGCCGAAAGAATAGAGAAATAATTTTGAAAATAGAATAAATATGAGAGTTGTGTTATCGTGCAAAAAATAATAAAAAACCTCGACACGTGTTTCGCCCCCAACCAGGGGCATCATCAGGAGATGTCGATGGCTCGGCGCACGGCCGTGCCACGTGCACACTATTATACGAATTAACGAATATTGCAAAGTAGTTAGATTTATTTTATTTAATAAATAAATTCTCAATGATAACTCAATGCCATTGCCTCGCCCACGTACCACGTACCTACATGATATTAGACAATTAATTTTCTTCATTTTGTGTACGATTTTAATATTATTAAAAAAAAACGGTATGGCTCGTGGCCGCGACCTCTCGCACTGTAAGGGAACATTATTCCCCTAGAACAACGAGCCTGTAACCTAATCATAACAGCGAATATAATTTGCATATTTAACGCCACAGCTGCAGCTACTGATAACATTAATTACTGAGATGGGGATAATGTATGCACAAATCAATAATTTCCAATGAGTCTTGGAGGTCAGTAGCAAAGACAAAAGGAATTGGAAATCCCGTTGGACCCATTAATGGAACCAACAGACTTAAACCATATATAAAGATAATAATAATAATAATAAGATAAATAACACACATACATACAAAATAAATATATTATTTAGTTATTTAATATTGTTATTTTTCGTGTAATAATAATGGACTCGTTAAATGTTGCTATACGAGTGATTCTACCTACGTATTGTAACGCCATCTCGTAGCGAGTAATAAGACTACCAAACTCGGCGCCATCTAGTAGCAAATCGCAGTACTACTACGTAACGTCTTTCGGGAATGTTCTGTCAAGGTACTTCTATGTAACGTGTTATCTAGAAGCATCTCGAAGGTGTGGAATGTTCGCGATATTTCTTCCGTGAAAATTCCAGAGTAATCTAGAGTAATGACCGCACTATAAAGGCGGAGCACTTCGGTGGCGGATCATCAGTATTTCCGGAGCGATAATACGAGTTATACCTGCGAGTTCAAGTGCGATTAAAAGTGTTCAGTGAAGCTTATAGTAAAGTGTAAATTAGTGGTGTAATAAATAAAGTGTTTTGTGGTAGTTTGATCGGCATTTTTAATTCCGTAGAACCCCGGCTCGTAACAATTGGTGTCAGAATTGGGGATTTGGACAATGCCGGTGTTACCGAAAGAAGACACAGAGGGCGTCCGTACCAGGGGTCAGCGCCAGCAGGAGTTGGACAGCAGGCGCTTCGGAGGTAATACGCCGGAGAGGTTGGGTGGTCAGGAGCAGCCAACGGTGGAAGCAGGCCCGCCCACGGTATCTCCAGCGCCAGCACCTCCAGACTTTGCTGCGCTGATGGCGATGCTACAGGAGCAAGCCCGTCGCCAGGAGGAGCAGGCCCGCCACCAGGAGGAGCAAGCCCGCCGGTTGGAAGAACAGCTGCTGCGGGACAAGGAGGAGCAGGCACGCCGCCAGGAGGAGCAGGCACGCCGCCAGGAGGAGCAGGCACGCCGCCAGGAGGAGCAGGCCCGCCGGTTGGAAGAACAGCTACTGCGTGACAAGGAGGAGCAGGCACGCCGCCAGGAGGAGCAGGCACGCCGCCAGGAGGAGCAGGCCCGCCGGTTGGAAGAACAGCTGCTGCGTGACAAGGAGGAGCAGGCACGCCGCCAGGAGGAACAGACGCTCCTCATGAAAGATCTTCGAGCGACTTTTGGCAAGGAGATGAATGTGATGAAGGATCAAGTTCATCATGTTGAGAACCGCATCACGGAAGCCGAAACTCGGATTGAAGATGTAAAAAACCAGATTACAGATGTGAGGAAAGAGCTGGGAAATCTGAAAGCTGGAGATGGGATTGCGACTTCCTTACCTGCCGTACCTTCAGCGCGTGGATTTAAAGTACCGCCATTCGATGGGACATCTTCATGGTCAGCCTATAAAAAGCAGTTTGAAGCCGTTAAGAAGGCAAACGGGTGGAGCAAAGCCCAGGCCATGACTGCGCTTACATTGGGTTTGCGAGACAAGGCGTTAACCATCCTAGAAGCTCTCGGAGACGATGTTTCCTACGAGCAGCTACTAGAAGCCTTGGAAACCAGATACGGTGACGCTCACCTGGAACACGTGTATCGTGCGCAGCTGAAGGATCGTGTCCAGCGCTCTGGTGAAAACTTGCAACAGTGGGCCCTGGAAGTTGAGAAGCTGGTACGGAAGGCATACCAGTCGGTACCTGCGCTCATCGATGGGAATCTGGTGCAAGTATTCATCGACGGCATCCACGACCTGGAAGTCAGGGCCTCTGTCAGACTCGGGCACCATGAGACTCTCAAAGACGCCTTGGCTCATGCTTTGGAGGTCGAAGCCGTACGGAAGGATCATCGATCTCACCGTGTCAGGGAAGTTGTAGCATCACCGGCTCGCGACCGGTTCACGAGGTATAGCCCTAGGTGCTACACATGTGGTGAGAGGGGCCACCTTCGATCCAGTTGCCCAAAGCGGACTGCTGAAAGAGAAGAAAGTCGTTCCCAAGAGGATAAGGTGGCTAACGTCACCGCCCAGCAACAGCAGGGAAACGAATAAATGCCAGGACTGCGGGGCGGGTGCTGGCTGATGTTGGAAGAGCCCCAAGGGTTTCGATCTCACAAACCCAGGATGGGAACAGCCTGATCATCAAGGGCGAGGTAAATGGAACACCATGCAAGCTGACAATAGATACTGGAGCATCTCGCACGGTTGTCAGTTCCCGACTTGCAAATCGGTTCCTTGGGGACTCTGCAAACCGTGACCGCATCAACTTGGTAACGGCCACGGGTCAGCGCATACCCGTCCGAGGAGAGAAAGAGATGCAGTTAAAGTTGGGCAATGGAATTTACCTGCATAATGTCATCGTGGCTGACATAATGGACGACTGCATACTGGGCTTAGACTTTATGAGGAAGAACTCTTGTGAGATCGACGTCAAGCAAGGAGCGATGAAATGTGGTCAAGAGGAACTTTTCATGGAAGGAGCGTTATCAGGAAAAGTGTACAGCTTGAAGAAGGTCGTGCTTCCTGCCAGATCAGAAACGACTGTACCAGTTAGTCTCCCTCAGAATTCTGGGCGAACACATCGATGTGTACTCATAGAAGGGATATACAATGAACTTCCATGGAAAATGGCCCGAACTCTGGTAAGAGCCAATGAAGCCTCAGTGGTACGTGTGCTGAACCTTAGTGATAAGGAACACGTGATAGAAAAGAGCACATTGATTGGCACTTGCGAAGAAGTAGATTGGATGCGCCGATGCCAAGAGTTGAGTACTGGGAACATCGTCAACAAGGACGCTAGAAACAACGTGTTGACACTTTTAGAAGACTGTCGTAACATCTTAACGAAGAATGAAATGGACAAGGCTAAGAAGATGTTACTCAAGTACGCCGATATTTTCTCTTCGAGTGATGCTGACATTGGGAAGACTGGATTGGTTCAGCATAGAATCAATACAGGAAATGAGGCACCCATCCGTCAGCGACCAAGGAGACTGCCAGTAGCACGAGAAAAGGAAGTTGAGACCATGATTGAAGGAATGGTAAAAGATGGTGTGATAGAACCATCGTCAAGTCCATGGTGCTCACCTGTAGTGCTGGTGAGGAAGAAAGATGGCAGTATGCGGTTTTGTGTCGACTATCGTCGTCTGAACGACGTTACGAAAAAGGACAGCTACCCTTTACCAAGGATCGATGACACGTTGGACATGCTGACAGGGGTGAAGTGGTTTAGCACGCTAGACCTGAAAAGTGGCTACTGGCAAGTTGAAATCGATCCGAAGGATAAAGAGAAGACTGCATTTTCCACAGGAAAGGGTTTGTGGCAGTTTAAAGTTATGCCATTTGGTTTATGCAACGCCCCGGCTACTTTTGAAAGATTAATGGAAATTGTACTCGCCGGATTGACTGGGGACGCCTGTCTTGTCTATCTAGATGACATTATCATCGTGGGCCGTACGTTAGAAGAGCATCTTCAAAACCTGGAACGCGTGCTTGTAAAGATCCGAAGCGCGAACCTGAAGCTCAGCCCGAAGAAGTGCTCATTCCTCAAACGGCAAGTAAGCTTCCTAGGCTACGTAGTGTCTGAAGATGGTATCCGCACGGATCCAGAGAAAATCATCGCCGTCAAGGATTGGCCGGTTCCAAAGGATAAGACGCAGGTCAGAGCATTTTTGGGTTTGTGCTCATACTACCGGCGATTCGTCCAGAACTTTGCGGATATTGCCAAGCCCTTACACAAGCTCACGGAGGAGAAGCAACAATTCTGCTGGGACGGAAGCTGCGGCATCGCATTCCAGGAGCTAAAGAATCGTCTGTGCAATACACCTATTTTGGGTTATCCTGATGCGGAAAATGAATTTATAGTTGACACAGACGCAAGTGATATCGGACTCGGAGGTGTGTTATCTCAAAGGAAAGGAGATCGAGAGGTCGTTATAGCCTACTTCAGCAAATCCTTATCGAAACCTGAAAGGAATTATTGCGTCACGAGGAGAGAATTACTCGCCGTGGTGAAGACATTGCAGCATTTCAGCAAATATTTACTAGGGCGAAAATTCCTTATACGTACCGACCATGCTGCATTGAAGTGGCTATTACAATTTAAGAATCCAGAAGGACAAGTCGCCAGATGGATTGAGCTATTACAGGAATATGACTTTGTAATCGAACATCGCAGTGGGAGATCCCATGGCAACGCAGACGCATTGTCAAGAAGACCTTGCCCTGAAGACTGTAAGCACTGTGCCAAACAGGAGATAAAGGAAGCCATACCTGTGAAGATGCTTAAAACGGATCTGAGCGACGAATGGAAAGAAAGCCTACAACATGCTCAACAGGACGACGCAGACATCAAGCCAATATTTGAGTGGATTAAAGCAAGTGCTCCTAAACCCATGTGGAGTGACGTCGCTTCAATGAGTTCAATCACAAAAAGTTATTGGGCGCAATGGGACAGTTTAGTTATTCAGGATGGAGTCTTGTGCCGCAAATGGGAAAATGCTCGAGGAGACAGCTGTCATTTGCAAATGGTCGTCCCTAAAGTTAAGGTCCCAGATGTGCTACAGCTCTACCATAATGGATGTTCAGGGGGCCATATGGGAGTAAAAAGGACTCTGTTGAAGATACGTGAGCGGTTTTACTGGATCCACTGTCGCGACGACGTTGAGGACTGGTGTCGCAAATGTACGAGTTGTGCTGCTGTGAAAGGACCTCATACACGGAGCAGAGGTGCACTGAAACTGTATAACGTTGGGGCACCATGGGAAAGGATAGCCCTAGATGTTGCGGGACCGTTTCCTGAAAGTGAAAGCGGAAACAAGTACTTCATGGTTGTGATGGATTATTTCACGAAGTGGCCAGAAGTCTTCGCTATACCTAATCAAGAAGCTACTACGGTGGCAGATAAATTAGTTCACGAAGTCTTCTATCGTTTCGGGGTGCCTCTAGAAATCCATAGCGATCAAGGAAGAAATTTTGAATCTCAGGTGTTCCAGGAAATGTGTCGGGTCATGGGTACTCACAAAACCAGAACGACCTCTTACCACCCGCAGTCAGATGGAATGGTGGAGCGATTTAATCAGACATTGGAGAGATATCTGGCAAAAGTTGTGGAAAGCAGGCAAAAAGATTGGGACAAGCACATCCAACCGTTTCTTTTGTCTTACCGAAGTGCGGTTCACGAAAGCACGTCAGTGACACCAGCTTATGCGAACTTTGGAAGAGAATTACGGTTGCCTGCCGACTTACTAACCGGTATACCACCTGACGCTCCACGCAATATCACTGATTATGCGAATGACTTGCGCAGCAGGATGAATGACATTTATGAGCATGTCAGACAATCAGGTCAACAAATGTCTGAAAAGATGAAGACCCGTTACGACCGAAAGACAAACAATAAGAGCTTCGATGAAGGTTCGTTAGTGTGGTTACATAACCCAGTCCGCAGTAAAGGGAAGTCTCCTAAGCTGCAAGCTAAATGGGATGGACCATACCGAGTTGTGACCAAGATTAACGATGTCACTTACCGAATACGGAAGAGTCCAAGAAGTGCGCCAAAGATAGTTCATGTGGATCGATTGGCGCGATATTATGGGCCTGACAATGCTCGGGACGAGCATGTCTTAGGAGGGGGCAGTGTAACGCCATCTCGTAGCGAGTAATAAGACTACCAAACTCGGCGCCATCTAGTAGCAAATCGCAGTACTACTACGTAACGTCTTTCGGGAATGTTCTGTCAAGGTACTTCTATGTAACGTGTTATCTAGAAGCATCTCGAAGGTGTGGAATGTTCGCGATATTTCTTCCGTGAAAATTCCAGAGTAATCTAGAGTAATGACCGCACTATAAAGGCGGAGCACTTCGGTGGCGGATCATCAGTATTTCCGGAGCGATAATACGAGTTATACCTGCGAGTTCAAGTGCGATTAAAAGTGTTCAGTGAAGCTTATAGTAAAGTGTAAATTAGTGGTGTAATAAATAAAGTGTTTTGTGGTAGTTTGATCGGCATTTTTAATTCCGTAGAACCCCGGCTCGTAACAGTATTAACACTTGGGTTTGTATTGCATAGCAAATCTGTGGGGCCAGTGGGTGCCAGGGTTTCTCTTTTGGTGTTTTTTCATTGTCTTTAACTGTAACTTATTTTAAGATCATCTCATGTAGGTATTGTTTTTGGTAAATAAATAAAGTAACTAAACATACACCCACATAATCACGTCTCTTCCCCGTAGGGGTAAACAGAGGTTTGATCTACGACGTTGTTTTGCAATTCACATAATACATTTCTATTTTCTTTGTGTACACCTAATATTTTACAAATATTTTTGCAAAAAGTATTGGCTCGCCCGGGAGTCGAACCCGGGATCTCCCGCACTGTAAGCGAACATCTTTCCCCTAGACCAACGAGCCTGTTGTGCAAATCATTCAATTTACATACGAGTATCATATTACAACTGCACTTATCAGTTGGGAATATACGCGCATTCATAAATTGTTTATTTGTGAAGGACATTCCTGGTTACTTACAAATTGGTTTCTTTTTGGGCCCCAGGATCTTTGTCCAGCTCCTAGAAATATCTATAACCATTTCATCAATTTTCATCCATCCATTATAATAACAACGTTTCCGCAAACGTGTAGACTGACGGAATTTATACACCCACTTTATGACAGTAACTTTATTACAACCACATACACACACACACACACACCTATCACGCCTATATCCCGAAGGGGTAGGCAGAGGTGCATTACACACCCACAATTTGTCAGTATTTTTAGTCTCACGTAATAGGGGGCAAACCTATTGCCATCACCGGGCCCACATATAATAGGTTATGTCAAAAATGGCCGATTGAGTTTAATAAAAAAGGAGCACCTATATTGTAATTTTGAAAATGAAATTGAGCCTTGCGACGAAATGTTGATTAAAAGCAACAAAATCTTACGTGACAACCGCTATGGCACAATCAATTAAATTCCTGGGCGTCTCAGACTAAATTGTGACAACCACGTAAAGCCTATTGCCGCTAAACGGGCACTTTGAAGTTCGTCAGAGCGTCCTTCGTTGTTCGACAGGAGCACAACCTGCAGGGGCTACAAAGAGGTTTGGTTACCCCCTGTACTCCCTATTATCTAACCTACAAAATAAGTTACAGTTTGAAACCCCTTTATTGCCTTGTCCACTAAAACTCATTAAAAAATACCTACTATATCATTCCACAAGAGACAACACCTATACTCCAGCAACAGTACTCAGTAGTAACAAAATATTGTAATGGACATGGAATTTAGGGCTATTTAAAACTTTTAACCACCCATACCCAAAAAATCTCAAAAAGAAGATTTAACTGTTTCCAAAAAAACTGACTCGTGAAGGATTTGAACCTCCGCCCTCCGATGGTCAAGTAATCTTATATATCGGTGCTCTAACCTACTGAGCTAACGAGTCTTGTTGAAACAGTTCGAAAATACCAAACGTTAGTCTCAAAATGACGTCAACCTACTATAAATAGGCACTGGAGGTGGGTTGTCTTGTGCGTGACGTGACCAGTGACTCAGCACGCGCAGCGGTAGTTATAATGAATTTATACAAAACTAGCTAACATGGGAACTACTGGAGCAAATAGTGTTCTAACACTCTTAAAACCCTACACAAAGTTTCATCCAAATTGGTCCTGCCGTCTAGAAGGAGACAGTTAACTAACTATATGTACAGGTACTGTTGTCTTCTTAATCTTTTATCTCTATGGTACCTTACTTACGTGTTACCAGGTTGACTTACAGGGAACTGTTTTGTTTTTCTTCATGTCTTGACTTCTAACTCAAATGTTGAGTGCCTGCTCAAGTAGTAGGTACCTATGTTATTGAATGTGATTTTACGAGTTTTTGCATTTTGCTGTAACATTGACAAAGGCGTTTAGGAGCATACTCTTTAAAAAAGGCTCCTAACAAAACTAAATAGGTATGTGTTAAATATAGTTATTTTTTTTGTAATTTATATGCAGAAGAAGAGAGGAAAGAAGAGAGGAAAAGAGGGAATTTTCAACGTTTAGCAGATAAATAAAAAACTGGCCAAGTGCGAGTCGGATTCCCGCACAAAGGGTTCCGTACCAAAACGGCAAAAAAAATCACGTTTGTTGTATGGGACCCTTTAAATATTTATTGTATTCTGTTTTTTAGTATTTGTTGTTATAGAGGCTACAGAAATACATCATCTGTGAAAATTTCAACTTTCTAACTATGTATCACGGTTCATGAGCAGCGGCGGCCTTACCCATTGCGAGGCTCCGGGCCAGTCCGGGCGGCCGGCAGTTCTTTGCGAGGCCCCTTTTTTATACCAATGCTTCCGCCCCTACGTCCATTGGGGGGCGCCCCAGGTACGCACTCAGCAGTATTCCCTGTGGCGCCGGTGGACTTTGACCAACTATGTGGCCTCGGTTGGGGTTGGATGGTGTTTTATCCCGCATCATTGGGGTCGGGTTTTATCCAGCGTCGGTGAGTAAATGTGCCTTCTGCGGGGCTTCAGCACTGCAGCTGATCGTAGATGAGTCTGCGGCGCCCTGGCCTCCGAGTTAGAAACTCATCAGGAAGAGTATGCTCCCTCTCCCTCTCGACCGCCTCCTTCACGAGCATGACGTGCTCGATGAAGGACACGGCCACATTCCACCTACTCCCGCTGGAGACCATGGTTCAAAGTAGTGTTTCCACTGAGAGGGTATTCACGCCTACACCCACGACAAGGTCCCAGCGCTGACTCGCCCACTCTGAGCGCTCTCCAAGCGTGTGGAGTGCGGTGCCTTCGCTGGACCTCTCGCAGTGTTGACACTGGAACGTGACCTCACGATGGATCCGGTCACTATGCCGCCACAAACAGCCACGTTGTTGTTTCCAGAAATCGTGGACCAGCGGTCCCAACTCCGCCAGGATCTCATGGAGACATGGAGGGTGCGACTTGAGCAACCCAAGTGGGGAACCACCATCATCGCGGCGGTGAGACCGATCATGGACGAGTGGCTGCAGAGGCAGCATGGTGACCTCACGTATCGTGGGACGCAGATCGTTACCGGGCATGGATGCTTCGGTAGCTATCTGTTTCGCATCCATCGTGAGGTCATACCCCGGTGTCAACACTGCGAGGTTTCTAACGACGACACCGCACTCCACACGTTGGTAGAGTGCTCAGCGTGGGGACTCAGCGCCAGGACCTCGTAGGGGCTCGCAAACTCATCTACGCTCAAGATCATCGACCTCCGCGATCGGGGCCTGAGGACGGCGGGATATTCACCCGCCGTCCTTACAGAAGCAGGCTAGAAGGGTCGCGTGCTGCAGGCCTCAGCCCCGCGCAACCAGATTCACTCACCGACGCGGAATAAAACCCTACCCCAACGACGCGGGATTCTCATCCCGACCAAACCCCGAAGAGGCCAGACATGTGGTCAAAGTCCACTGGGCGCCACTGGAAATACCTTCTGCGTGCGAACCAGAGACGCCCGGCAACGGACGTGAGGGTGGCCGCGGCCTTGGGCAGCGGAATTAAAAAAAAAACAAAAGCCACGTTGTTGGCCGTTAATCTGGCCGCCCATACGGGGGCGCATAAGGCCATAATCCGACTCCGTACCCCGAAACCCCTGGACATACTGCGAGGCCCTTTCTCTTTCTTGAAAATAAGGAGATGCGAAAATAGGTAGGTCTGGTTGTTGTACGGTAAGTAAAGACTTTGAACTCATTGCAAGCAAAATAATTCTAAGGTGGCAAGAGTTCAATTAGGAACGAGTATGTTTTGAATAAATGAAATAGTTTTCTCTTTTCCTTCCTTTTCTTTTTTTTTTAATTCCTCGGCCCAATGCCGCGGCCTCTCTAACGTCCGTTGCCGGGCGTCACTGGTTACACGCAGAAGGTATTTCCAGTGGCGCCCGGCTGAAATAGTACCTATACTAACTTTAGTTTAATTTACCGTTACGTAATCTTAATAAATAATTAAGGATAAAATCAAAAATTTAAAAGAAACTATATTTACAACATTTTTTTTTTTTCTTGGGTCGTTGCGCGAGGCCCCTGCAATCGCGAGGCCCCGGGCGATTGCCCTGTTCGCCCCCCACCTAAGGCCGCCACTGTATCATGAGATACCAAGCCAAATAGCCCAAGACTGACAGACGGACGGCCAACGAAGTCTCAATAATAGGCTTCCCGATTTACCCTTTGGGTACGAAAACCTAAAAAGCAATATATTAAAGAATAATTTATCAAGAAGAATCCACTGGTTGTCATTAAATCTACATTTAAAAGAACTCAAGATACCCTTATACCTATATCTGTGCCAACAGATACTTTATTTGGTACCTACCTACTGGAATTCGTCTGGTTTGAGTACAAAAAACACTTTGATTGTTTTAACATTTCTTATAATATCACCCGAAAAGGATTCAAATTATATCAAACACGTATTTCACAAAAACATCATAATAGTCTTTAACCAATATTTGTCTTTGTCACCTGCAAGTACTACCTATCTAGCTTCTTCTTCTTTTAAGTGCGTGGCTTAATCGTTCATCGATGATTTTGCCAATGTAATGGTAATGTAGTTCCCGGCACAGAAGAACTAGTTACTTCGAAATAGTTCCCGGTGTTGGATAAGATATGAAACATTGTTCGGTATTGCAAGTGAGTGTCTGGTGCGCCAGAGGTAACCTAAAAAGCTACCAGCTATGCGCTCAACAAAAACCGAACTCCCCTCCCTTCCTCAATTTTGTTAAATATCGAACTAGAATGACTTAACCATCGACACTTTTATGACTAAATTTGGTTTCGTATTCATGATCAATAGTAGCGCTATTGTAAGTACGTGAGGACGATGGCGATGAAACACTGTATCCATTCATTAGTTCAGGGTTCAAAGACAATGCCTCCTCTTCAGCTCTTGACACTGAATCAAAAATTTCTCTCTGTACCCGAAGTTGTAAGTATTTCGGCAATTCACGGGTCTTTTGACATAAACTATCAAATAACTTTGACAAACCATCACAACGATTCATATCAAACATTTGCATTCTCATTTCGTGTCTGTCTCTCTGTTTTTGTTCTTCATCATTAGTAAATAATGGATCAGTATTTTGTAGAACTGGTTCTGGTACTGGCAATTCTATTGGAATATTTTCTGTTGCATCATTATAAGACTCATCATCATTGGAGTCGATGCAATACATCGAATATTCTTGGAGATCACTTTTTGGTGCAACAAATCTCATGTTTTCCTCATATTTCCATGGTTTCAACTGCTGTGCTGAAGGGCCTGATGAGGGTTTTCGCCGACGCAAGGCCTCCCTGTGGCTGTCTCTTAACTTTTTCCATTGTAGTTTTGCCTCTTTACCTGATAATAGAATATAAACTCGTTAATTAATTACCTGATGGCCTGACTTTACATAATCAGAAGAGGGATGAAGACTATTTATGTGTATTGTGTACGTAAACGTACATATTGACAACATAAAAAATCATCGTACAAACTTATTACAGAGTAGAGCGTCAACTTAGAAAAAATACCCAAAAATATACAAAAATAAACCTTATTTTAAGCGAATAAGGTCAAGTTGTTGAGGTTTTAGCAGTAAAACATACGAGTGTTCGTACTAACTAAACGTACAGCAAGGGTCCAGCGTTGCCTTAACAAAAATGAAATAAAAATACAAAAATAAACCTTATTCAAAACTAATACGGTCGAGTTGACGTGTTTTTAGCGGCCTTTATGTGGCGTTTGGACTTTGGACGCCCAACGTCAGACGAAGACGACCGTTCATACTAAACACAAAATATTTATACGGTTTGCTATAATAGTTCTATTCCAAGTATGAGACAAAGCAAGCCCTTAAATCTCCATTGTTCCAATAACCATTACACTTAATCTAACTCTGTATAAACTAGAAAGAAACACATCAGTAATTTTATGTTTTCGCGAAGCAAATAGATTATTTGATAGGTGTTTCTTTTTAATTCTGCGGCTCAAGGCTGCGGCCGGCTAGGTTCATTGCTGAGCGTTGTTTCTGTGAGACAAAAAGAGATAGCAATACAAGGGTACATACCATTACTCAGTCCACACTCTCTGGCCACTCGTTCCCACGCCATATCCTTTCTAGCCAGATCTCTGTATGACACATGGCTAAGATTCCAAAGACACGGAGAGTTACGCACTTTAGTAATGAAAAATTCTACAGTATTACGCGCCATTCTTACTTATTTGATATCACTGATGGATGTATTATAAATTAAAACAAATTCTCGCAGTGTTATCGTCAGTACGCAGTGAAGGTCGTCCACGCTATGCACGCGTGTACCAAACCAAACCCCACTACGCAGTAATATATTCTTTAAGATTCCTACTATTATCAACTTTATGTAGTCAATACAGAGTTGATTTTACAGTAAAGCAACAAGGAAAGTCATATCGATCGACGCGACACGACGCTACGCCCACATAAATGCCGTGCACGTGTGTGGTATTCTTTACATTAATGACGTCATCGTGCGTGTCTCGTGGCTCCGATTGCTATATGGTACAAACTCTGCGCATGTTGACTTTGTTTCACTTCCAATACACGGTTTAAAACGACCCAAGATGTTCTACTGAACACTGTTGGTTTTAAACCGTGTAGCCAGCAAAGCGCTCCTTTTAATACTACGTTTACAACCACGTTTGCAATCGTGTGTGCAAGTCGTCGTCCCTTCAGAATGTTATTTTGATAATAGCGGCCTCGTCCGTGTGCAATAGTTTTATGGTTCTAAACTCCCGCGGGCATAAAATAGGTACTTAGTTATATTATCTCTTATTTATTACATTGGCTATCTGCCTGTGAACGTCCCGTTAATATCGGTCCAGCCGTCCCAGAGATTAACGGGAACAAACTGACAGACAGACAGTCAACATTTTTAAAATTTAAGTAGATTTTTTATGCAAGTATATTATATCAGACACTTCAATTTTATTTCTCTCTATGGATGGATGGATGTAGTTATGGATATGGACCGAAGTACGTAATTAATTAAGAATATAGAAAGTAGAAATCTTATTTCTTACCTACGACCAACGTGTGATTCAGATTCCGGGTTCGACCCCGGGTAAGGTCAAATACTTGTCATTTATAATCTACCCTAAATATTTTGCTTTCTGTATGAAGTATGCGGCCACATTTAACTTTCCGATCTTGACGACTAATACACACACACACATATCACGCCTATATCCCCGAAGGAGTAGGCAGGGGTGCATTACACACCCACAATTTGCCAGTATTTTTATTCCAACGTAATAGGTGGCCTATTGCCGTCACCGGGCACATATAATCGGTTATGGCCAAAATGGCCGAATGAATTTAATAAAAAGTAGCAGCTAAATTGTAATTTAAAAAAAAAATTGAAACCCGTTGCTTTGCTATGAACGGTTAATACTCCCACATTTCGCCAGTCAAGTAATAGGAAGCAAACCTATTACCATATCTGGACACTTTTGATAGTTTTTCAACGGAAACCAAGAAATAACACAAAAACCGACTTGAAGTTACCGAAATGGGACCAAATTATTCTCGGGATGGGACCAATTGGGAAGCAATAGCTTTCAATTAAAAAAAGCAAAATAGGTGGGTCACCCAAACATAAAAAAAAAACAAAAAAATTCATACAATTGAACTGAGAACCTTCTCCTTATTTCAAAATCGGTAGTATCAGTAGTTTGTATATCGGTACCTATTTTACTGAATTCTGTTTTTTTTTATTTGGGTCAACGAATAAATTACAATTTAGAATTAACAAAAACTAATAAAATTATTCTTCTTATTGTTTGTCGTTGCAAATCAATCAATGACAAACAATTCATAAATTCAAAACTGTTTTTAAAAGTTACTAGTACCGGGTTTGATCAATGTGACGATTTGAAATGAAATTGTTGAAACGCCGGGACACACCTGCTGGCCCGGAAACCGATTAAAATGATAAAGCGATGCGCCCGAGACTTCATGTCACCGATGTTGGATATCTAGATCTGCCTATTGATTGATTGGTGTTCTAAAAATTAAAACTAGTTTTATTAATATCATTTCTGAATCTATATTTCAAACCAGTGAGTATTTAAATAGACAGTACAGCACTCAGAACAGACCTAGTACCCAGGTTGTACAGACATCGTCCAATCTTTGCTTCATATTATAATTTTTAGATCGCGCTATTAAGGTTAGGTTAGGACCCAACTAATTCCTCTGTATGTGTGTTGGTCACCTAAGTCCTCCTATACGGTGGTACTGATTTGGATGAAGTTGTGTGTGAATATTCCAAAGAGTTCCTGGATGGTTTGAAAACACAATTGAAGCTATTACCTATGTCATGTGGCTGTATACAGATCGCAGTGTCAGTTTTACAACCAAAATATTATTTCAATTTGCACCAGTACTTTTTAAGATTTGTGTGATAAACTTAACCCTAGGAAGGCAAACGGGGTGACCCGTCACCCCACTACTCGTAAAATGTTTCAATATTTCATTGACGTTGTTTTTGTCTCATTCTAACGCTCGATCTATTCTACAATTAGAGTGAATGCAATCAGTTGCACGTGTCAACGTGTCGCGGTAATTTGTTGTTTTTGGGGTGACACGTCACCCCTGTTATTGATATTCTACTATGAACCGAGACCCTCGTGAAGGTGAACCCGCTGTAAAGTTAAAAAAACAAACACGGTGTGCATTGTGCCCTAGAAAACCAGATAGAAAAGTAAAGACTTTTTGCATGAAAAGCTTGCTTCCCGCATGCCCTCAACACCGCAAAGATATTTGCTTGAATTGTATTTAATGAAAAAAAAAATGATAATACAAAATTATAAGTGCCTTAATTTACATTATTTCCCAACTGTTAAACATTAAAAATTGATTTCATAATAAATCAGTTTGATTTTCTTAGATATTGATGTTTTATTCGAATTTAAAAAATGTGGGGTGATCTGTCACCCCTGTTGCATGTATGAAAAAAATGTGTTACCTGCCGAAGGTGTTGAGACATTAAGATAGGTATCAATTTTCAGACCTTTTTATACGACAGTGACTAGAAACAAGCATACTGGATACTTGCAACATTCGAGGAATTACAAGTACATTATGTACGATTTATGAGTAATAAATCCTCATCCTTCGTGATTCCTATATCCTAATACTATCCTCAATGCAACCTATAGTAAAACATGATAAACAAACACACTTGCACACTATTCCACAACTTTATTACACACTAAAGTTATGGAATATCCTCAGTGCATTCTTAAATATCATTCTAACAATAACTTTCCATCGTTACCTAGTGTCGCTTCCATTAAAACTACATCTGTGTACTTTCCGATTTAATCTTCCATTCATGCCATATTGCTTCAGATGAAATTTTTCAACCGTTATCGTTTGACAAATGTTTTGGGTGAGTGCCGTTGTACGATTCCCCACATCACGCTATTATTGCTGTTGTATTTTGTACTGTTTAGAATAACAATATGTGAAATATGAACGGGATTTTGTAATTTTTTGACCATTTGTTGAGTTTTATATTTAATCAATGTAAATTATAAAGTAATAAATGTAGGTGTTTGTTGCACGGAACAGAAAAATAAAGATATTTTTCTGTGTCGTGGTTCGTTGGCATAATTTGTACAAGAATTTTAATTACAGCAAGAACAGAAGGACGTGCCTTCTTGCTGAAGGCACGTCCTTCTGTTACAAAATGATCATACCTGGATGCCCTAAATTACTGATTTTCAAAAAAAAATACTTTCTAAGACTGGGATGACGATAACTCGTTGCTACACCCACCGTCCTTTCAATTTCTTTAAAATCGGTTCACTAGTTTAGTTTAGTACGGGAAAACGTAGATAACAGACACACAGAGTTACTTTATAATATTAAGTAAGGAAGTTAAAATAAGTAAAGATAACAGCCGAACAAAAACAAGCACAAACTCACGTAATAGATTCAATTGACTTTTATCATTGACGGCACCGGGAGAAAGTTATATTCGCATTACCAACGCTAACGATTAGGTGAACTCGTTTACTGAAATGTTCATTTTTGAGGTAAAAGTAAGAGGAGATTCAGGTAGCGTTTAGATACTTCTATAACTCGAAACCAACCCAATAGGGAAGTTGGTATTACCGTGGATTTTAGTTTCCATATAAATTGCAATTTCGTGATCTTCGACTGTTTTTAGACTTCTTACTATACTGACAAGTATACTATGTAAGAGAAGTCTTATAGTCCGGTCCTGTCCGTCTGTCCGCACTTTTCAATTCGAGAACTACAAGTGCTAGAAAGTTATGATTTGGCACATAGAATTTTGGTACAGAATAAACACCATAGCCGAAATAATTTCGATCGGGGGTCAAGTGGTTCCTGAGAACCATGGACCTAAAGTTTCTGAAATTCCTATAGAAAATGTATGGGTAAAAAATTCTATTCTTACTTGAATGTCTTACAGGTGAAAATGGTATTGCCTGCAGACATGTGATATCACATGATAGTAAAAAGTCGTCTTATGCCTTCACTGCGATAGTGAAGGGCGCCTTGCTTGTTTTAGATGTCCGTCTAGTCCTGCCCTATTGGCTGGCTACCGACGTCCCGGGTACGCCCTCGTCTCGTAAGGATAACCTCAGAGATTTAACGATAGTCCCAGGGCAGGTCTTTGACTGTGGTGATATTAGCTCTGTTGGTTGGAGCATTTTCCTTAAACAGGAACTGCCGCTGTTTCAAATTCAGCCCAGAAACCAGGTGTTTTACACACCCACACTTTGCCAGTAATGTTGTCGGTCCCACGTAATAGGGGGCAAGCCTATTGCCGTTACAGGGCACTATAGACTATTAAAAACCACTCTGTAATTCAAAACATAATTCCTACACCTACAGCTAGGACAGATGTTACATATCACTGAATAGAATCTCTGCAGTCCGATGGACTCTGAAGATAGTGATAAGACGTAAGCCTGTCTTAAAACAATAAGAATAGGTACTCATTGCTTTAACTTACTGCACTCTAAACGTCTAACTAAATAAATCTTAAGTTTGAATCTAAAGGCCGATTTAGTTTAAAGAACTTCTTAATTCATACTCCCACAAATTAACTTATCAACTCCAAACCTTGTTAGTCGCAAGTCCATAAGTGTCTTACTCATATTCCTCAACGTAGTGAAATTTACGCCGGCTTGTGATAGGCATACCCCGTTAATATAATTATGTTATAATCTTATTAGTGTGGATATGTTTCCAGTTGTACGAAGGGATAGGGGATCTATTCTGGGTCCTGATAGACTCACATTCTTGGAAAGGTTCAATTATGACGAAATAAGGATGAATATTATAAATAATGATTGTAATTGGTTGTATTATAAATAAATATTCTTTTTATCAGTAAACTGATATACAGGGTTATTTGTAATTAACTAACATCCTCCCAGGGGTAGGTAGCAGACATCATAATTAACAACGTTTGTTCTACGACTTTTAATAAAACTTAATACATTACATACTTAATAATGAGTTTTTAAGTTTTTATTGTTATAACGCAACACTATTAAGTCTATGTTTCATTTATAAACTGAAGGTCGCCGCACGCACGTTAGCGCGCGCTTGCGCTGCCAAATAATACCTACTAGTACCTAGGTATGTACATTCTTCGTCAGATTATTAATTACTCGCGTGGTTTGTTGCGTGTAGAAAGTAACTAGGTATTTACACTAAGTCCACAATTCGTTCATACTTTACCAGGTTTAGGACTGGCTACATTAAAAAAAATCGGTTGTCTGTATAGTCGGTTTACTGACGATAGTTGAACGTGACAACGTCATAACTGCCGAACGCGGAGGCCAATTGTGCCTCTTTGTCACTCGTTCCGCGCTCTCGCTTGCACTTCAAGCCTTAAATGGAACGCCTCAGAGCGAGGTAACGCCGCATGACGTTATGTTTTTTCGTGCGTGCAGCCGGCTCCATCGTCTTATAATTATAAGACGTTGTCACGTCAAAAAACAAAAAGATGCCTAAGAAATGCTAAAGATGAAACGTAAGTACATACCAACACTTATCATCCAAGTAACGATTAATAACAGACTGGCGCAAAAAGAAATGGGTCAAGGTCAAAGGCGCTAGCGCCGCCGCCCCGCGCCCCGCCTCCTATTCGTGCATTGCATGAATTGATGAAACAAGTTTGTTTACCAAATTTTTACGATGCGCGTATACTGCGGCGTAGAGTTAATAACTGTCAGATGCAAAACTAAATAGGTATTTATTTTTGTATGAAAGTAAAATTTTACGAATTATAAAAAGTCGTAGAACAAACGTTGTTACTTATGATGTCAGCTATCTACCCCTGCGAGGATGCTAGTTAATTACAAATAACCCTGTATATACGGAACTTGATGGTGATAATATTGAAGGGACGATTTCTATGTTGCATACCGGCTTTCGGTAGAGTTGTACTAACCGAAATGTCGGGAGCGAACCGAATTGTGATGTTAACAGCGCGGTGTGACCAAAAAAATATCCTTACCTGCCCTATTTTTAGTGGCATTTATTGTACTATTTTTTTACGAGGCCGCCCCTAGTCCCATTGCCAGCAACTCGGGTGCACTCGGAAGTATTCCCAGAGGCATTTGCTTATCAGACACTAGTCGTACGATCATTAAAACCTCACAATGGTTTATTTAGAAGTCAGTTACTCATTATTTTTTCTCGTGTTTATGTCGTAACATAGTATGTTACTTCATAACTATAATTACAATATACTCTTAAGACTAATATTAGTAATTTGTATCTAACTTAAATTGCTAAATAATTAAGATGTGAGAATGTGTCCATTGGCACTTTTCTTATTGTTCTATATGAATGACTAGTAGTCGCCCGCGACTTCGTCCGTGTGGTAATTTGGATATTTTCCCGTTCCCGTCGCGCCGCGTCATATTTTGAACAATTCACACAATATCTTTATAAATTGTAGCCTAAGTGTTATTCTGATGTATAAGCTATATTATTGTAAAGTTTCATTAAAATCCATTCAGTGGTTTTTACGTGAAAGAGTAACAAACATCCATCCATCCTTACATACATACTTACATACTCATAAACTTTCGCGTTTATAATATTAGTAGGATTAATGACACTATGTTCATGTTCACTGCACTATTACACTATACTAACTCGAGGTTTAGTCCTTCTCAGTCTACTCACTATGTCCGTGGTATCAAGGAGCTAAAGGGGCCTCGACATGCACATGATGAAATAAGATGAATAAGTCTATTTTGATGAGCTTCAGCAATTACTAATGAGTCAAAATCTTGAAAATTTAAAAACATCTGTACTTTTTCTTAAACAGTTTGAAAAGTATGTATATTCGTCTCATTTGCTCAACAAACGACCATACATACGTACGAGAATGGGTTAACAAACAGGTGGTCTGCAGCATCTGTGTCCCATTTACTACCCGCAGTTTTACCACCCTGATCTCTATGCCAGTATATGTATACCTACCTCGGTTCAACTGCCCATTGCGGTTGCAACATTAGATACTACATTCATTGGGTTCGTCACAAAGTATATCCCATCACTATATGAAAACACCATACATTAAAAATTTATTCGTCACCACATTCATTGGGTTCATCACAAAGTATATCCCATCGCGATTTGAAAACACCATTTCTACATTAAAAATTTATTCGTCATCACTTCACTTAGGCATTAAAAATACGTGTAAAATACGTCACACACGCAAAAGGTATTGTGTCCTCATTGTAGGTCATTTTTGCTTTAAAGTAGCCATTAGTACGTTACGAGTATTGGATCAGATTAAAAACAGCAAATGGTGTAAATAACTGTAAACTACAGTACCCGACCTGCCCTATAGTATTAAATATGAACCTATACAGGTGTGTGAAATACCAATGGTATCAATATTTTTGACTTCACCTAACAGTATACATTAACTTGCACATACACACACACTCGAAAAAAAAATAACACTTAGTTGGTTCCACGTAATTCGAGGAATTGCTGATTCCGGATACTTTGGAGATATTTATTTAACTATAAGTTCACTTTTCGCTCAGTTGGTGTATCGCGTGAAGATAAGGATGACTTAGGCCACTTGGGAGGATAATAGGATCCCATAGTATCCTACTCTTCAAAACCACACTATAATTAATTAATTAAATAATAATAATTAAATATTTTGGACATATAACCCTAATTAAGCTAAAAACTTGTCCTATGAGATGTCTAGATCTGATAAACATACTTATAAATTTCTAAATATATACATATTATACCTACATAGAAAACACCCAAACTCCGAAACAAAAATTTGTGGATCATATAAATATTTGAATTTGTAAGATTAAATTCAATGTCATCAATACGAGTGTTTCTGTGTTCCACTTTTCCCTACGTTACCCTTCCATTACTCTATTACGATGAGTGAATGTTTTGTTGTCTGCAAGCAACACTGCATGCATTACAAAAACCCTTTGTTACATTTTATTTAAATTATACAGGTACCTATCTACCTGGGAAGGAGGAGGCAAAAGTTTTTGCCAAATTTTCACCAGTAACGTTATTAAACCCGCGAGGAGGCGAGTCTATTACCGCTTAATGAGCATTCAATTGCAAGGTGCACCACTTACACGTAGGTAATGTTAGTTTCGGCCCAGAATATATAAGGACTAACTACTTATTTAGGATAAATAAAATATAAATAAGGTAGGTACTCAATGATGTTTTATATTCGTCATTGTAGGTTATAGTATTTTTATTTTCTGTGGTTTCGGCGTCGAAGATATTGGGGGGATCGATCCACTTGTCCCATTATGAGACAACGTCAACGGGACGGGATACTTTCTCAGAATACAGAATATTTGTTTGTAATAGTTTATTCTGTATTCTGAGGTAAAATTATAATTTTTTACAAGGATTCGTAGAATTTTTATTTCCCGCTGGCGCTGACTAGAAAGGTTCCCAGCAAGTTGGTAATTGCTGTTAGAAGTATTGATTGCAACAGTTGATTATAAAAAGTAACGGCTCGTCCGTTACTCGAACCCGCTACTTTTAGCACTGTAAGCGAACATCATTCCCGAGACCAAAACCCGACAGCTACTTACAACAATGAAATTAAACTTAGCATGAACAATATACAATGCACCATATGTGTGTCACTAATTGAATTTTTATCTGCCGTGGAGGAAAAAGCGCACATTGTCGTTGTATATTGTTAACTGCTGCCGTTACAAAATGGCTGCAATACAAATAGCGCTACAAGCCTGAGTTTCTGAAGGTGTAGGATCAGGCCTAAAAGTAAGTCGACTAATTCACACGGCATTTGTCAGTTATCAAACCAGGAATATGGTTATCGGTCTTGGCTATTGGGGTTGAGATAACATAACGGTTATTATTTTTCTAGTGTAATTATACCCGGTAACGGCAATAGGCTTGCCCCAAATTATTGGGAAGATGAGTATGTAATTCACCTCTGTCTACAGGGATATTATATGAATCCCAGTCTCACAACAATAAAGATATACCGGTTCACACAGGTCACCGTCTAAAACCTCCTTTTTTAAGGCTGCGGCCCAATGCTACGTTCTCATAAAAACGTCCATTGCCGGGCGACGCAGGCACACACTCGGATGTATTCTCTGTGTGCCAGCCAGTGGCCAACCCTGCCTTCGAAGCCACTTCCATCTAAAGGAGACAAGCAACATCAATGGGACAAATGGGATACACCCCCTAAAGCAACGTCCCAGTTATACTATGATTTCATCATCACAACTGACACTCAAATATAAGTATTTGTACCGTACTGGGACAAAGTCAATGGGACAAGTGGGATACACCCACACTATCGATCTACTCAAGGTCTACTGCGACCAAACTCTTATGAAATAAATAACTTTCAATTCAATTTCCAGAAAAAAAAAACAAAAATAAAAAATTAAAAAGCTGACTCGTGAAGGATTTGAACCTTCGCCCTCCGATGGTCAAGTATACTTATATATCGGTGCTCTAACCTACTGAGCCAACGAGTCTTGTTATTCACATTCGAAAATACAAACCTCATTCCTCACGGTGACGTCAGTCTAATATAAATAGGTCTGGTGTAGTTGAGGATTACTCATTCATTTAGATTTATGTTTGTAAATGTGTGAGCACAGATAAAATAATGCTCAAACCTAAGTACTAGTGGATACAGATACCTCATCTAATTCTTAAGGATCTAAATGACGATACGTCCTTCAACCAAATATAGTGGATGTCTTCCAATAGGTATGTCGCATTGATTTAATTGTGATTCCAAATGTATTTGGAACCATACACCCAGTACAAATGGTCGTCGTCCACTGCCGACCGTCCATGAACGGAAGTCTAATGGACGAATCATTAGTGTGGTCCAAATAGGGTTGTATGACTTTGATTTACGTAAAATTTCAATAGTTGTATAGATAAACGGTCTTTCGATACAGCGCGGTATCGTCTGGGTACCTACCTACCTAAATTCTACTGTTCTATTGTCTAAACTCACTACAGAGATTGGGCGTTTTCACATTGCACGATATCGTGAGGATATCGTCACGATAATTTACATTCTTACCGTAAAGTTACTGCTGCTACTTACGATATCGTGCACGATATCATCACGATATCGTCACGATATTGTGCAATGTGAAAACGCCCATTATATTTAGTGGTATGTAACACCTGTCCTGGTTTTGAATTACAGAGGGGTTTTGAATATTCTGCAGTACCCGGTAACGGCAATAGGCTTGCCCCCTATTACGTGGGACCGATAGTATTATTGGGATAGAGTGGGAGTGTAATGTATCTCTGTCTACCACTTCGGGGATATGGGTGAGATATATGATATGTCTCAGTAAGTAAAATGTGTTCTTCTGTAATTTACCTCTGCCTGCACCTCAGGGATATAGGGGGATGTTCACCTTGTCGATCACCATCGTATGGTCTTTTGCCACCTATCTTTTATGAATAAAATATTTTCAATTCAATTTCTTTCCACAACAAATAATTAAAAAAAAAATTAAAAAGCTGACTCGTGAAGGATTTGAACCTTCGCCCTCCGATGGTCAAGAGTACTTATATATCGGTGCTCTAACCTACTGAGCTAACGAGTCTTGTTGTTCGCATTCGAAAACACAAATCAGATTCCTCACGGTGACGTCAGTCTGATATAAATAGGTATAATTGAGGCTCATTAATTTTGATTTATACCTAAATGTGTGTGAATGTGGGAGCACAGATACAATAATATTATACCAGTGGGTAGGTACAGATACAGATCTCATACTAAAAAAGCCAATATGAGGATACGTCCTTTAACCAAATGAAATGGACGTCTTCCAAACAGAAAGACAGATTTGACAGATTATGAATTTCCAAATGTATGTACGGAGTTCGATTTTTGATGAGCGCGTGGTTGGTGGCTTTTTAGGTTAGGTACCTATGGCGAGATGGCGAGGAGCTTCGCAAAACCCGGGTTCCAGACCTTATCAGCTAGTTCAGAGTAACTAGTTCTTCTGTGCGGGTTTATCAAACATTACCTTGGCTTTGGCAAAATCTTCGACGACCGATAAAGTCTCACCTGTAAAAGAAAAAGAAGAACAGATCCATACACTGCCGAACGTCCATGAACAGAATCCTAATGGACTATGGACTAAATCGTCTGGGGCCGAATGGGTTTGTTCGACTTTAATTTATGTACCTAATATTCCGGATTAACGATCTTTCGATACAGCTATACCTAATAATATCTATCTCGATGCATTGAAAAAGGTAGCCTTTAATCTACTATCCATTTTCCATGCTCCGACTGCAGATATTTTATTTAATGGTGCGAGTTTGTATCATTTATGCTAGCTATTTATTAGCAGCAGAATTACTGGTAAAGTGGGGGTGTGTAATGCCCCTCTGCCTATATATTATTTGTATATGTCTATCTGTTGGTCCATTTTTAATGTTTGCGATGGAATCACAGTTGTGTGAGTCATTATGACTCATAGACTTAAGATTCCACACTCACGATAAAGTACACTTAACACATATAACTGATTAGATAGCATAGATTCCGTACTAGGTACTAGTTAGCACAAGCATAGTACACACATAATTTCAAATATTATGTCTCCAAGGAGTAGGCAGAGGTCCATAAATCTATCACGTTTCGACAGTTTTGTTCGTCCTACGTAATAGACGGCAAGCCTTTATAGACACAAAGGAAAATCCAGCACTCAGTAAGTTCAAAGTAAAATTCCAATAGCTAGGATAAATCTTTATTATTTTGGAGGAATCGTATATCCAGCAGTAAGCGTGAATTGGCTGAAATGCTGATAATGACTGGAGTTATTTATTTATTTGTACCTACAGATGTTAACGTAGGTATGGTATGGTATGTACATACTCGTAGTTGTTGAGATGATACAAAACCTACAAAGCTTCTCAGTGGTTCTGTGGTTCTGTGCAATAAATCATGCTCTGTTTGTTAACCGGGCTAATCTATCTTCAAAGTTTATCATGTAGTTTCTACTACTTCAGTTACTGAACACTCCACAAAAATATACTATATTCAGTAACAAGTACTAATACAATACAATATTTTTTTCATTACTTAGTTTTAGAACAGCAATGATTACCTATACATATGTGGTATGGAATGTAAATTTAAGTAATAGGAATTTTGGTTTGATTGACAATCAAAGATCTTATATACAATGGATTTCGGATGATCGCTCAAAAGTGTCCGAACTAAAAGAGAAACAAAACGCTAAAAGAGAAACAATCGCACGCTAGTCTTGATTTTGACAACTGAACGACAACACGTTGCACAATGCCGTACTGTATTGTAAAAACGTGTAAAAACTACGAAAAAAAAGCAAATTGAAGACAAATGTGTATCATATTTTCAGTAAATAAACTTTTATTTTATCATTTGCAGTATATTATTTCACTTAAAATACAGAATTTCGTCGATAATAAATTAAAAGACAAAAGTAAATATTGCAATCCCGTCCGATACCGAAGTATCTATCTGTCTCTTTCGAATTCATCCCAAGCTCAGTAAAAAGAAAGAGACCATTTCATTTTCACTGAATAATGTACTAACAAAATGACCATTCAGATTTATTCGGATTACCGATAGCGATGAAACTATTTGGAACAAAGATTTTAGTGGAGACTCCTTGGCTCTTTATGATTTTTTTTTCGTTATATGAACCAACATCTATTTCAGTTTTCCTCGGGATCCAGTACGCTGTGCACAATGGAAAAATATTATTGCCCTAGCACGGCGAGAAGAATATTTTGACCCAAAAAAATAACAATCTTGTTTGTTCGGCTCATTTTATGGACATAACAATAATCCCTTGATTGAATACAATTTTTTCTTTTGATTGGCATGGAGGAGATAAGCCCAAAATGTTTTTAATTTTCACACATTGCATAATTACACATGTCATTTTATAAAATATTAAGAAAGAAATTATAAATAGATCACAGAAACTGATGTCATCGGCGGGACTCGAACCCACGGCCTTTCCCTAACAGGGGGACTGCTCTGACCAACTGAGCTACGATGACCACTACCGACGACATCGAATTTTTGCTTCATATCATATTCATAATTTCTACATCACGCTATTAAGGTTAGCGTTGGATCCACCAACCGCAGTTCTACCGAACTGACGGTGCCAGTGTATCGTGTTACAACGATATTTAAACACTGAATTTTTAGATGAATCCTTACCAAATCCATATATTTTTGTATTTCAAAGCAATGAGTTTGCTTAAACTATTCAAAAAAAATTCGATGTCGTCGGTAGTGGTCATCGTAGCTCAGATAGTTGGTCAGAGCAGTCCCCCTGTTAGGGAAAGGCCGTGGGTTCGAGTCCCGCCGATGACATCAGTTTTTGTGATCTATTTATAATTTCTTTCTTAATATTTTAAGAATAGTTTAAGCAAACTCATTGCTTTGAAATACAAAAATATATGTCATTTTATTTCGTGTATGTACCTGTTATTTTTTTTATTTGGATACTCGGTAATGTATTCCCACGGGAATCGGGGCCTAGATAACTATATCTCGCGGGCGGAGTCACGGTGATCAGCTAGTAGCCAATAATTTCGAATCCCAAAAATTAACCATAAAGATAAAAATAAATTAATGACGCGCAGTTTTAGCAACTAATTCTGTCACTTGAAACACGGCTATCTTATAGTAGACGTAGCGAAATAGCGTTATGAAAATAGTAATGAAAGCGGAAGAACTTTGACACCCGCAGGAAGTTTGGCATTTATAATATTATAATTAGTTAAATTCATTAATTCCCTTTTTTTATTCATACACTACAGTTACTTATTATGAAACTGACTCGAAAAAAAATATTTAAGGGTTTCGATATTAAAAATACTTTCTACGTATCTTTGTCAGTCGTTAATTAGTTTTTCAGTTTATTTCGTCTAATATAAACAAATAATTACACTTTATAAGATTATGGAATTTATTATAGTCTTACATTAATTATTATGTAGGTACCTACATGGCATGGAATCCTTAAAATACTTTAACAAAATTAATCTACTCCATTGTTTCTATGTTCACGTAGCTCAAGTAGAAGCTGCATAAGATGAATTAGTCAGGCGAACAGATAGAAGCTACGTAATGCGATAAATTAGTGCAAACAAAAGTGAACACTATTCCGTTGAATCAAGGTTTAAATTTTAATATGAAATTTGTTTATATCTATGTATGCCTATGTATAATGTATAGGACTCGGGACATTATTTTCTTGGGATTTGTTCTAGATCCATCGTCCATTGTATATAATGTCTTTGTTGACAATGGTTATATATTTTCTACTCTGCCCCGTAACGGCAATACTATTATTGCTTCTTATTACATGGCCCCAACAAAATTACTTACCAAGTGTGGTGTGTAATGCAACTCTGCCTACCCCTTTAAGGATATATATTATGTATGTATGCAAAATTTAGCGAAGATGGTTACGGTATTTATTTATTCGGAATCGATAGGTAGGTACCTACCTACAACGCAAGCAACTCAGACTATCCTATTAATGGGTGACTTTAGTGTGGGTGAAAATAATAATTATATACGTAAAGTAGCCGTATCAAACGGTTCTACTCGTATTAACCTACTCCGTCATGGAGAAAGATAGTATTTTATAAATCGAATGTGTAAACACTTTTTTTTTAATTCGCGGCCGCTTCCAACTCCGTTGTCGGGCGTCTCTAGTACGCACCATAAGCTATTTTCAGTGGCGCCCGGTGGACTTTGGCCACCTGTGTGGCCTCTTCAGGGGTTTGGTCTTCGCCATTGGAACAATGAGGTAAGGGCTCTGACGTCCAGGTCCCATGGAGGGGAGAATAGCCCCTATGGCGAAAACTATTCTCCTACTATCTGATATAACACAAAAATACTGCTTTTGTGTTTTATTAGTTTTAGGGTTCCGTACCTAAAAGGTAAAACGGGAACCCTATTACTGAGAGCTCACTGTCCGTCCGTCCGTCCGTCCGTCTGTCATGGGCTGTATTTCATGAACTGTGATAGTTCGAAAGTTTAAAATTTTCATAGATGATGTACGAGTATTTCTGTTGCTTCTATAACAACAAATATTAAAAGACAGAATATAATAAATATTTATGGGGACTCCCCTCCCATACAACAAACGTGATTTTTTTGGCGATTTGGCACGTACGGAACCCTTTGTCTGACTCGCACTTGGCCGGTTTTTTTATATTATCATCCACACAATTTTTTTGTAAACTTTATTAAGTGTATAGTACACAACTTTATACAGTTTTGCTAATGATTAGACGTAAATACGCAAAAATTATACAACACACAAAATTACACTCTTGATAAGTGACACGAACACTGCAGTGTGTTATGCATTTTACACTGAGTGAAAATTAATTTCATAGTAAGTTACCGCAGTGCGAACTGCGGTAAAGTGTGAGAATTTATATTGCCTCACGTGTAATATTAACACGTGCTTCAGTTAAAATGAAGCTGATACAATAAAAATGTTAGAAAATTTTGTAAAATCGCTTCTAAATTTTTAAAAGTAATTTTGCAAGAACAATACGAAATTTAATTAAAATTTCCTGAACCAGCCCTAGGAGTATAACAGCGTCGACGTATCTTTACTATTAGACGTAGGTAGTAGGTACTATTCCCAATTCTGTGCCTATGTTTTCTAAAAATAAGGAAATAGTTCTAAGTTATGTCTCCTAAATGTATTTTTGTTTTTTATATTTGGTTCGCCAAATTGACGCCGCCCGCCTAGTGGTAAGTCGTGACGACGTCTAGCGATTGTGGGCCACTCTCACAGCACACAATACTATAGAGAGTGGCCCTCAACTTGACGACCTACTGATGTGCCTCTTCACGCTCCGCTTAAAGAACCCAATTTTGGATTATATGTAGGAGGAAACACTTGCACAGGCAGGGCGTTCCAGGCCACCATTGTTCGGTAGAGAAACGAACGAACGAACGTTCGGTTCTCGCGAACATGTTCTCGCGAACATGCATGCACTGTGTGGGAGTGGCATCTCTGCCCGGTACGGGTTGTTCGGGAAAGGAAGGAAGAGGGTGGGATCAGATTGAAGAGCTCTTCCGAACACTCGCCGTGGTAAATACGGTAGAATGCGGCCAAGGAAGCTATTGTTCGGCGCTGAGCTAGCGGCTCGAGGCTTCCCGTTACCTCCGGACAATCTATAATACGGATAGCCCGTCGCTGCATAACGTCGAGAGCGTCCAGCAGATACTTCGCGGAGTATTCCTTTTTGTGTACAATAAAGAGTATTTGTACTGTCCGTTTACCGCGAGTGTTGTTTGTGACGGTACATGACGAAAAAAAACAAGGTCTTGAGTCTTGAGGTCCGGTAGAAGAAAATAACTCATTATAAGTCTCAAACATGGGACGTCGGCCAACGCTCAGATAGTTAGCCTCTGACCACGGCCGTTGTTACTTGGCTCAAATTTCAGACATTAGATAGAGACAGTCTTCCAATGTAGTTAGTTCCTCAACTACCGGTAAATGGCGCTCTGGCGACGTCGTAAGTCGCGATATCAACACAATGTGGTCACAAAATTAGATGTCTTGGGCTAGTCTTGGTCAGTTGGTAGAACGTTCTTCCTGGAAAGGTATCAGTCGCTGGTTCGAGTCCAGCACAAGACTATAGTTTTTGTGATTCATATTATAAAATTATAATAGACTAGCTGAGTTTACTCGTTCCAGGTTCCCGTGGGAACACATTACCGGGATAAAAAGTAGCCTATGTTACTCAGGGTGAATATAGATTTCCAATGGTGAAAGAATTTTCAAAATTTAATAATTAAATTACAAACAAAAATACAAATCTTAACTCTTTATAATAGTACTATAGATAAAGAGTATGTAGGTACTAATACGAGTACCTACATATATACATAATATCTACGCCATATCTTTTTTTTTTTTAGTTCCGCGGCCTAAGGCCGCGGCCGCTCTAACGTCTGTTGCCGGGCGTCTCTGGTTACAAGCAGAACGTATTTCCAGTGGCGCCTGGCGGACTTTGACCACCTCTGTGGTCTCTGCGGGGGTTGGGTCGGGATGAGAATCCCGTGTCGTTGGGCGCCATGTTTGTTTGTGATAAGTTCTAGCGTCTGTGGTGACGGTTGGAATTGCGTTTCGCTGACGTGAGTTCAATCGCCGGTCACCAAATGACGTGAACGTACTCTTAAAACAAGCACTTTTAGCTTAGCTGGAGGGGTTAACGATATTGTATTTACGATTGCTTCGTCTGTCGATTCTGTTCAATACATGTTCCCCAACCTTTTCAAAAGAACGTTTCACGTTCCTGAATGACACACATTGGAAATCCCTGCATTTATCAGAGACCCTGGTGTTAGCAATGCCAGAGCATGCAACTGGGTTCTATGTCAAGTCGTTCACCGTGCAAGCTGTCCGTCTTTGGAACTCTTTGCCTGTATCTATCAGACGTGCACAATCTCTGCCCATCTTCAAGTCCATGGTCAAAGATCATTTCTTGTTTGAAATCTCTGCTGTCTCATTTGATTACCAACTAATGTGGGTATCCTAGCTATACTACTGTATATATGATATCATGTTTATTTCATTAATTTATGTACATATGTATGTCTATAATATATTGTATTGTATCTTTTTTATTTTATTTGAATTGTTTTATTTACAATAAGAATTACAATATATATATATATATAAGAAAAATACAATTAAAGCTATTAAATATGTACATTACCTATTCTAATTATACCTTCTAATTACATCTAAATTCTAATATGCGTCAAAGAATTCCTCCGCCTCGTCGCCGACTGGCAATGTTCCGAAAAGGCTGTATCTTGTATCCAATTTCTAGTTTCTCTATTTATTCTAACTGGTTAGTACATTTTTCCAAAGAAATTGTTTATTTATGTTATTCACTTACGCCAATGCGTAGTTGCGTTCCGTCCAAAGGTTTCCTGTAAGAAATCACATTTTAAGACCGCCATTTGTACATAAACAAATCTTAAAAAAAAAAAGTTTATTATATTATAATATTGTATTGTATTGCTAGTACCACAGATATAAGAATGCTAGTACTTATTCTTTAAAAAAAACTAGTTTAAAAGTAAAATACAAATAAATTCTACAAGATTCTTCAATATCAAACTGTTCTATTGACGCAGACGATATCTTTCAGTTCAGTACGATATTGAAATCCTCGTACGAGATCAAATTGAATATTTAATTCCCGGTAGAACGAAGTGCTCTTTGTCTAAAGTGCTTGTTCTGTTTTAACAACCGCCACTATTCGAGTCTATACAAAGTTGTAACAATATCAACCAGTTTAAGAATTGATGTCTCGTGTTTAGGGGGAGGGCGACATTGAAATTATCTAAATTAACGCATAACTTCACCCGTGGTGTATTAGTTGCAGCATCTTACTGGATACGTTGCGTGTGATGTAGTTACGATTGGAAAAGAGTGGTCGGGAGTTATTAATGCCAGGTTTTTTTTCTCTTTGGCTCCATCTATTGCTTTGCGAATCTGGCTTTAAATGTAATTTGTCAGTTGTTTTTCAATTGCTAGATTGATTAGGTATTGATAATGATGGCAATGGTTATAATATCTATAATATAATATGAATCGCTCGTACCAGCGGCTATTCCCTTTCCAGCAGGGCGAGCATGGTGGTAGAGAAAATGTCGATGACGTAACCTAATCAATACATTTTTTTAAATTTCCTGTCATATCATTGGTTATCGACAAACTCTTCCTACCGCCATGCTCGCCCTGCAGGAGGAACGTTTTACCAACTGACCAAGATTCAACTAGCCACTGACCTTTTATTTTATTTATTTCAGGCAGCAAATAGAAAAGTTACAGGCGGTATAAACTTATTCTACGGCCCATAGATAAATACTTTAAAACTAAGAATATATAAATAGACCACGGACCACGGCTCTTGTAACAGGGCCGAAACGTCGGGTAATAAAGAGGTAGGTATGTATATATCTCAATAATCGTGTAAAAGACCAGTTAGTCTTAAGTTTATATTATTTAAATAGATATGACAAAGTTGTGTTAGTGATAGAATCTTAAGACTGTTGTTAGTAAACACTTCACTATCTGGTCTTTTTGCGTTCCGGTGGTAACGATCCGCGGAAGCGACGGGACACCACGCTCTTTGACCAGAAGTTCTCTTCCATGACGAGGCTCAGGCTAGTGTTGTATTATAAATGTGTGACTTACAGCGTCGATACGGAGCGCCATCTACTAGCATTTAAGGAACTAACCATTATGGTACATTGTGCATAATGTTGCAATTAAGTTTATAAACAACTAGATGGATCCTTTGCCAATTAATGACATAACTTAACATTATTTATCGCGTTTTATTTTTTAAATTCTTAGGTCATAAAATAATTAATACTACTCTAATTACTACTCTAGAGAGAACAACAACCATATTTTAAATCACGTTTGTTTAACCTATTTTAAAAAAAAACTCATACCAGTGATGCCTATACTAAGGGTGAGATATACCGGGTGTTACGTAAGGGTTATATCAACCCGAAGCCAGCACCATCAGCTGGTCGATCAGAACCCGTTTCGATATGTCGCGACCGCCAGATAAGAAAAAAAAAGTTAATGAAAATACATTATTACCGAATAAAATACACACTTGTTTAAACAACACTAGCTAAAATCAGCTGCTTCGGTCATCTACATCAAAATAGGTACAAATAATGCGCGCCTGTGAAAAGCCTTCCGTCTCACTCCTGGTAGGAACATTTTGTCTCTGTTTCGCATGAAGCGATGCCGCACGAAGTCACAAAGCGCTCGGACGGCGTCTCGGTCGCCGTTAAGTTTCCTAGAATTTTATTTAAAATCATTTAGCAAGGTCACAGGTCAGTTCAGTTGCATTATTTGCTTTGTGCAGTGAGGTAGCTAAATAATTGTTTACTGTGTTAATTTGTGAGTTGTGTTGTGTGTGTGTGATAGTGATTGTGTTTTGTAGTAATGGCTCTGAGAAACGAAGAGTATTACGAGATGATGCTTTGTGTAGGAGCATCAGAAGGCAATTTGCCCGGGAGTTGTACCGTGAGTTTTGATACCTAAAAATACTGTGTACGCAGTCGAGTCAAAGCCGCATTTAGCACTGTTACACAAGAAATTAACCTTTCCTGTAAACAGGTAAGATTTTTCTAAAATTGGGGACAGAGATTTTACTATCACTTGCATGTGGTGCACCTATCGAACCACGGACGAGGATCTGGGGAAACATAACTATGTGTTGGTCAAAATTTCATTTACATAAACAAAAATAATCCTTTAAGGACGCCCACACCGCCGCGACGCCCGCTCAACCACCAAGGGCATTGTACATACGTACCACGCGCTCATTGTCTAGTTGTAGCTACTTCAAGCCGTAGCGTTGAGACACGTCTGTTTTGATTAGAAATATCTTTTTAAATTTTTTGATGAACTTTTTTTTCTTCTATATCGAAACGGGTTATGGTCGACCAACTGATGATGCTGGTTTCGGGTTGATATAACCCTTTCGTAACACCCTGTATAAGGGTAAGGGCGCGCTTGGACTTAATTCAAGCCCGGCTAAGCAAAATCTTAGCTAAGCATATGCTAAGTACCTACAATCTTTGATTTGGAATTTATAGTCTGACTTCGCTTAGCTCGAGCTAAGTTCTAAACACATGGTTATAAGTGTAATTTTACACGCAAAACCCGCGCACTAGACGTGGACTGGCGGAGATCAGCCCGTGACTACTACAAGTGTAATTTTCCCTTTTATTAATGAATATATTATAAGCAATGAGGTAGATATATATGTATCATATAGTATCATATAGTACGAGTACCTACCAAACTAATTAAAACACATAATTATAATCCTATTACTAAGCCAACTTGGTATAAATGTATTTTATAGCTAATATAAAATAGCAATTTTCTTAATTACCACAGACCATAAACGTACCGAATAGGCTGTAACTGACATCATAAAAGGACTAATATCAGCAGAATTATATTTTACGAGTGTTATCTAATGAATATATAATTTAAACAAACCCCTGCTCATCATCTCATTTCCATCATTTATGTATATATTGGGCACACTAAAGTTTTGCTAATCGAAACTATTTGAATTTCGAATGTTATATTTTTTAAACGTTGCAACCTTCTTCGTAATAAAAAAAAGTATTGGCGGGAAATCATTTGTCAATTGTTTTTTATCACACATCAAAGTTCTACGTATGCAACGAAAATGGAATTAAGTCGAAAAGATTTTAGAGCGATGATTTTTTATGATTTTAAAAGTTCTCTCTCTCTGCAAGACTGTGCCGCTCGTCTTCAAAATGCTTTTGGGAGAGAAGCACCTTGTTTGAGCACCGTGAGGCAATGGTTTGCTGAATTTGAGAGAGGTCGAGTTTCTTTACATGACGAATTTCGTGAAGGACGGCCTTCAACTGCCGTCAACGAAAATAATGTGGCTACTGTTAAGCGGTTAATTGAAGAAAACCCGCGGATTACCTATGAGATAATTCGAGGACTATTGGGGATTGGTATGAGTCAAATCCAGAAAATTTTACACGAAGAATTGAAAGTTCGGAAACTTTGTTGTCGTTGGATCCCTCATGAACTGACAGCGGAGCAGAAACGGGCTCGCGTAGAATGGTGCTCACAGATGCTACTGAAGTACGACCACGGACATTCTAATGCTGTTTATGACATTGTCACAGGAGACGAAACGTGTATTTATTGTTTTGAACCCGAAAAAAACAGCAATCTTGTGAATAGGTGTTTGAAAATGAGAACAAGCCAACAACAGTGAGGAAGGCGAGAAACATTGGTAAAATAATGATCGCGTTTTCTTTCTCAGCTACACGTCCCATCTATACAATTCCACTTGAAGATCAAAAGAGTGTTAATGCCGAGTGGTATTCTACTATTTGTTTACCCAGGGTGTTAGAAAAAGTTCGCGAAAGAAGACCTAAAAGCCGCGTTCTCCTACATCATGACAACGCTTCTTCTTCTCACGGCCAACAAAACAAAGTCATTTTTAGCTTCCGAAAAAGTACAACTCGTCACCCATCCCGCGCATAGCCCCGACCTAGCACCCTGTGATTTCTGTATTTTCCTCAAAATCAAAGATTTGATGAGAGGTTTCAATTTTACCAACTCCGAAGAGGCAGTGATAGCGTTCAATCAGCACGTAGAAAACATGCCTACAGATCTGTGGTCCTCCTGTTCTAAAAAAATGTTTCGATCGCATGAAAAAATGTTTAAAATGTAAAAGCAATAAACAACATATTTTTGTTTTAACATGTCCTACGTACATTGGAAAAATACCCTCTAAGGGTAATACCCTTAGAGGGTATTACCCTTAGCTACTACGCTACTACTTAGCTCTGTAACGTCGGTCCTGGCTGTTGGAATTAAGGTTCAGATTACAGAATGGTTATATATTTTCCATTGCATAGGTACTGTAATAGGGGGCAAGCCTATTGCCAGTTAACGGCAATAGGCTTGCCGGCTGAAATCCCCCTAACCTCTGCCTTTCTATACGAAAACGAGAGGTGAGGCGTACAAAAAAAATGTACTAGGTCCTATCAGCTTTATAAAAACAGTTTTACAAAATACCAAGATAATCATTGCACGATATCGTCCACAATATGGTGACGATATCATGATAATTTACATTCTTACCATAAAGTTACTGCTGCTACTGACGATATCGTCACGATATCGTGTGTCGTTATTGTGCAATGTGAAAACGCCCAATACAACAAGAAAATACTTTGACTATACGTATGTATTATCAATTTATTCTGTCTGATAAAGGTTGGCTTAAATTGTGAAACTGTTGCAAAAACTGGGCCTTCATTCTCGCTATTTGCATTCTAAATGGAAGTGGGTTTTTATTTGCACAACCCACTGCTGACGAACGCGGGCGGGATCGCTTTACTTACTGTTTGTTGATAGATTGAGTTTAACTATGGAACTTGACGAGATGGGGATACAATAGACAATCTTTTTATCGGTACCACGAAGTAAGAGTAGCAGTAAGTGCGTTTGGAGTTCTATGAATTTATAAAATTCTCTCTAAAGTTTTGACGTGTAATTTACTATTTCAATTGGTTGCGCGTTCAGTATTGTTCCCAGCAGAGAGTAACGGCTACGACGACCGTGTAGCTCTATGGTTCCCAGCGTTACGTTATAGCAAAGGTAATCTAGTGACACCTTCTTTTAAATATCACGGTAAAATAGTGACCGTGATTTTACTGCCAGGTGCTTATTATTACAGGTTCTACCTATTGTCTTGCGAATCTGTAAGTTATTATCTTGACGAAGATTTTATCATTTCATCTCTAAACGATGGGAATGTTGAATTATTATGATATATATACATCTCTCAATGTGGATATGAGAAAGTAATTCCGCGAAAATGTATCGGTCTTCGCGACTACAGCAACGTAGGTCTATACCATTAGCCCAAATACCTACATCAAATTAGACGGCGCAAAGTCACAAGATGACATAAAGCCTGAAAGCTCTCTAAAAGCCGAATTCGCGACCACCTGGAGTTTGCACTTTACCCGTGCTTAATTGACGGTGGCTATAATATTATTAATGTCTGACGTTAATTCTCTATAAGAATATTAGTGGATCTGAACTTAGCTAAATATAAGGAAAGATACATACCTAACAATTCCTTTAGACACTTATAGGGAACCTGTACCTTATATTATCTAGAAAGTCCCTTATACGGGTCCCTCTTTTTTTTGAAGTCGTGGCTTAAAGCCGATTCTGTTTCTACGTCTATTGCCGAGCGTCTCTGGTGGAGGAGATATTTCCAGTGGCACTCGGCGTAGGGTCCCTTACTTATATTACGAGGGACCAACAAATTTTTCTACTAAGTCCCGTTTAGCGATGACAGGGTTGTATCTTTCAGGTAATAGGTGGCAAACCTATTGCCACTTTATCAGGTACATTAATATTTGCCGAAGCCTGGTTTGTTGATTGGCCGATGCCCCACTTTCAGGTGACGAATGACTTGAGCCTCTAAGATCTTGGTTACCACTTTGCACTGTTTTGCGTTTTAGTTAAGGTCGATTCACATGTGTGCCGCTTGGAACAGAGGCTTCACTGATGTATGTCAGTATCAGTGCAAAATATTCTTTCATACATTTTCTATGAACATGAAGTATCCGTGTCAGTGAAGACTTGATGCCTGAGTCGTAAATGACACTGACAGGTGGGGACGGGTTCATCGAAAATGTATGAAATAATTTTTTGTACTAATTGGTGATTGAGTCTGCTAATATTTTGTTCCAGCTTCAGAAATAAAGGTGAGAACAGAACAATACGAAAAAACATCTTAGGTATTTTTTACAAACACATAACGAACTCAGTCGCAGAGTTTTTAATAACGTTCATGTTAATTAACGTTGACATACTTACCAACTTATTTTGAAAACTTTAATAAATGAGGAAAATGAAAATGTGTTTCCTTGTATTTGTTGATTTAATTAAGTTTATCAAAGAAATTCCATACTAGTGAAACATGGTACCTACCTAATATTATTACATGATATCTTCTACATAACTTCGATATTGTGTCTGAAGGAGAAATGTAAGTGGATTGTTTATGATTATAATAAATATGAATATTGAGTAAGTCAACGTCTAATCTTTCCTAACATATATTCGAAGTCATTTCTTGGTCATATCGCTCTGCTTTTTTTTTCTTTAGTTCCGCGGCCCAAAGCCGCGGCCGCTCTAACGTCATTTGCCGGGCATCTCTGGTTACAAGCAGAACGTATTTCCAGTGGGGCCCGGCGGACTTTGACTTTACCCTTCTGCGAGCACGACATGCTAGCGGACACGGCCGCGTTCTACCTACTCCCGCTGGAGACCATGGCTTGAAACATGGTCTCCAGCGAGAGGGTATCCACGCCCAGACCCACTACGAGGTCCCGGCGCAGACTCGCTCACGCTGAGCACTCCACCAACGTGTGGAGTGCGGTGTCGTCGTGGGAAACCTCGCAGTGTTGACACCGGGGTGTGACCTCACGACGGATGCGAAACAGATAGCTACCGAAGCATCTATGCCCGGTTACGATCTGCGTCACACGATACGTGAGGTCACCATGCTGCCCCTGCAGCCAATCGTCCATGATCGGTCTCACCGCCGCGATGATGGTGGTACCCCACTTGGGTTGCTCAAGTCGCACCCTCCATGACTCCATGAGATCCTGGCGGATTTGGGACCGCTGGTCATCGTTTTCTCGAGACGCAGGCCTGTGGTCCCGCTCCAGCGCCTCCTTGCGCCATTGGAACAATGACGCAAGGGCTCTCACTGTCAGGTCCCATGGAGGAGTCCCAGCTAGGAGACATGCAGCCTCTCCGGAGATCGTGCGGTAGCCCCTTATTGTTTTGACGGCCAAGGTCCTCAACGGTCTGTTAAGGACCGTTGAGGATAACTCAACGGTTGTTGGCCGTCAACCGCGCCGCGGCCTATACGGGAACCCCGTATAGGGCCATACTCCGCACGATCCCCAGGTACAGTCTCCTACAGAAAGCGTTGGGTCCCTTTAGGTTGGGCATCAGTCGCGAAAGCGCGACCGATGCCTGTGTCACCTTGGGGACCAAAATTCGGAAATGTCCGAAGTTCCATCGGCTATCAAGTACGATCCCTAGATACTTCATCGAGGGCTTAATGCCGATGCTAACGCCTCCCACATTTATGCTGGAACCTTCAGGTGGACCGTTCTGAGGTCTGTGAAAACACAGAACCTCGGACTTGTGCAAGGGCACCTCCAGTCCCAGCAGCCGTATCCGACCCACGACTTGAACAACACCCGTCGTGACCTTGAGTGCTGCCTCCTGGTACGTTGCACCCCGTGCCGTGACGAGGGTATCGTCGGCGTAGCACGTTAAGCGGACACCCTCAGGCAACGCACCCCGCAGCACCCAGTCGTAGCCGATGTTCCACAGAAGCGGCCCCAGGACCGACCCCTGTGGAACACCGCACGACACATCTCGCCGAGCTGGCCCGAGCCAGCTGGGGAAAGCTATGGCCCTCTCCGAGAGATAGGCCCCGAAAATACGACGGAGGTAGATAGGCGTTTCGTGAAACACGAGCGCCTCTCTAACGCAGCTACATGGCAAGGCGTTGAACGCGTTGGCGATGTCAAGAGACACCGCTACCACCACCTTGCCCTGCGAGACTGCTGTCTCCGTCAGGCTCTTCACGCACATGATCGCGCTCACGGTGGAGCGCCCCCGACGGAAACCGTACTGGTTGTCCGCCAGGTCTGGCTCCACCGTCGAGAGATGCTCGACGAGGCGTTCCGCGATAATTCGCTCAAAGAGCTTACACACCTCGTCGAGCAACATGATCAGCCGGTATCTGGACGGTGAGTCCAACGGCCGCCCCGCCTTACGGATCAGGACCAGTTTCCCCGTCCTCCACACCTTGGGATACCGCTCTGCTAAACTAAACTAACACAATATCGGCCGGTTTAAGTATCCGTTTAGCACGTCAAATGACAAAATTTGTTCCTGAATTTTGACATTTGGCATACTCAGTTGATGCTCAACTTGGACTTGGGTTTTTGCGGAGCGCGTGGCATGTTGCCTTTTAGATTACCTCGAGCACTGGGCAAAAATCCAGGCCCAAACGCTCAATTGCATTACCGAACAACGTTTCCTTGTCCCGCACCACGAACTAGTTCAGAGTTACTAGTTCTTCTGTGCGGGAAAAATCAAGCATTGCCTTGAGATTCGCGTAGTTACGAGGGCGGTCGAAGCGGCGAAATCATCGATGAGTACCGATGCGAGCCACGTTTTTAAAAAAAGAAGAAGAAGAAGATGCTCAACTTCATATTCTCAATTCAGAATTCAGTATGACAGTTTAAAGTAAATTATTTTAACTATCTAATGATAGACATGGTTATTATTTAATTACCAGGTTCTTTCTTACAGATTATTCCTTTCGCATTACCTACGAATCCGAATAGAAACAATATTTTTATTTTTTTAGTACTTACTGACGTTAATGAACTATGATGACCTATATTAATACAGATTTTTTTGATTTGATTCGATACGAAAGATGAAAATTTACAAGAGAAATATCAATACCCATACACAAATATTTAAAAAATCCTCCGAGTCATTACCAACTGGGAAGGTTACCAGAATGCTGGCTGCCTTTTTGACACTACACGGGACTGCTATAATCCAAATCTACCTACAGATAGCTACTAACATACGTACAATGTCTGCAATTCAACCTTTATATAACATAACAATAAATAATAATTATACCCACAAAACAACACCAAAATGTAGTGAATATAATTTTTACGTAATAAGTGGTATTTATCTACGGCCGTTGTAAATTACTTTGCAAAGTCCTCCATTACAAAACTCTGCCATTTTAATATATAATTACAGTACTTAATGACTCAACAGGTTCCTTATTTAGACAGGTAACAATAATTTATATACCACCTTTATTCGTAGAGTACCATAAAATTAAGTATTGTAGGGTTGAATTTAAGCCTTCCCTTCCATTTAATATATTTGTACAGGATTAACGTGTATTTACTTATTGTAAGATACTCATTGCGGTTTAACGTAGGTATAGTTTTAAACTAAGCTAAAGTCAGAGACCGGCTTTCTGCCATTCATGCTCCAGTTTCCAAACGGTAGTTCCAGTAGGTACACGTCCAGTCACAAAAAGTTGCCTTACTAGTGCAAGGCATTATGTCCTGCTAGATTACAGTAGGTATTATAATCAAGCAGGACATAATGCAAAAAGATTTATCTAAATTAAAAATCAATCAAATAAATCAAAGCGATTCTTTACACCGGACCAGAGGTGTCTGCTGTACAAGACGACAAGATTAGACCCTGCGTCGAATACTGCCCTCACCTCTGGGACGGCTCCGCGAAGTATCTGCTGTACGCTCTCGACACTATGCAGCGACGGGCTATCCGTATTATAGATTGTCCGGAGGTAACGGAAATCCTTGAGCCGCTAGCTCTGCGTCGAACAATAGCTTCCTTGGCCGCATTCTACCGTATTTACCACGGCGAGTGTTCTGAAGAGCTCTTCAATCTGATCCCATACTCTTCCTTCCGATCCCGAACAACGCGTGCCGGGCAGAGATGCCACTCCCACACAGTGGATAGCATGTTCGTGAGAACAGAACGTTTTAAACGTTCGTTTCTCTGCCGAACGATAGTGGCCTGGAATGCCCTGCCTGTGCACGTGTTTCCTCCCACATATAATCCTGGGTTCTTTAAGCGGAGCGTGAAGAGGTACATCAGTAGGTCGTCAAGTTGAGGGCCACTCTCTATAGTATTGTGTGCTGTGAGAGTGGCCCACAATCGCTAGACGTAGTCACGACTTACCATCAGGAGGGCAAATATATAAAAAAAAAATCACATGTTCGGTAAATGGCTGTGCGGACGGACAGATAGCAAGAAATGATGGTCTCCCTTTTGGAGACAATAAAAGTGATACCCTTCAATCAAAACCTATATCGATGTTGATTAAATACCGCTTAGTTAACGTTAACACATTTCTAGAATAAAAAGTCCTATTCTAAATCCTATCTGTTTTCAGGGGTATACAAAATTATGTAAAGATGTAAGATCTTAGAGGCCCAAGTCAAACTCACCTGCAAAGCAACCTGCCAATCAATGGACGCGGTGCTGGCACTCATAAAAGTGCCTGAAATTGATAAAAAAGCTACCGGATGCGAGTCGGACCCGCGGACAAAGGGTACCAAAACAGCAAAAAATCACGTTTGTTGTATGGGAGCCCCCTGTTATAGATGCAACAGAAATACTCCCTCCCTTAGCAACGGCGTTGTCGCGGCCTCCCGCAACACAGTCATGGGGCCAACCACCCCAGGAGGCTGCCCCACATGTTGCGCATAATCCTGATGTGGGATCGCCGCTCCGGGTGGTAACCGGTGTGGGGTAGCGGCGGCCTTGCATCAGGGGGGTTTGGGAGCCCTTCCGTCCGGCGAGTCGGCTCCGACCTAACCACACGGTTCTAGACAAAGCTAGCCCCTGCGCTTTGTCACTTACTGCTGCACCAAATGTCGCCCTGTCTTCACGCTTCTTCTTCAAAATCTACAATGGCAGTGCAACAAAAAAGAAATAAACGTTACACAGCGGCCCTAGGAAACCCCACAACTTCACATTTCGAGGTGGAGTTCACTAACGTCCGTGGACTCCATGCGAACCTCGATACCGTCCACCACCACCTTGAGACGGCACGGCCCGCTGTGATGTTCCTCACGGAGACACAAATACGCCGCCCTGACGACACGTCTTACCTGTGTTACCCCGGCTATGTCATCGAGGAACAATTTCGAGACAAAGCCGGGGTGTGCGTGTTCGTTAGGGCGGATGTTTGCTGCCACCGGTTGCGCTGCCTAGAGAACCCCTCCAATTCCGTCCTTTGGCTGCACATAGACCATGGCTCTATGAGCCAGATCTACGTGTGCGTCTACCGATCCCACACAGGGGATTCTGAGACAACAAAGCTCTTCCAGTACCTCAGCGAGACGGCTGATGAAGCGCAGGTGCGGTTCCCGAACGCTGACCTAGTATTTCTGGGGGACTTCAATGGCCATCACATTGAATGGCTGGGGTCCCTCAAGACTGATCATGCGGGTAGAGCCGCCCATGCGTTCGCTCTCTCCCACGGTTTGACCCAGATGGTATGCGGGATCACCCGGATACCAGACAGGTCAGATCACGCGCCCGCTCTGCTGGATCTACTGCTGACGAGTCGCCCAGCCCAGTACAGTGTTTCGGTAGGAGCCCCACTGGGTAGTTCCGACCACTGTGTTGTTCACGCTGGCATGAAGGTGTCACCTCCTGCACGTCCTGTACAAACGTCACGACGACTATGGCACTACTCGTCAGCGGATTGGGACGGTCTACGCGATTATTATGCGTCCGTCCCCTGGAGCCAGCGCTGCTTTGTAGGAAAGGCTCCTTCGGATAGTGCTTCTGCTATTGCTGGCGAGATCAGTTTAGGGATGGATTATTACATCCCTTTCACTGATGTCGCTAGTATCCGCAGAGCCCGTCACTGGTTCGGGCGAGATTGTGCCAAAGCTGTTCGACAAAAACAGTCGGCATATCGCGCCTGGATCAGGGCCCGGGCTGTGCGCGACCCAAACGTGGGCCACCTCAAAGCAGCGTACAACCGGGCCACAAAGTCGAGTAAGAGGGCCTTTAAGAGAGCGGATGCCCAGCGCATCGCGCGGCTTGGTCAGGAGCTCACTTCCCATTCCTTTGGGCAGCCGTGGATTCTGGCAACTGGCCAAAGCCGTGCAATGTAACTTTTGTCAGCCCTCGCTGCCACCGCTGCGTTACCCAGATGGAACACTGGCTCACAAAGCCCAAGAGAAAGCGGATATGCTCGCAGACCTCTTTGCGGCTAATTCCCGGGTCGACGACCGTGGCCTGCAGCCCCCCGCCATCGCCAACTGTGGCCACACAATGACTGATATTGTTATCAGGCAATGTGATGTACGGGCAGTGCTGCGGTCACTCGACACGCGGAAAGCCAGTGGCCCTGACGGCATTCCGGCGGTGGTGCTACGAAAATGTGCAGCTGAGTTGTCTCCAGTATTAACGCGTCTGTACCGCCTGTCATACTCTTCAGGGCTCGTGCCGGAGGTCTGGAAGGAGGCGAACGTACAACCGATCCCCAAGAAAGGGGATCGGTCCGATCCAGGCAACTATCGACCCATAGCTGTCACCTCAGTCATTTGCAAGGTGCTTGAGCTCCTTATAAATAAGCAGCTCATGCAATTCCTAGAGGATCACTCGTTTATCAATGATCGACAATACAGCTTCAGGCCAAAGCGATCAACGGGTGATCTTCTGGCATTCGTAACGCATGTCTGGGGTGGGGCTATGGAAAGGCCCGGCGAGTCCTTGGCTATTAGCCTGGACATCGCCAAAGCGTTCGATAGGGTCTGGCATGCTCCTTTCCAAGCTTCCGGCATATGGTCTACCTCCTCAACTGTGCAGCTGGATTGCCAGCTTTTTAAACGAGCGAAGAGTGCGGGTCCTCTGCGATGGCCAGGCTTCTCGCTTCTTGCAAGTGAATGCCGGGGTACCGCAGGGGTCCGTACTATCACCAACTCTCTTTCTTCTGCATATCAATGATATGCTATCCCTCGGGAACATTCATTGCTATGCAGATGACAGCACACTGCACGGGAGTTACTCGGTTCGTCCGACGGCGGGGCGATCTGAGATTGAGGAGGAGAGACGACGACTCGTGGCTGATCTCGACCGTAACCTTGACAGTATCTCTCAATGGGATACCGAGAACCTGGTCGAGTTCAATGCCCGCAAAACACAGGCGTGTGCATTTACTGCGAAGAAATCCCCTTTCCTTCCCCTACCCTCTCTTCAGAATTATTACCAATGAAGGACAACCTTGATATCCTTGGCATAGACGTTCGTCGAGAGCTCAATAATAAAAACTACATCGAAAGATGTATAGGGCTAGCTTCGCGGAAACTAGGAATACTGAATAATAGAGATTCTTTACACCGGACCAGAGGTGTCTGCTGTACAAGACGCAGATTAGACCCTGCGTCGAATACTGCTCTCACCTCTGGGACGGCTCCGCGAAGTAGGTATCTGCTGGACGCTCTCGTCGCTATGCAGCGACGGGCTATCCGTATTATAGATTGTCCGGAGGTAACGGGAAGCCTTGAGCCGCTAGTTCAGCGCCGAACAATAGCTTCCTTGGCCGCATTCTACCGTATTTACCACGGCGAGTGTTCTGAAGAGCTCTTCAATCTCATCCCACCCTCTTCCTTCCAATTTGGCGAACCAAATATTTAAAATAAAAAAAAAATAAAAAAAAATACATCATCTGTGAAAATTTCAACTTTCTAACTATAACGGTTCACGAGATACGGCCCAAGACAGAGGACGAAGACAGCGAAGCCTCAGTAATAAGGTTCCCGTCCTTTAGGTACGGAACCCTTAAACCTAATAAACCCAACAAGAAAGAAGGTTCCCATTTATTCATTAAGAAGGCATTTAAAGTGTAACTACAAAAAAATATTAGATACATTCCAAGTATCTTTTATTTGTACAAAACTATTATTATTATTAACAGAAATTCGTATCTTTACATAAATCCTCCGCATAATTGCTAACTGGTAAGGTTCCCATTTAAATTATTAATGCAAAAAGATAATACAGATTTGTTCATTCTAAGTATCTTTCATTTGTACAAAACTTTTACGTATTTTATTTAACTGTATGTGTATATTTAGGAAATTGCACGAGAGATCTTGTTTCATGACCGGAAAGCACATTTCTTCGCAAAGCTTTTAAGCTTATTCCCGGCTTATTGTCAGTTTTTGTTTCACCCAGAACTTGTTAAATGCTACTTTTAAAAGCTATCCCTTTGTAAGTGTGTATAAACGTGAATTGATTGAACAGAAAGTTTTTATTTGTACCCTAATCTGGTTTAATTGATAAGTTGGTACATAAAATAAAACAAAGTAACTACTCTTCTCTTAAGATTATTAAGGCATCACCTGGCCTGCTAAGACTGAGATATGCCCTAATATATTCATAGTGGACTTCACCCCACCAAAGTCGAGCTATCTGCGAGTTGGGTAGGTATTTCGGATGGCTCGGTGTAACGTTTCGATTTTTCTGCCTTAGATTTTTACAAGGCAGGAGAGGATATCCCATTGAAGGCAGTCCCCAGAACAGACTCTCTCACCTCTGATCATCTTTTTAAAGATCCATACCCAAAGGGTAAAACGGTAACGCTATTACTAAGACTCCGCTGCCCGTCTGTCCGTCCGTCTGTCATCAGGCTATACTTATCTCATGAACCGTTATAGTTAGAAAGTTGAAATTTACAATGATGATGTATTTTTTGCTTTGCTTCGGTGGCGTGGTCGGTAGTGCATCCGCTTTCGACGCCGGAGTCTCGGGTTCGATTCCCGGTCGGGTCAAACTTTGTGTGATGACACATACGTTTGTACCGAAGTCTGGATGTTTTCTATGTATAATATGTATGTATTTACAAAAAAAAATTATGTAAGTATTTATATCAGTTTATCTGGTACTCATATCACAAGCTCTGCTTAGTTTGAGACTAGATGGATTTGTGTGAATTGTCCTAACATATTTATTATTAATTTATTTCTGTTACCTCTACAACAACAAATACTAAAACACAGAATATACTCGTAATTAATATTCAAGGGGCTCCCAAACAACAAACGTAATTTTTGTACGGTTTTGGTACGGAACACGACCTTGCCCGGTTTTTTTGGAATTTTCATCTAACTTCCATTGCCGGACGCCCGTGTACGTTCTCAGAAGGATAACCTGAGATGCCGACAGTCTTTGGCCGCTCTTTTGAAGGGTTGCGTGCCATCCCGCATCTTTGCGGGTCAGGTTCTATCACTTCTATCCCAAGTTAGATGATGTTGATGTTGAATTACAAAATCTATACCTAAATCAAATATTCTAAATCAATGAATCTATATAAAAAAAAATGAATCGCCGTTCGTTTGTCTCGCTAAAACTTTAGAGCTGGACAAATTTGGCTAATTTTGGCTTCCAGGAATAATGCAAGATTATTCCTGGAAGTTGAGGGAAGGTTTACAAGTAAAATTTTTATACGGTACTTACGAAGTTTGCCGGGACAGCTATAGTAAGAAATACAAGAACAGTTATCGCAACTTGTTTGTTAACTCATAAGCATATTCAATTTTTATAGGCAGCTGAATTTTATTTTCGTCGCGTAACTTAAACTTTGTTTGTCAATAAACTCACTTCTCTTCACAAAAGACGAAGAAATAGGTACTTTGGCAAGTTTGTAGGAAAGTCGTACAGTAAGTTATTTATACGTCTTGACAATCACGAAGAAAACAGAAATAAATAACTTGAAACAACTGTTACTTAAATACTGCCTCGGTGACGCAGTGGTATGAGTATGCGACTGCCGTCCATAAGGTCCACGGTTCGATTCCGGGTCGAATCAAATTATTTGTGTGATCCACAAATGTTTGTTTTGAAGTTTGGCTATTTTCTATGTATGATATGGTACGTATTACAATGCCGAATTTGAAAATACCGAGTTTCATAAGCCCTATGAAGGGAAGGCCGAATATTAAAATCCTGAATGTTTATATGATCGAAAGTTCTAAATACCGAAAGTTTAAAATACCGAAAATTCAAAATACAGAATCTTATAAGACCTATAATCGGAACGCCTAATACTAAAATGCTGAATATTAAAATACCGACAACCGACAGTTTTAAAACCCGATAAAAGATAAATTTCAAAATTGCTCGTGCATAGGAGGTCACAGTTTTAACCTAACCTAACCTACCCATTTTGGGGTGCTCGGTCGGGAAACCTCCACGTGGGCGGTCTTGGTTGCTCTCGTTCGGGCTTTGGCCTGGGGGAGTGCAACCCGGATTTGCTGGTGCACCCTGGATCATTCACTAATGACCGCAGTACTCTGTGCTGCGACTGTTAGTAAATGTACCAATATCCCGATACCTGGCGGCAGGCGCATTCTCCTCTTCCATTCTTGGGGACGCCTGAGTACCGCGCCGCCCGCCTTCTACCCCCTCTGCTTTCAGAGTGGCGTTTGAGGGCGGTGTTGCAGGGCAAAAGCTGACCCCATTGCACGAGGGGGTCGTGGTATGGCGGGCCTGCCAGGCCCGTGGTTGTAGGCGGCATCTCCCGGTTCTGTCCGGAGGAGCGTCGCAAAGCGGCGTCGCTCCCGGCGACGGCCGGTAGAAGCGATTTGTGGACGTGTAGGCCCTCTGCTCGCGCAGGGGCTTACACGTCCACAAATCGCTTCTACCGGCAGGGCCAGCCTCCTCCCCGCGTTTCTTAATCCCTGGGGTCTCTGCAACAATCCAACTGGTGGCGTCAGTTGGTACGTGGTTGCCCTGGGGGCCGAAGGGCTTGCCTTAATTGGCCGGCCCGCGACATGGAAAAGTCTTTAAAACCCGACAGCGAATTCGTAAAAACCTGTGGAGCACCTGGAGCACCTCATAGTAATTATCCCGCTCTCTGAGCGTCACCCAGGGAGTCGTTTTTACATCGGCTCATACTTGTGGGAATAACATGGATATAAATAATAAAATTAAAATTGATACCCCCGGTCCCGGCGCTGCCCTTGTTAGGGCGGAGTCAGGCCAAACTGACTACCCGGCGAATGCCCAACGGAAAACGAAATTACATGACGATAAGGAAGACGTCCCCGACGGCCCCGAAGTTCAACCCGGGGCCTGCTTCTTAAGGAGGCGCGCGTCATGTTGTCCCGCTGCAGCGTGTTGCCCTCCCTTTTGCGATCAGTCAGCGACATGTCGCTTGTAGAGTTGCGCTCACGATCACCCTCGCGCTCTCCTGCACCGCCTGCCCAGCCCACCCTTGCGTTGCCCGGTCGGCTATGGGGCAAACGTAAGACGGGCTACGAGGGGGACAGTGACGACAGCGTGGTGGAGGTGACCGGCGTCCGAATCCGGGTTCCTGGCGGCGGTCAACCCAAGAGAGGCCGCGGGCGTCCTGCACTCACGACAGGCCAATATGTTTGCCTACACAAGGCAAAGGTCGATCTGGCCGCCACCAGGGAGCGCGAGCTTGAGCGGCAAGCTGAGAAAGAGCTCACAGAGGAGGCCCGCAGGGAGGAATTTCGGGCGACCCCCCTCCGGGATGAACCCAAGCCATCAGGGCCATCGAAGGGGACGACATCAGCAGCTGACCAATGGGCTGACCAATTATCTGGTGTCGTTGAGTCGGCGGTGGGGATCATCCTCTCCATCGCCCAAAAATCTAATAAAATGAAGGGCCAGCTAGTGTGCGACCTCAGAGAAACTGCGGACCTAATTTTGAAAAACGTTCGAGAGCTGAGGTCGCGCACAGAATCAGAGGAGGTGGTCCTTTTAAAGGGTGAGTTGATGGCCCTGAGGGCGGAGATGGACGGCCTCAAACGAGTGGCGGCCTCCGTCCCCCCGCGATGACGCGCGATGAGATCGGTTTTATGATCGACGCGCGCCTCGCCGGGGTTATGGACCGCCTGCCTCCTGAGGTGCCAATACGCCCTCCATTGGCTGCGGATGAGCGGAACGCTGCGCGCGCCTCGCGTTCCGCTACTGCCAACTCCGCTGGGTCGGCCTCTGCGGCGGCCGGCTGCTCTTTGGAGCCCCGGTGCCCCGTCTGTTCTACGGATGGTGCACCGGCTGCCCACCGTCTGGGCACTAGGAAGTGTGACGTCGCTGCCCAAAAGTGGGGACGTCGTGGCGGCAGAAGACGTGGTGTAGCTTCCACCACTCAGTCTTCGCCGCCGACGGAGGAGAGGATGGACACCGCTCAATCATAAATGGCCATCTCGCTACTGCAGGCGAACGTCAATCACTGTGTCGCTGCTCAGGATCTCCTGATGCAGTCCATGGCACAGTGGCAGGCGACCGTCGCCGTCGTCAGCGAGCCGTATTTGGTCCGCGATCGTGACAACTGGGCTGGTGACTGCGACGGCCTAGTGGCCATAGTCGCCCGTCAGGGTGCGGTCGGTGCATCCCCCTTCGGCAGGGTGCTGAGGGGGCGTGGTTGTGTTTTAGCCCTGATGGGCGGCTTTGCAGTAGTTGGGGTGTACATACCTACCCATTTTGTTTCCTTCAGTATACCAGCTGTAAGTGTATGAACCTTCGGGATTTTAATCTTACGTGATTTGGAACTATCGGGATTTGGAACTTTCGGGATTTAGAACTTTCGGCATTGTAATACGTACCCATAATACGAGTATGTATGTATTTAGAAATATATAAGTATGTTTATCAGTCGTCTAGACCCCACAGCACAAGCTTATATTAGCTTAATTTGGGCTAGATGACGTCGTGTTAGAATATCCAAAAATATTAATAAAATTAATAAAATTACCTATCTAGAATTTTTTTTTTTTAAATTCCGCGGCCTAGGGCCGCGGCCGCTCTTACGTCCGTTGCCGGGCGTCTCTGGTTACAAGCAGAACGTATTTCCAGCGGCGCCCGGCAGTTTCCAGTGGCACCCAGCGGACCTTTCTATCATTAAACTAAACAGATCAATATCTGTTCAGTTTGCTATTACTAACTATGCACACTAAATAATGATACATCTAGGTCTCATTACAGGAATACCTACTTAAACTCAGGTAGACACAAAAAAAATACGCAGATGATTTAGATGTTCATTCCGACACAGGAATCGAACCCGAGAATTTGGTATAAGCCACTCACACCGAAGCAGTCACATACATAACGTAGTAAATTACATTACCACAAAATTGTAGTTACAGTGTACCAGATGTTACGCAGAATATTCTTATTGGCACAAACACTACAGTATATTGAACTGTCAAACTAAGTCTCTAACAAACCAACTGAGGCTATTTTATGTGACAGACATGGAGAACAGTTGCATGCAAAATATGTATGTATGCAGTTTCAAGTTTACAAGGAAATTGCAACTTCGAAACATTCAAGTGGAATAGTAGGTATTGTGTTGATTTAAGATTTTAAAAATTATGTCAGTAATTATGTATCTTTACGTTATCTCTGAGTACTGTAGGCTACTTTTGTTCCCAGTAATGTGTCCCGTGGGTATTGGGTACAAGAAGGCCTCTTGGTGCAGTGGTATGAGTTATGAGTTTGCGACTGCCGTACCTTTTTTTTTTTATTCTGCGGGCCGCGGTCGCACCTACGTTCATTGCCGAGCGCCTCTGGTAGGAGGTATCAGACTCGATTCCGGGTCGAATCAAATATTTGCGTGATCCACAAATATTTATTTTGGTGTTTGCGTGTTTTCTATGTGTACAATATGTATGTATTTCAAAATATATAAGTATGTTTATCAGTCGTCTAGATCTCATAGCACAAGCTTATATTAGTTTAATTTGGGCTAGATGACGTTCCGTGAAAAATTGCCATAACATATTATAAAACAAAGTCGCCCGTTCTGTATGTATGCGCAGATATTTAAAACTACGCAACGTATTTTGATGTGGTTTTACCAATGATTAGAGTGGTTCTCGGGAAGATATTTGTGTATTTAATATGTCAAGCCGGCGAAGCCGCGTGCGACCGCTAGTAATAAATATAATATCATGCGGGTGGAGCTAGTAGCTAGCGAGCTGAAGACGGCGGAGAAATTACCCGCCGTATTTACAGAAGCAGGCTAAAACCTTACCCCAACGACGCGGGATTGTCATCCCGACCAAACCCCGGACAGGCCACCTGTGTGGCCAAAGTCCGCCGGGCGCCACAGGAAATACCTTCCGGTGCATACCAGAGACGCCCAGCAATGGACGTAAGAGCGGCTGCGCTTGCGAGGACTTCAAGAAAGTAGCTAGCGGGCTAGCAGACAGCTAGTTTAAATAAGTAAGACGAGAAATAAACAATTAGAGCACAATATAGGCGTTATTTCATCAAAATTGGATGACAGGAAAAATAGTTATCGTTATAAGTTATTTTAAACAGACGGAACGGCGGACACCAGCTAGTACGGAATACTACAATAATCCGTATCGCCATCTATGACGGTTTCATCACAAAGCAATGACGACATGTAACGTAAAAAGAAATCCTTGATAGAGCCAATGTCTATCCTTATTTATGAGCAGCGCATTATTATGACTTGCCAATTTTCCGGAAAATAAAACCGGGAACGTCTCCAATTCGAGAACGTTCCCAATTTCGGTTTGAATTCCGGTATTGACGCCGTAGATAATATATGATAATTTATTTGGATTGTATTACAGTAATTTAATTTTAACATGACGGAATTTGCTCACATTTATATATGGATTGGGAAGAATATGAAGGGAATTTATAAATAATTTTTGGTGCTTTGTTGATAAGAATTATTGTGGTTGTATATGGAACTTAAATTTTGCACGTATCATTTTATTATTGACTCCGTAAGTCTCACACTACGATAATATGGTACTTAGCAAGTTTCGAGGTCATTGGCTTGGTCAGTTGGCAGAACGTTCCTCCTGAAAAGAGAATAGTCGCTGGCTCGAGTCTAGGCTATCCACTGCGTAGGCTATCCGCTGGCGCCACACTGCAATTACCTAGGGTGCGTATGCGAGGTTTTTGGGGGCCAATTGTCGCTCGCGTCCGTAGGCTTTACCCTCGAGTCCCTACACGTGGCCCCCGGGTGGTGCTAAGGAGCGACTCTCTTTCCGGTGGTAGGCTTCGGCCGTGTCTGGTCACCACCCTCTGGGTTGAAGTCAGAGTGCCAAGCGTTCGCGCGTTCCACCCTGTGAACCCTGAGCAGCCCTCTAAGAGTGGGTCTATGTAGTTGCACCCTCTGGTGTACCGTAGACGTGCCTTGCAGTATTGCCGCACGCGGTGCTTAGTTTGGAGGGCAGCGGGATCCGGAGAAACGGTTTTCCGCTGGCCGCCCGCCGATAGTTGGGAGCCCAATTGTGGACAACCATCCGCGAAAGGCTGCTCCGCCATCGCGCGCATAATCCCGGAGTTGCTCCTGTTGGGCCGGTTGGCAACCGGATGAGAGGCCTCAACAGGCAATTCTGGGGGGGGGGGGGGGGGGGGTCCGGGCGTCCCCGCGGTCTCCAAGCTAGGTTTCCTCACCGTGCGACAGTGCTGTAACTTTCGTTGGGGTCCGGTTGGTGCTTCACATAACTGCCACTCTTTGCCTATTTCCTCCCTTGATCTTGAAAATATTATGCAGAAACAATATAAGAAAATGAGGTTTCAGCAGCGGATGCAAGGCCTCTCACTGAAAATGCACCTCACTAACATTCGAGGACTGCACTCCAATCTCGTCCCAGTCCACCACCACCTTGAGGCTGCAAAACCGCATCTGCTCTTGCTTACGGAGACGCAAATCTCAACCCCTGCTAATACTTCCTACCTAAACTACCCAGGCTACACCCTGGAGCACAACTTCCGTTCAAAAGTAGGGGTATATTTCTATGTGCGTGATGACATCTGCGCCAGGCGTCTCCGTAACTTAGAAGATCCCTAATCTTCTTCAATCTGGGTGCTTGTAGACACCGGCATCGAAAAAATTGTTTATGTGGGTGTATACAGACCGCACAGCGGAGATCAGGAGACAACTAGACTATTTGACCATCTGAGTGAGGCCGCCGATGTGGCTCAACAGAGGTATCCGACCGCTCAAATCGTTTTCCTGGGGGACTTTAATGCCCACCACGAGCAGTGGCTGTTCCCTTACCAGAAAACAGACCATGCTGGTAGAGAGGCTTACAAGTTTGCTTTGTCTATGAACCTTTCCCAGCTGGTTGACCAGGCAACTTGAATACCTGAAATTGAGAGCCACACGGCCAATTGGCTGGACCTTCTGCTGACGACTGAACCAGACCGATATCAAGTGTCAGTTTCAGCCCCCCTTGGCAGTTCTGACCACTGTCTGGTTAAGTCCATACTTTTGTGTCCCCCACCTGACTCCAGCCCTAGAGGCACTAGGCGGGTGTGGCGATACAAGTCAGCGGATTGGGATGAGATGCGACATTTCCTTGCATCTTACCCATGGCTGTCAGTCTGCTTTTCTTCTGGCGATCCGTCGAGCTGCGCGTCTGCTGTTGCCGGGGTTATCGGTCGAGCGATGGAATACTTTATTCCGTTTTCTGACCGGCCATCTGGCATCAGAGCTCAGGCCTGGTTTGGCTCTGACTGTTTGAAAGCTGAGGCAGACAAACAGTCGGCTTATGAAGCTTGGGTTGATGCCAGAAATCGCAAAGCTCCGCATACGCGTAAAAAGAAGAAAGCTTTTAACAAGGCAGCCAAGTCCTGCAAATGGGTCCTGATGAAGGCGCGCTTCAATCACGTTGGCCGCGTAGGAGCCAGACTCTCGTCTTACCCATCTGGGAGTAAGGAGTTTTGGTCTCTAGCCAAATGTGTTGAGGCGAACTTTTGTCGATCCTCACTCCCTCCTTTGCAGAAAGCTGATGGAACACTGGCACACACACAGAAAAGGCTAATCTGTTTGCCTCTCTGTTTGCTAAAAATTCACGGCTAGATGCTGGTATTAAAACACCACCTCAGCTACCTCCTAGTGATTGCAAAATGCCTGAAACCAGCATTCATCAAAAGGAGGTTCTCAAAATACTTCGCACTCTGGATGTGAATAAAGCCAGTGGTCCCGACGGTATTCCTGCCATTGTTCTGAGGAACTGCGCAGCCGAGTTGTCTCCTGTCCTGACACGCTTATTCCGAATGTCTTTCCGGGCTGGTAAAGTTCCGAAAGCTGGGAAGGTAGCTAACGTACAGCCAGTACCAAACAAGGGTAGACGTGCAGACCCTGTCAACTACCGCCCAATTGCGATCACCTCCATTCTCTCCAAGGTGATGGAGCGTGAAATAAACAATCGTTTACTGGCATACCTCGAAGACAATGACCTCCTAAGTGATCGGCAATACGGGTTTCGCCAACGCCGTTCTACTGGAGATCTTCTAGTGTATGCCACGCACCTCTGGGGTGAGGCTCTTGAAAGATATGGTGAGGCACTTGCTGTGTCACTTGACATTTCAAAGTCTTTCGACAGGGTCTGGCACGAAGCCCTTATAGCCAAGCTTCCTGCTTACGGAGTTCCGGCTAGTCTTTGTGCTTGGATTTCAGATTTCCGAAGGGAACGATCTATTCGAGTGGTTGTTGACGGCTGCTCGTCTGATCTATTAGCAATTAACGCTGGGGTACCACAGGGATCTGTTCACTCGGCAACGTTATTCCTGCTACATATAACGACCTTTTCAGACCCGGTATGTTTGGGTATGCGGACTATAGCACGGTTGCAGAGAGATATTTCTCCAGTGCAAAGGCCAAAAAACCGGAAATCGACGACCTTAGAGTGGCAACGGTTGAACGCACCAATCTAACCCTTCAGGCAGTGTCTGACTGGGGCGATGTTAACCTTGTCACATTCAACACCACGAAAACCCAGGCGTGTCTTTTCTCTGCCAAAAAGAGCCCGTTCACCAAGGCTCCTACTTTCCGGGATGTCCCTGTACCTGTGACTCAGCATCTCCAGCTCCTTGGTGTGGACTTATCATCCAACCTGAACTTTGGAAGCTACATTGAATCCAGGGCTAAAACAGCTTCGAAAAAACTAGGCATCCTCTCTAAGGTGCGTAAATATTTTACCTCGAATCAACTGCTGAGTCTTTACTCAGCACAGGTTCGCTCCTGCATGGAGTACTGCTCGCACTTTTGGGATGGATCCGCCCGCTACCAGCTTGAGGCCCTGGAAGCTATTGACAGACGCGCTAGAAAACTTATAAGCGGTGAGGCGCTCACAAGTAACCGACTTCAGAGCCTCGACCATCGCCATCTTGTTGCGAGTTTGTGTGTCTTCTACAGGTTACATTTCAGAGAGTGTGCGCAGGAATTGCCTGAATTAATTCCACCAGCACCATTCCATCATCGGACATCAAGGCATGGTCTGAGATTCCATCCGTATGTGGTCGATATACCACCTCTTCGTACTTCTCGATTCGCTTCTTCTTTCATCATGCGAACCGCAAAGGAATGGAATTCCCTTCCAGCGTCATTGTTCCCCGATACATATAATCTTGGGATTTTCAAGGCAAGTAAATAGGCATTATTTGAGTTTGCGTGCTTCACCTTAGACCGCATCGTTACTTAACATCAGGTAAGATTGCGGTCAAACGCACTCAAATTTATTCATAAAAAAAAACCCCGGCAATGGACGATAGGGTGGCCGCTGCCTTGGACAATAAATATTTGCTTATCTTTCCAAATGTTTATTAGTATTTATAGTTAACAACAAATGTACTGGTGTATTGGCTAAAATAAAATAAAATATAAAATAAAATAACGTTTATTATCTTTGAAATTTTCAGAAAATTATTTAGATTCGTCAGAAGTTGGTGTGACTCTACCGAGGGTTCCAAAATGCAACGAGACTGAGAAGAGCCCTCAAGAAACTCAGCTCGGCTTTTTTCAAAATATTTCATCTTAAATCTAATACAGAGTTATTTAGAAAGGAGCAATTCGTTACGTTGTTACAACCAGGCCGCCTTGTCATCTAAGAAATCATTAATACTATAATAAGCTTTATGGCACAATTTACTTTTTATTAGTTTTTTAAATTTATTGACAGATAAATTTGCTATTTCGGTTGGCAATGTATTGTACATTCGAATAAAGTTCCCCGCAAAAGAATTACTCACTTTATGAAGCCTAAATTTAGGAACAGCCAGTTTATCCTTATTTCTTAAGTTTAGATTATGATTATCACTATTTTTCACAAATTTACTTTTGTTCTTGTGGGTATACAATAAAATTTCATAAATATACTGTGAATACACTGTAAGGATGTTAATATGCTTAAACTTATCTCTTAATGACTCCCGAGACCCCATTCCATAGATAGTCCGGATAGCCCTCTTCTGCAACACAAAGATGCATTCAATATCGGCAGCGTTACCCCACAGTAGTATGCCATATGTCATGATACTGTGGAAGTAGCTGAAGTAGACAAGACGCGCCGTTTTAATGTCTGTAAGTTGTCGGATCTTTTTGACAGCATAGGCTGCTGAACTAAGCCTGGCCGAAATTTTCCCGATATGAGGCCCCCATTGCAATTTGGAGTCTAACGTTATGCCCAGGAAGACAGTGTCATCGACCAATTCTATTATATCATCCCTAACCTTAACACTGGTTTTAACAAGTCTTACATTAGGTAAGGTGAATCTTACACATTTAGTTTTATTTTCATTTAATAATAAATTATTAGCACAAAACCAGTGGACTATCCTAGAGAGGGCAATGTTTACATCGTCAAGTTCGCGCTGTCCACGTTTAACTTTAAATATTAAAGAAGTGTCATCAGCAAACAAAACTACCTCGTGGTCGTCTCTTATGAGGTGAGGGAGATCATTAATATATACTAGAAAAAGAAAAAGGTCCCAAAATTGAACCCTGCGGTACCCCCATTGCTACTAAGCATTCCTTCTGGATAGGTAAAGAATAGCCGGTACCTACTTCAAGTCACCCCAGGGCCATTGTTTATTTTATGAGATTCACATTATAAATTATTTCAAAAACTCGATATGATCAAGGGATCTCACTGACAAGCCAGGAGTTTTTAAGTTTTATTTAAATTATTTATAGATAATAATTATTTAAAAATACACGTCAAAAATGGACACAACAACTGACTTCAAATTACCGAAATGGGTCAAAATAATTGTCGGAATGGGACTAAATTGAAATGGGACGAATTGGGAAGTAGAAGCTTTCAATATAAAAAAATCTAAATCGGTTTACCCAGTCCAAAGAAATGAGTAAAAACAAAAATAAATAAATAAAAAACAGCAGTCGAATTGAGAACCTCCTCCTTTTTTGGAAGTCGGTTGAAAACAAGTATTCATAGATTAGTACAATCACTCAATTTTATTAATTCTACAGACAGACAGACATACATCTCGCGTTTATTCCCGAAGGGGTAGGCAGATGTGCATTACACACCCACTCTTTGCCAGTAATTTTGTCAGTCCTACGTATGTAGCAATCCTATTTGCCGTTACCCAGCCCTATCAGAACGTTCATAACAACTCTGTCATTCAAACCAAATTTCCAACAGCTATGACAGGTGTTACATATCACTAAATAAGACCTCTGGAGTCCGTACATTTTACATTAATTTTATCCATACTGTCTTAATCAAAGTCTACGTTGCGCATGTAATTAAGTTTCGTTGAACATTGTACTTAATCAAATTATAAGTTAACTATTGAAGGAGTAGATGATTGTGTGGCGAAAACTTCTAATTTGATTGTACTTTAGTTGTTAAAGTTCATTAGGAAGTTCATTTAATAAAATGATCGTCGAAATGATTACCGACACCGCGGGGATAACTGTTATTAGTTTTATGACAAACTGTACTCATTACTTTTATATGTACTAAGAATACTTTAGTATTATGAAGCGGTATTTTGTTCTTATGTAGTATGTAGGGGATAATCTTTTAGGCAACTGAAGCAATTCAGAAAATTACTAATATATAGCTGACTAGCAGCTGGCTTCGCCCGCGTGACAAATTAAATACACAAAAACCTTCCTCGAGAACCACTCTATCCATTGGTGAAAACCGTATCAAAATCCGTTGCGTAGTTTTAATGATCAACTCATACATACAGAACAGGCGACTTTGTGTTATAATACTCGTATGTAGTGATAGTGATTATTTTCGACCTTTCATCCCAGTTGTTGGCAACTATTCAATGTAGGAAGAGATCGCAAAGAGCAAATATAAAGTAAAATAATCTATAGTTACGGCTCCTTCTAAGTCTTTTAAAAAGTAATATAAGATTTTACGGGTCGGCAATAAAGAACATGGTGTGGGAAGTAGGTACATATAAAGTAGAAAAGTTAAAATAGGTAAGCCATACAAAATAAATCACAAAACATTTTGTAATTATAAGACTCCATCTGAATAGATTTACAAAAGGTAAACCTGATTAAAAATAATGTTGTTTTTATCAAAAAGAGCGTCTAAGTAGTTTCTTGTCAATTTTTCTCCTTGTAAAAATGTATTTGGGCACGTGGCGGTAGTCATGACCTTTTACGTGAAATAAATGAAAAAAAAATGCGATCCGGGGCCCCCGCCAAGAACGAAGTTCTAGATAAAGAAGAAAAAAACGGGTGCCGGCCGTTTTGCCGAAAAGATTTTGAAAAAATTTCATTACATAAACCAATTTTAGCAACCTTTTTTTATACCATTGCAATATTTCGAATGATTTTAGTACGCATATTTTTATTTGGTCAAATTTTTACTTGGCAAAATATTACCAAGTATAATAATAATAAAAAATAATAAAAAACAAAAACACCGCTGACAGGCTGACGTCTTTCATATCGTTTTATATTGTAATTTAATTTTTTTTGGTGCAATTTATTACAATAGATCAGTTTTCAGAATCATTTTACACCATTATAAATAGCTAATATATATCACACTTCAAAATTATAAGGAATAACAAGAAAAACAGAATAAATTACCAACACAACAATGATGACAATTTGAACAATTTGACAACTCCGACAAAATTTTTACATGAATTACAATTTAAGATCAAAAAGACGAAAAGCGGAAACAACCAACGCACAACTAAGATCTGCGCCCGTCTCAACCCCGTGGGCTGCCTCCTCCAGTACCTCTGAAAGTGACGAGTACGTCACTCCGAGATGTACCAGTGCGTCGAATGATGAGATTGGGCCCTCGACGCCGTCGCCACCAACACCTGCGCGACGGAGATGTCGACCACCACCGGCCAGCTTGGAGACCCAAGTGGGGCATGCCCCACTCTCAGTGGCTCCCGCTATCGGAGGTGTAGTGCGTCGCATGAAGTGGACACCAATAATAAATGAACATGTTATGCGTGCGCGTACTATGAGGCCACAGACGGGGAAACTAACCTGACAGCGTATCGTTCTAGGATCCTTCCTCTGTTTCAGGTTCTTCAACCGACAGTTACCGTTTCCGTTCAACGACTTTCGGATCAGGTGCGGGCTATCCAACGATGCAAATAGTTGTATCAATCTGTGCTTGATCGGCTGCGCCTGGATGTATTATCTACTCGTCCAACTCCTGTGTCAACGATGGCACCGTCGCCTGTAGCACAAACGGTTTCGATTAGTGCGACTTCAGTCGAGATTGCACTTGACACAGAAGATGATACAAGTGATATATCTATTCAGGTAAGTGAGCAATTAAGGAGTACTTTGGAGGATGTGATCTTACAGTATAGGTTTACACCTCAATCTAGACCACGTTTACAACACTTGCTCACTCATAGGCGAAATCTGGCGTTGATGGGAGCCCTAAATGCATTGCTAGCTCCGTACTTACAGACTAGCAATGATTTGCTAGATACTCACTCGATCCTCTACTGTGGAGCTATTGCCGCTTGTCGTGTTGCACGCGTTAAATTCCCCGAAGTTAACCGTGCACCACGACCGGATGGTGTTCCTGCATGGCAGGCGAGAATCGAGCGACGTATCGGCACATTTAGGGCTCTCATTGCAAAGTTAATCTGCTTCAGCCGGGGAAATAATCGTCCCTGGGTCATGCGTTTTGTGGCTCAGGCATTTGCTGGGACTGGTATTAGTTCCCAGCAATACTTAACCAACGTCACGGAACGTATTGACTTTCTGAAGCAGAAAGTATATGCATGGGCAAATCGTATTCGTCGTTATAGAGAGCGTGTGGATAGATACTGGCAGAATCGTATCTTCCAAAGCGATCAAAGGAAGGTGTACCGAGTGTGGAAGGGAACTAGGCAACGTTTGAGCGATGGGCAACTGCCAGATACTCACGCCATGAATCAATTTTGGCGTGACATATGGTCGGTGCCCGTCGAACATTCGGAGGGTAACTGGATCAGTGTTGTTGAGCGAGAATGCGATAACATCGAGCCCATGGAGTCTATTACAATAGACTCCGAAGAAGTCAGTTGTGCAATGCGTACGGCACCGAACTGGAAAAGTCCTGGGCCGGACGGATTGCACAACTTTTGGATAAAGTGGGTTCGTAGTTCGCATGAACGCTTGGCAACACAGTATCAAGAAGCCCTCGAGTTTGGTTCCTTACCCGCTTTCATGACTACTGGCATCACCTTCCTGCTCCATAAATCAGGTAGTACCACGGAACCTAAGAACTACAGACCTATCACTTGCTTACCTACCATCTACAAGCTCCTTACATCTATTCTGAGAACTAAAATAAACTCACATATAATGTCAAATAACATCTTAAATAGTGCTCAGAATGGATGTAGGGCTGGGTCACGTGGTACTAAGGAGCTACTCCTTATTGACATGGCCATTAGCCAACAGGTTAAGCGGAGTAGGGGCGCCCTCTCTACTGCCTGGATTGACTACAAGAAGGCCTATGATTCGGTGCCTCATTCATGGCTGGGGAGGATTTTAGAGTTGTATAAAATTAATCCGACTCTTAAATCCTTCTTAGTCTCGTGTATGGGGCAGTGGACCACAGTCCTTCGTCAACCAGGTAGTGGTGAGTGCGCTTCTGGTCCGCGTGACTTGATTAGGATTGAGCGTGGTATATTCCAGGGCGACAGTTTGAGTCCATTGTGGTTCTGTTTAGTACTGAACCCACTTAGCACATTGCTGAAGGATTCAGGGCTAGGCTATCGGTTTCGCAGAGGGGGTGAGGTTATTTCTCACCTGATGTATATGGATGACCTCAAACTATTTACACTGAAACACCAAGATTTGGTGGCATTATTAAAAACTACGGAAGGTTTTAGTAATGCCATTAAGATGGAGTTCGGTGTTGATAAGTGTGCGGTCATGCATGTACAGAGGGGGAAGGTTGTAAATTCACCGAATTTACAACTTTCTGAGATAATAACTCTCAGATCTCTCACCGAGACCGAAACATACAAATACCTAGGTATGTCAGAGTCATTGGATATAGCGGTTGAGGATATTAAGAAATCGGTGAAAGACCGTTTTTTTGGCCGCCTGACAAAAGTTCTTAATAGTTTTTTGTCTGGGGGTAACAAAATGCGGGCTTTCAACGGTTGGGTAATGCCTTTATTGTTGTACTCCTTTGGCATACTTAGGTGGACTCAAACGGAACTAGACGCCCTGGATAGGCGAGTCCGTCAACAACTGACATTGCATCGAATGTTACACCCACGATCTTCTGTCATGAGACTGTACATTCCACGGAAGTTGGGGAGTCGAGGATTTTTAAATGCCAAGAACCTCCATAACCGTGAAGTGTGCAGTCTGAGGAATTACTTCCTACAGAATGGGTGTGGCATTCATTGCGATGTTGTGATGGTTGACAAGGGCCTGACACCTCTCTCATTGGCTAACGAGAACTGGCGTAAACCAAAGGTGCTAGGTACTGAAGACCGTAGGGACGTATGGAAGAGTAAGGAGCTACACGGGCGGTTCTACCGGGTCTTAACAGGACCCGACGTAGACCTGCTCGCTTCGGTGAACTGGCTGCGTTTCGGTGACCTCTTTGGGGAAACTGAAGGTTTTGCCTGTGCAATTGCAGATGAGGTTATCAAGACGAACAACTATAGGAAATATATCATTAAGGACGGTACGGTCGACATTTGTCGAGCATGCCACCGTCCTGGTGAATCACTTTGCCACATTATTTCCGGTTGTTCGTATCTTGCTAACACCGAGTACTTGCATAGGCACAATCAAGTGGCCAGGATCATCCACCAGCAACTTGCTCTTCAATACGGCCTTATTGAGTCCGAGGTACCGTATTATAAGTACACACCAGAGCCAGTTCTCGAGAATGGTCGTGCATTGCTCTACTGGGACCGATCAATCATCATGGACAGGACTATTGTTGCCAATAGGCCTGAAATCGTGTTGGTTGATCGGGCTCAGCGCCGGGCGGTGCTCGTCGATGTCACCGTCCCACATGACGAGAATCTCGTTAAGGCAGAGAAGGACAAACTTTCTAAGTACCTCGATCTGACCTTCGAGATAACCGTCATGTGGGACGTAGACTCGACGATCATTGTCCCGATAGTCGTTTCGGCAAATGGACTAATAGCGAAGAGTCTCGATCAACATCTCAAGAGACTCTCGCTAGACTGTTGGATCAAGGGTCAGATACAGAAGGCTGTCGTCCTCGACACGGCACGCATCGTTAGGAGGTTTCTCAGTCTGTGACCTCTACCGCTGGTAGTTTGGGCCCTGCTCCGCTACTGGTGGTGGTCTGACATGGATTTTTTTTATAATATTATATGTAATTTTTCATATAAATATTGTAAAAAAAATATGTTAAGAGAATAATTTGAATTAATGAGTATAATAATAAAACCTATAACCATATCTAAAGAAGATATCGGTTGTGCAGTTCGTTCGTTGCCAAATTGGAAATCTGCTGGACCGGACGGACTGCACAACTTTTGGTTAAAATGGTTCCGTAGCTCACACGCTTGCTTGGCATCTTGTTTCCAGTCATCCCTTGAGTCAGCGTCGCTTCCAGCTATTATGACTACCGGAGTAACCCACCTCCTATACAAGTCTGGTAGTACCACAGACCCCAAAAATTATAGACCTATAACTTGTCTACCTACTATATACAAACTTTTTACATCCATCCTGAGAGTAAAAATATATTCACAAGTACAAAACAATAACATCTTGTCAATCTCTCAGAATGGATGTAAAAGTGGGGCACGTGGTACGAAAGAGCTCCTTATTATTGACATGGCTGTTTGCCAGCAGGTACGCCGCAAACGAAAGAACCTTGCGACATGCTGGATTGACTATAAGAAAGCGTACGATTCTGTGCCTCATACATGGCTTCGGAGGGTGCTAGAGCTGTATAAAGTTGATGCAACTCTATGCACCTTTTTGGGGTCATGTATGGGACAATGGAGTACGGTTCTTGTTTATCCAGGGTGTCGTCAGGTTTTAGGAGGTGGTGTACCAATAGGGATTGAGAGAGGTATATTCCAGGGTGATAGTCTGAGTCCGTTGTGGTTTTGTCTAGCACTGAATCCTCTCAGTACGTTACTAGAGGGTTCAGGGTTAGGCTATCGGATGCGCAGAGGGGGTCAAATTTTGTCCCACCTTTTTTACATGGATGACCTAAAGTTATTTGCCCCTAATGGCCCCGATTTGATGGCTTTGCTAAAAGTTACTGAACATTGTAGTAAGGCCATCAGTATGAAGTTTGGGGTAGATAAGTGTGCGGTCATGCATGTAAAAAGGGGTGGGATTGTGGAATCTGAAGGAGTCAATCTTTCAGATTTCACACGATTTGGGTCACTCTCCGCAACCAAAACCTACAAATATCTAGGTATGTCTCAAGCTCTGTGTATTGCTGAGACTGACATGAAACAGAAGTTGCAGGATCGTTTCTTTGGCCGCCTGAAAAAAGTACTGAAAAGTCTTTTGTCAGGCGGTAACAAGGTGCGTGCTGTCAACGGCTGGGCCATGCCAGTCTTAGTATACTCTTTTGGCATACTTAGATGGACTCAGACGGAATTAGAAGCTCTGGATAGGAAGGTGCGTTGTCTATTGATTTCATATCGAATGCACCACCCACGTTCGTCAGTAATGAGGTTGTATATACCACGGAAATGTGGGTGTCGTGGATTTTTAAATGCCAAGACTCTCCATAACCGTGAGATATGCAACCTTAGAGAGTATTTCCTGCAGGTGGACGTGGATGTGCATCGAGATGTTGTGGCAATAGACAACGGACTGACCCCGCTCTCCCTTGCGAAAGAGAACTGGCGCAAACCTGTAATATTGAGTGTATCAGATCGGAAGGAAATATGGAAGAGCAAGGAACTGCATAGTCGATTTTATCGGGCTCTAAATGGGCCCGATGTTGACTCAACAGCATCGGTATCCTGGTTACGATTTGGTGATCTCTTCGGAGAAACTGAGGGTTTCATCTGTGCAATTACTGACGAAGTCGTGATGACGAACAACTATCGGAGATATATTGTAAAAGATGGTACGATTGACATCTGACGGGCATGTCATCGTCCCGGAGAATCTTTAAGGCATATTATCTCTGGTTGTTCTCGTCTTGCGAATGGTGAGTATTTGCACAGACACAACCAAGTAGCCAGGATTATCCACCAGCAACTTGCTCTAAAGTATAACCTTGTAGACGCGGAGGTACCTTATTACAAGTATGTGCCCGACCCAGTTCTTGAAAACGGTCATGTCACATTGTATTGGGATCGATCTATTATCACTGATAGGACGGTTATAGCTAACAGACCTGATATAGTGATAATGGATCGATTAAAGCGCCTTGCAGTAATTGTCGATATCACTGTGCCACATGACGAGAATCTCGTGAAAGCAGAAAAAGATAAACAAATTAAATATTTGGACCTTGCTCACGAGATTGTCGACATGTGGGATGTGGATTCGGCGATTATTGTTCCGATAGTCGTATCTGCACATGGCCTAATAGCCAAGAGTCTCGACCTCCATCTACAGAGGCTCGCGTTAGGCAGCTGGGTCAAGGGCTTAATGCAGAAGGCGGTTCTGTTGAACACGGCCCGTATTGTGCGGAAGTTCCTATCTTTGGAGCCCTAACCACCGGTAGCTTGGTCCCTCTACTCGATACCGGTGGGTTACTGTTTTTATATTTTTAAATGTATTTTTTTATAAATCTATTTAAAAATGTAATGAATATGTGGAATGTTTTAATAAAGAGAATAATAATAATAATAAGCCTTTTTATTTCCAAATAACCATTACAATAAAACTAATAATAATCATTACTGTACAAAATTACAAAATAGGAATCATTCCATTCTAAGCACCGAAAATTATTATATTAAATTATTATATTATATTCATGATGTCTTGTGTTTAGCGCTAAAATAAATTAATATTTACAATCAGTTTCCTATATAAAAATTTTAGAATAATATATAAAGTTTTACAAACACATTCAATTAATTAATCCTGTGATAAAAATAAATAATTATTATTTCGTACTCATAATAATTAACTCATCAACAATTTAACATCTCAATACTTATTACCACAAATATTTCAAATTCGTATTTATATGTAACGGTATTAATATAATATTAACAATTAAGATAGAACAATTAATATGAATACAACAATTATGTATACCTACTAGTGATATATAGAATATATTAAATTATTGGCTAAGAAATTATATCAATTTATCAATGTATTTATATAAATTTATTTATTTAATTAACATACTTAATTTATACTGTTTGACTTAACTGAATGAGTTAGCATGCCTCAATTCTTGTCATTTGGAAGCCCATTTCTAGGCGTAGGCCTCCTCCATTCACAGAGTCCGGGTCTGATGCGGTGCTACTAATTTGCCACAGATTTCCTTAGGTACAAAGTATTTTTTTTATTAATTTTTTTTTTCTCGCCACTCTTGTTTATATGTTGGATGGAGGGTTGTGGTCTTATTCTCCCGCGGGGACCAACCGTATTGGGAGATGTATTTTTAGTTACTAGGACCTTGTTTTGACTTGTATAGCTTTCGTAGAGAGGGGACCGCGGTAGTTGCTATGGACTAAAATTATCTGCATTTAGTTCGCCAACAAACGAAGTATTGTCGCCTGATTGTAGAATAGCTCTAGACTTCATAAATGCTTCAATTATCGGTTTATTTTTCTTGACACTGTAGTTATTCCTAGATCTTTGTGAATTTCCATTATTATCAGAGAAGGATATCGGCTTTTTATTGTAGTTTTGTTTAGTTGGTTGGAGGTCTAATTTGTTTCTGTTATTGGTGTTTTTGGTACTTCAAGTATTGTATCATAACGCAGTACTACGTTTTCACCTAATTCTTTCCTCGATTTAAATTCCGATTGCAGTTCCTTTCTTCTTTTTAAGATTTTTTGTGTGTAATCTTGTTTAATGTATATTTTTGAATTTTCCAGTAATTTTTTATTTTTCATTATTTGTATCTTAAACCCCATAGAATTGGCTGTCAGAACGACCGGCCTATTTTTATTTTGAACATTTGTTGGCTTTCCAATTCGTTTGACCAGCTCTATGTCCCGTCTCTCACATGGAATTTTCATTTGTTCGTTAATAATTTTAAGTACATTTCCTTCTAACTCCATATAGGACTTTTCCCCTTCCGGTATGCCAAAAATTATGAGATTTTTCTTTTTGAGGTGTTGTTATATTTTTTCTATTGTCAATTGTTGAATTTCAATTTGTTTCTCTAATTCGTTAAATTTTGATTCCATCATTTCAAATTTTAAATCAATATTTTTGTTTATTTCCTGAATTATGGTACTTTTCATTTTATCTATGTCATTTCTCTGGTTTTGCATCGTTATTTGAATACTTTTCAGAATTTCCATAATTCCTTCCATGTTTTCGGTTCTTGATATTATATTATATTGCAAAAGGGGTTCTTAATAAAATGAATGAGATTTTATTGTTGTTCAGGATAACTAACAACATCTATTGGTGAGCAGCGGAACTTATCGATTGAATAGTATAATGTCTTGCAGATTAAACTGAGGAATTAACGGAGCAATTGTATGGTTAAAATGATAATTGAATGTTATTATTTTGATTTTTTTATTTGAATCTTTCTAGTATGTCACTTTAAATTATAATTTGTATGTCACTGTGCAATGATTACGAAAAACAATCCACCCACATCACAAAATTTATAAATGTCCAGAAAAAAATGTTTTCTTTTGTTAAAGTTGCATAAAATTGACAAATTTCATATGTTTCCACTATCACACAGTTATTTATTTGCATGTAGTTCTTCTCTTATTGTGATTTCAACACCAATTATTTACAAAAATTGTCCCACTTCGTATCTTGTCTCGTAGTTTGACGCCGTTTTTCACTTGTCAAATTCCTTCAAACAAGGGAGACCCAAAAAAACACGGACCGAGAGGGTAGCGCAATCGTGCAACCCCGGTGTCAACACTGCGAGGTTTCCGACGACGACACCGCACTCCACAAGTTGGTAGAGTGCTGAGCGTGGGCGAGTCAGCGCCGGGACCTCGTAGTGGGTCTGGGCGTGGATATCCTCCCGCTGGAAACCATGCTCCAAGCCATGGTCTCCAGTGCGAGTAGGTTGAACGCGGCCGTGTCCTTCTGCGAGCAAGTCATGCTCGCGAAGGAGGCAGCCGCGAGGGAGAGGGAGCGTACCCTCCCCGCTGAGTTCCGCAGTCAGCGGCCTGGGCGCCGCAGACTCATCTACGCCCAGGACCATCGACCGCCATGATCGGGGCCTGAGGAAGCGGGATAGCCACCCGCCATCCTTACAGAAGCAGGCTAGACGGGTTTCATGGCAGATTTTCAAGGCAGAGTTTCAAGGCAGATTCACTCACAGACGCGGGATGAAACCCAACCCCAACGACGCGGTATTTTCATTCCGACCAAACCCTCGAATAGGCCATACAGGTGGCCAAAGTCCGCCGGGCGCCACTGGAAATACCTTCTGGGGTCACCAGAGACGATCGCAGCAATGGACATGGAAGCGGCTGCGGTCTCGCGGAATTAAAAAAAAAAGCGCAATCGTGCAACGGCTGTTCGATAGGTACACACACGTACTGAATTTCGTTACGTGACGATTTCTACTAAATCGAACTACCCGTGTTAAGGAACTTCGTTTCAAAAATAATTTTGATTTAGTACCATAGAAAAAAATAGAAACAAGCTCGAGTTTAGAGTAATTGTAGAGGTAACACACTTTTTATGGCCACCCTGCCCGACAATATTGTTATGGAGGTTTACTTCATCCAGTTACTAAGGATTATTTTAACATACTGAGTATCTATTATTATTTATTAAATTTTCAATAATATTCTTCTTCTTCTCCCTGGCCTTAGTCAAATTTCAATTGGGGTCGGCCCTTTTCGTACGCTTATTCTGTGTTGTCGTTGCCTCTCCATTCATTGCCTTTAGGTCCTTTTGGACGGGGCTCTCTAATTCACAATAATATAATTATACCACAATAAACAATGACAAATCTAATAAAGAATTTTAATCAAAAGTTTGATTGTAGATGTAACAATTGGCTGCCTTGGGTTTGAGATAAGTAATAAATTATCCGAAACGAGTTTCCTACAAATTATTCTCTTAAAATGGTAATGAAGTACTTGAATCGTTTTTAAAATTATCATTTACATAGGAACTGAAATATATTTTCACTCGTTCATACGAATATTTTCAATATTATTTAAATTTTGTACGAAAATCAAATAATATCGTTTGTTATCTTTCACTTCAAAGTAATTAATATCTAACAGTTAGTCAGCCAGAATTTTGACGAAGGTGTACATTGTGTAGAAGATAGGTTCACCTTGAAATTGTGAGTGAAACACAAATGTATTACCTATATTAATCAATTTTCTTCTATCCCTAGCCTACCTATCTGACTTCAATTAAGTGTAATGTAACACGATGTAATAGGAGTAACCATAGCTAGAAGATAACCTCATCTAAAACGTATAATTGAACACGACGAGGAACAGTATACCTGAATAAAGTAAAGCGAAACCGCTAACTAATAGAGCAATAAGCTGATCTGATAACATCGTTCATTAAACCTGCAAATTTTTAAATTTTCAGCCTAACTAATATTAGTCCATTGAAATGTTACATTTGGGTGGTCAAAAGTCAGAGGACGCTATTTATTTTTTTAGATATCAAAAATCAAATCTAAAAAAATCTAAAAATGTAAATCTAAATCCAAGTGTGTGGATGGGTTTTCCGCCATCTTGAAAAAGGGTTGCAAATCGTTATCGTGCTCTCTTTGTCGCAAGTGAAATTCTCTACAACTTTGTGCTCAAACTTTTTGTCGTAGAGTAAACATAACAAAGTAATTAATTAACAAAAGCAGATGAACATTTGAGAACGAATTTTTTTAAGGGGTTATAATTTTTTTTCATATCATTTTTTTAGAGGAGTTTTCGAGGAATAATTTCCAATATTAACATTTCAATATTTATTTATTTATAAGGGTTTTACAGCGCTCCTAAATTATCACACAGTTTTCTCTTATTTTTCATTATTGAAATAAAATAAACCATTGTAATTATTGATGTTGCACTGTTGTTAATAACTACGAGTATTTATGGAATCTTTTCCCCCACGACGAAACTTTTGAAATGTCTGATTTTCACAATAATTTCTAATCCGAGTGTACATTTCCTACAAAGAATCAAAGAATCAATTTCATTTATTCAGTTTAGGCACATAAAGAGCACATATGAATGTCAAAATTTTACAATTTTATGTCAAGCACTATTATAAAAATACTAAATTAATTACATAAATAACCATTTGAAAATGATTCTTTCGCTGGTTCGGTAAGTTGGTTCTCCTGAGAAGATACCAGCAAGAAACTCAGGTAGATTATCCATTTTCTTTTTAATAATGTTATGTTTACATTGTGTTACAATTTGTATTGTAGGAGTGGCTAACAACAGCAGATTAGGGTGACCATGCATTTTTATCATTAAGATATTCGTCTACATTATAATAGCCTTTCTTCATCAAACGTTTTTTCACTACTATTTTAAACTTATTAAGAGGCATGTCAACCAGATCCTGCGGAATTTTATTAAATATTTTTATACATTTGCCTACAAACGAATTACCAACTTTATGAAGTCTAATTTTTGTCATTGCCAGTTTATTTTTATTTCTTGTATAATAATTATGGTTGTCGGATCTTTTTTTGAAGAGTTCTATGTTCTTCCGTACATACACGACGTTGTCGTAAACATATTGAGAAGCAACGGTTAAAATATTAATTTCCTTAAATAGTTCCTTCAGCGAGTCACGGAGTCCGAGTCTATAGATTGCTCGTATAGCTCGTTTCTGTAATATGAATATTGTCTCAATATCGGCAGCTGAGCCCCATAGCAGCAGACCATATGACATAACGCTATGAAAGTAGCCAAAATAGACCTTATCTTTCTAACCGCATAGGCAGCCGAACTAAGTCTTCCTGCCAAGGCTGTGATTGCAGCATTGCAGTTTACTATCTAAAGTTATTCCAAGAAAAACTGTGGTATTGACTATTTGAACTAATTCATTATTCATAGTAATATGAGTATCCACCTGTCTAACATTGGGCATAGTAAATTTTACACATTTTGTTTTCTTCGCATTGAGCAGCAAGTTGTTACTTGTGAACCAATGCAGTATTTCCGAAAGGGTATTATTTACATCGTCAAGTACTACTTTTCGTCTATCACTTTTAAAAATTAATGATGTGTCATCAGCAAATAATACTATTTCACAAAGATTTTTAGTGAAGTAAGGTATAATAAGGCATTTACGTATATTAAGAATAAAAGGGGTCCTAATATCGAGCCCTGGGGTACTCCCATGACTAATGAGGCGCCAGAAGAGTCGGTGCCATTAACGTTAACTTTTTAAGCAAACTTTTTAAGTAAGCCAAGTGAGCTTTGCGAAACACCATAATACCCTAATTTTAGTAACAAAGTCTCATGATCAACACAATCAAAAGCTTTTGATAGATCACAAAAGATACCAATGGCATCCTGCTTTTCCTCCCATGCATCAAATATATGTTTCACAAGTGCAACTCCTGCATCCGTTGTGTTTCTGCCTTTAGTGAAACCAAACTGTTTGCTATGAAGTAACTTATTTTCTGTAAAATGTGAAAGCAATTGATTAAATATTATTTTTTCAAAAATTTTACACAGTGTTGGGGGAGTATGGAGATAGGTCGAAAATTTGAAGGATCACTTTTGTCTCCTGCTTTGAATAAAGGAATGATTTTACTGTACTTCATAAGATTAGGAAACTGATTTTCATCTATACATTTATTGAATATGAATGCAAGGTAAGGCGCAATAGCAGGAATTATTGATTTTATTATATTGGTTGAAATGCCCCAAAGATCCTCAGTATTTTTTATATTCAGTTGTTTAAAAGTTTTAAGTATAGTGATCTGTCACTATACTTAAAACTTTTAAACAACTGAATATAAAAAATACTACTAACTAGTCAATATACTGAAAATCAAAGTTAACTCTACATTTATCAACACTAGATTTGAGAAGAGAATTGGCTACGTTTTTTGAAGAATTTAATTTATTTGTCGTTATAATTGGAACATTTGTGAAAAAAGATTCAAATGCATTGGCCACTGCAGAATCAGTTTTAATATGTTTATCATCTATTTTTAACTCGAAGGATCGATCACGTGACTTTGCTTTACAGGTTTCTTTGTTAATAATATTCCATGTTGCCTTAGTTTTATTATCGAATTTTTCAATTTTAGCCCGTATATAATTAGATTTGGCTATTGAACAAACTTTTTTGAACAGTTTGGAGTACTTTTTAATCCGTTCAATTACTTGTGGCTCATTAGTAGATGCCTTTGTCTCGTATAATTCATACAATTTACAAAAGAGGTACTTTATTATTAATGTTTACTTTAAATTTTTGTAATCGATATTTTGTGATTGGTCTACATACAATATTTTTTGATGATGGAACATGTTGGTACTTAAATCTAGCTAACTGACCTGCATGATCTGAATTAATAAAATGTATTATTGATTTCTCATCTACATCGCTGTTAGAAAAAATATTGTCTAAGCAGGTAGCTGATGTGGCTGTGGTGCGAGTTGGTTCACAAAAAAGATTTTGTAAGTTAAAAGATTTAAAAAGGTTGAGGAACCTTATCGCGTTCTGGGAGTTTTCTAAAATATTAATATTAAAATCGCTACATACAACTACAGTCTTCTTACATTTACATACTTTCATTAAGGCTTCTTCCATAATGGACTCAAACCAGTAATAATCTCCAGATGGAGGTCTATAGACGCTAATAATAATATATTGTTCTAGCTCTGCACATGATAGTTCAATATTTCGCTCACTTGTGAGTGCTACTACATCTTTTCTGTCTTTCGATTTTAATTTGTCATTAATTAAAATGAGTGACCCACCTCTTATAGCGGAATCTCTAGTAAACGCACTGATGATTTTATAATTATCAATATTAACTAAGAGTTCATGTTTTTTTAACCAGTGTTCAGTATCAGTGTTCAGTTCACAAAGTACATGAATACACTTTTCATTCAAAAATAATTCTAGGTCTAACTCTTTGCCAGAAAAAAGCCTTCAATATTTTGATGAATAATATTCATGAACATAGACTTTTCCTTTGTCCTTAAATTTAATTTGCTAGGGATTTCCTCTATTATCCTACAACTAAGTTTAAATTATTGTCACCCTTATTTGGAACAGATTCCAAGGTCACAAGACAAACATTGTCATTTTTCTGCTCAATAGAAGCAGATTGTTTAGCCAAGTTTTTGGCTGAATATTTAATAAAATATGATAGCGAAGATGCTATCTGTCTCCTAAAATATCTATTCAAATAGAATTTATCGTCCGTCAATATCAATTTATTTTCTAAATACATGTTTATGTCAATCAAATGGAATTTATTTGGATTATGAAATGTCAATGTATGTATTGTTTGATTTAGCTTATATCTAAGATTGTTTTCGGCCTGTGACAAGCCACGGCTATAAGGAAGTGTGAATAAAATAATATTTTTGACATCTAATAAGCTCAGTAATTCTAAACAATTTGCAATTACATTTCTGTCTGCATTTCCCCTATCTCCCACCAAAATTAAAAGTGTACAGTCGCTGTTTAAATTACAATTCTTAATATTTTTAACAATGTTAGGGTAAGTTAATCCCGGCATACAATAGTTAGTAACATTTTGTTCTAAATATGAACTTAGTAACCGGCCCATTGATTTCCCTAATTCATCACAAAACATCACTATTTCAGATTTGACCAAAATTTGTTTGTTAAAGGAACTACTGGGTTTCTTGTTTGACTCAAGTGAAGGGCTCATGTTTGAAGTCAGCGAGGACTTACAGACCGGCTGAGGACCAAGTAAATGATTGTTTGATGTCAATGTGGAATTTACATACATACTTATTACAATTATTTAAAACTTATAAGAATTATTAACAAGAAGTTACATCTTAAATAGTTACTACATATGCTACAATACCAGTGTAAAACAATAGTTACTATCCACTAATTATCAAATTATGTTCTATTATTTTTATGACAACTACCTACAATCAGTGTAATATTCAGTAATTAACTACTTAACAGTTAAATAACGTTGATTAACTAAATATAATTGGTTCTGTACATAACCTGAAGACAGTGCCAGTAACATTAAACAATCTGAAATGTCTAGAATGTGTAGAAATTATCTATGTGAAACAACATCACACGTTACCAATTCACAAGTTATTGATATAAGAATTGTTATTAAACCAGGTGAGTTACTTTCTCTGTACTGTCTTATAATTGGAACTTACTTCTAATACTGTTTAATAATCTATACCATATTATAGATTATACCTAAAACAATTCTTTAAGTTACTAAGCCAGCATAATCATTGTCTCGATATTATTTCATAATATTGCCATGTATAATGGCAATAGGTCATGGAACCAATTTACAGCCTATAGAATACGTTAAATCTAACCAGATAGACATTACCAGACAGAGAGGCTAAGGGTACCCTCCAGGAGACCCTAGCGGGTCTCCTGGCGACCCTGCGGTGTAATCTATGGGGGTGACCAACCACTACATAATCATAAGCATATCTATCAAGCGCGATAACGATTTTTTAACCCTTTTTCAAGATGGCGGAAAACCCATAAGGGTTGGGAGACCCCACAAACTTGGATTTAGCTTTACACTACGGGGGTAGTGTTGACCCTTGATATCTAAAAAATAAAATAGCGTCCTCTGACACTTAGCCCCAAAAAATGTTACATTTCAATGGACTATGTCAAAAAAGGACTTTATCGGTATCTGTCATACCTTTAAAGGTATGATAGGCAGCTTTAAGGTGTCATTCCGACCTCGACCACAGAAGGCGACAGCAAGCTGCAACTGCTGCTTTGACGATTGGTGTGACGGGTGTACAATGCGTTGTCACTGACAATCGAGCCTCGGTAGTACGTGCAGATGCAGACTAGTTCAGAATGATTTTGACAAAAGTACATAAAGGACTGGTTGTGCAGGTTGTTTTTGTGTTCTACTAACTATTCTCTGAACTGCTCGGGCTGCAAAAGTTCTATTTAGTGGTATGTAACATCTGTCCTGGCTGCGGGAATTTTGGTTTCAATTAGAGACTACCTACCCCTTCGGGGATATAGCCGTGTTATATATCTGACTGCAACTTGCCGTTGCGGTCAGCGGATAGATCGGGATGGCACCTTAAAGGTCAATAAGGTTATTGCTTTTCGAAGTTCAATAACTAATGCTCGCTCTGTTTATGTGATGTTCTGATGAACATTTCATTCAAATCCGTTCAGTAGTTTTTACCTGAGAGAATAACAAAAATCCTACCATTCAAACTTCCGTGTTAATAGTAGGGTATTATCCGCAAACGGTAAAGTTGTCATAAGTATTTTTTCCTGCAAGTCCTGTTCGTATTGTTGTTTTGCCCAATTTATAAAAGTCCCGAAAGGTCCTCGGAGAGAGATTCACCCATCACAGAGTTAACTAGCGGAACGTTAACGATAAAGAGTGAAAGAGCCTTCGCGGCCCCAAAGTGACATTAGCTCCCCCACACAGATAATGTGCTTTGTTATTTGGATTCTGTGTTTTTCTTTAGTTTTAATGCAATTCTTGTTGTTTAGTTGTTCTACTTTAAAAAAAAACCGGTCAAATGCAAGATGGACCTACGCACAAAGGGTTCCGAACCATCACTACATTTTCAACCAACTTCCAAAAAACGAGGAGGTTCTCAATTCGACTGTATGTTTTTTTTGTATGTTACCTCATATTTTTCGACTAGGTGAACCGATTTTTTGTATTGGAAGCTTACTTCCCAAGTGCCGTTTCAATTTGGTCCCATTCCGACAACTATTTGGTCCCATTTCGGTAGTTTAAGTCGGTTGCTGTGTCAATTTTTGACATGTATAAAATATTAAATACTAAACGTACTATTTAAAAGTCGTTTCGTTGAAATGAAGAGGAATTTGTCTTTTCTTGATTTATTTCACCAAGCATTAAAAAGAATTGTTGTTTTTGTAAATAACAAGCCAAGTTAATTAAGCACAACTTCTCATGTAGACTCAAATGCGAGTGCGCAAAATTGTTCAGATTTCCTCGCTCCTTTGAAGAGACTAAACCCCTTTTCGCTGCAGCTCCTGAGCGTGACGCGTTGACGAGACACCACTCTAACAATGCAGAATGTGATATAAGCCAACTAGAAAATACGAGTTGAAAATTGGGGCAGACATGAAGAGCAAAAGTAGTTTAGTAAACGTGCATACAACAGAACAGTAGTCGGGACTAACTTCTTGACGTTATTTACTGTACAGGTATTGAATAGATTGTGGTAGGTGTCCCATAGTTAGTGAACTTTGGAAGTCTAGTTTACCTGTGAATCATGTGTGATGCTTTAAACCGAGTTCACTACTAACAATTTCATTGCTCTATACAAGCCAATCAGAGCCTCACCAACTCATGTTCCATTGCGTTGCTCTTTCTATTATTGCTCTGTTCTTACCCATCTATTTATCGCTCTGACTGCTGAGATTCAATACTCGATACATTTATTGCTATCATAATGTGGTGTGACAGATCTTAAAATAGTTATAGTTACAATTATGGACACAGCACTGTCGGGCACAGCACAATGTTTGTTTGTTTGGAGAGGAAAAATTTTACTTTCTAGCTGCATTCATATAGGTTTATGTTATTTATTAATTACAATTTTTTTTCTCGTGTTTATGTCGTAACAATATTAATATGTTACTTCATAACTATAATTACAATCTAGCCTTAAGACTAATTAGTAATTTGTATCTAACTTAAATTGCTAAATAATTATGATGTAAGAATGTGTCCATTGGCACTTATGTCTTATTGTCTCTATATGAATGAATAATAAATTATACATAGCTTTATTAAATTTTACGGTTTATTGGATAATTATAATACATTATATCACGTTTCTTTTTGTTGTTATGAAGTATACATATTAGTGGTTCTGTGAACAGTAGACCTCGCGTTATTTTCGCATTTTCCCCCCATTTCTCCCCCATTTTCCCCCCAATCGAAAAATCCCTTCGACAAAAGTTGCGCCTTGCAACAAAGAACACTTGTGCCAAATTTCATGAAAATCAGCTGAAAAATGCGGCCTGTAGACCGGAACTGACACACATACCAACAACGCCAAATCGGCCAGTCCTCGAGTTAAGACCGAGACGCTTCGCTCGCTCGGTCAATAAATAGCAATTGTGGTACATTTATTAAAAATACAATGGTAAGTAAAAATTTTTTTAAGAAAAAACTTTTTAGCATTAATTAATAGCATTAATTTTTCGCAGAATCAAAAGGACAACAAAACGTCGACAATTGTTTCGCCTCTAAACGAGGCATTATCAAGACTGTCTCAGAGAGAACAGCAAAATTCGTGGTTGGAACGTGTTTGCTTATAAGTAAACGCGTGCAAATTTCATTATCGCGATGTAGGATTCTTTACAATAACCAATGTGGGTAGAAACCTCAGATCATGCTAACTAAGTTCCAAAAATAGGTATTCACCAATACTTGACCTTATCTGTTTGATTTAATTACTGTCTCTTGATAAGTTGCATAGAAAACCCAAATAACACACACAAACCAACAACAGTTAATGTGTCTGTCTGTTCGCAAACAGATTAAGTAAGGGAGATGTGTGAAAATCTATTTGTTCGTTGAGTAAGGTGTCCGCATCTCTTCTAACTATTTCTAGCCTTTCCCAAACACTTAACTTGAACCCTTTCTCACATAACCGTAAAACTTTAAAAGTGTTACTATTGTTGTGTTATTGTTGTATTTTCACACATCTCCCTTACTTAATCTGTTTGCGAACAGACAGACACATTAACTGTTGTTGGTTTGTGTGTGTTATTTGGGTTTTCTATGCAACTTATCAAGAGACAGTAATTAAATCAAACAGATAAGGTCAAGTATTGGTGAATACCTATTTTTGGAACTTAGTTAGCATGATCTGAGGTTTCTATCCACATTGGTTATTGTAAAGAATCCTACATCACGATAATGAAATTTGCACGCGTTTACTTATAAGCAAACACGTTCCAACCACGAATTTTGCTGTTCTCTCTGAGACAGTCTTGATAATGCCTCGTTTAGAGGCGAAACAATTGTCGACGTTTTGTTGTCCTTTTGATTCTGCGAAAAATTAATGCTATTAATTAATGCTAAAAAGTTTTTTCTTAAAAAAATTTTTACTTACCATTGTTTTGTCATGGATTTTCGCCAAGTAACGCCTGTTTCTATCCAATATTTATTAAAAATGTCAATATTATTTTTAACATCTGTCCTGGCTGTTGGCATTCTGGTTTTACAGGTGGTTATGAATTTTCTAAAGTGGCCAGTAACGGCAACGGCAATAGGCTTGCCCACTATTACGTGGGATTACCAAAATTACTGTTAAACTGTGTGCCTTCCCTTTTCGGGACTTAGGGGTGATTTATGTCTATCTGTCTGACTTTTCTAACCCCTTCCACTCCCACTGGCGAGTTGGCAAGTTATTTCAACGCATCTTTTAAGTATTATTTTTGCTAAATGGACTCAAATGAACACTAACCTTGATAGCGCGATTTAGAAATGAAGCAAATGTAATATGAATCAAAGATTGGATGTTGTTGGTATCGGTCATAGTAGCTCAGTGGTCAGAGCATTCCCCTTGTTAGGGACATTTCAGTTTTTGTGATTTATTTATATCTTAATATTTGAGAGAGAAAGAGTTTAGTAGAAAAATATTGTCCCCTGACAAACATAAATATAACAGGTTCACTATATTATAATTTACTCAGTGGGTTCGAATCTCCTGAGACGCTCCATAACTGGTGGAACTGACTAATTACGTTAGAATTAATGCCAAATTAAGTTTAGTTAGGGATGTTCCATTAGACGGGTCAAATTGAGAAATTATGTTACTGATGTACTCGTAGCAGCTATCGCGAAATTTTCGGGTTAATTAAATTATCCGCCTAAATACGGAACAGTAAGTTTCGACAGCAAAAGTCATAAAATTGCTTTGGAAATGTCCAATAGTTTTACTTTTTAATAAAATTATCACACACACACATATCACGTCTATATCCCCAAAGGGCAGAGGCAGAGGTGCATTACACACCCACAATTTGCCAGAATTTTTAGGCTCAAAATAGTCAAATGAATTTATTAAAATTAGCAGCTATATTCAATATTGTTGGGAAACCAACATGTAATTTACCAACGGTATGGTCAAATTGACCTTTAGCCATATCGGTGTTAGTACATAAGAACGTATGTGGTGGCAACACTGCAGAAATATGTATCCGTTCTCTCTTCTCTCGTGTACGTGGTTCAATATAGACGTGTGAAAGTTGTACGCTGTTGTTTCACTGGATCTGCCTCTATATATGGTGCAGTCCACCACTGCTCCATCTGGGCACGACTATTAGGAGAAGGCTATGTTTCCTCCCTAAGGCCACTTTTTCCTACATGGTCCATCGACAGTGAGTGCGCCGTGTACAGCTTCGACATCACGCGTCCGGAAGTACGTACAGAAGTCGAGCAATCGTGTTCGCATCTATCAAGAATAGTGTGTGCATAAAAGTGTATCGTCAATAAAGGTCATAGTATTCGTGGTTTTTGCAAAATACAAGTACCTAAAAGTGTTATACGTGTTATCGTGTTCGAGTTGAGTTTCCGTTTCCGGCGCCGAAGGCGTCGTGACAAGCAGAGCAACCTGATTCGCAAATTCAAATTTTGCGCGCCTACAGAAGTGTCAAGTGGAGAACCAATTAGGAGCAACGCTTCTGTCAAAGACGCGTTCCCCTGCTCACTATTGGTCGGATAGTGTTTCCCCAAGCTACTACTGCATCAACCGTGGCGCTGCTGCCAATGCCAGCGTCTATGATTGGACGCCCAAGTTGCTGCGAATGGCTGCGACTACGCCATTACCTATGTCGGTGAAGAAAGATACTCCATCTTACTTTCGTAATCGTTTGGTTTGCGTTTGAACTTTGAACAAATTCGTAAAATAATTGCGCTTTGGGACTTTAGTGTGTTTATACCTGTTTATTTCTGTAAACTATCTATAATTATTTGTGTAAAGTGTAACTGGCAAGATGACGACTGAGGTTAATACAGTCAACAAGACTGAACTCGACAGGGCTTTGCTAAGGAAACGGTCTGCGTTGAAGGGCACAATTACAAAACATATTAACTACTTTGCTGATAGCAATAGTGTCGATACTAGCCGCGAATCTTTGTTAGTTAAAGAAGAACGCCTAAGGGCCACTTTCGAAAAGTTCGATGCCATTAATTTAGAAATTTGCGCGTCCGATCCTAGTGCCGTCGACATTGAAGTCGAGGCCAAGGTCATGGACACGCTTGTTGTCATAAAGAAATTGCTTTCCAAAGAAGTGTCATGCCCTCCAACTAAGTCCCAGACCTCTTTGAAATCCGATTTCTAAAGCTATTAGTCGACAAACAAACGAAAATGCGTTGTAAAAATAGTCAGTATGAGGAGTTATTTTGTGAGTGTCATATACTGCCAGTGCATGAGAGGGCTGTGCTGCTAGTAGCGTTAGAACAATATGGTAGGGAAGATTATAAAAATCCTATTATATACAATAGGCCACAAAGGAAAGATAGAAAAAGATATGATGTACCTGTGTGTAATAACTATTTTGGGCGGAGGTGTAGTAAATATTTGGTTCCTGTAATTTATAATAGTCTGCCGATAAATGTAGAAAATTGTGTAACAAAGCGGTTGTTTAAATTGAATGTGACTGAGTTCCTGCTTAGCAATATTAGACACAGACTATGTGAGTAATGTTGCTGAGTTGGACTCCAGTATCTGCTATGGTGTGTACCTATATGATTACCTGCGCGAGTACATTTTTATTGTTAATGATTAAGTATTAACTAATAAGGTTACACCCGGGAGCTACATCTGCCAACAAACTGTTCTGCAGTTTGGCAGAAGTAAGAATTTTTGTATTTATTAAAAAAAAAAAAAAAAAAAAAACAGTGTAAACTACCACAAATTTCTGTTCCAAATTTCCAAGGTCAGTATTCTCAATATAAATCATTTATTAGTCTTTTCGATGCTCTCATCGACAAGAACCCTGCCTTGGAAAGTGTTCAAAAGTTATTTTATCTGCGTAGTTTTTTACAGTGTGAACCTTTAGAGCTTATTAAAAATTTACCTTTAGTGTCTGAAAGCTACTTAGAAGCAAAAACTATCATTGACGAACGATACAATAACTCCTATAAAATCACCAATGATCATGTATCTATTTTGTTGGATATGCCTCCCATACACAAGTCAACTGCTGTCAATATTCGTCAGTTTCTTTCTACTGTCAAACAGCAGCTGGCAGCTTTAAAAAACTTAGGGCACGATATAGGTGCATGGGATCCACTTGTTGTATGCATTCTGACTAGGAAACTTGATGTGATATGTAATAGGGAATTTCAGTTATCTAGGGATCAAAAACCAACCATTAATTGTCTGTTGGAATTCTTAGATAAAAGAGCACTTGCACTTGAGAATGCGGAGCGACAACAGCCTTCAATTTGTGCTAAGGCTTCAAATATGGCCAACATAAGGACAACTCGGTCGCCTGCTGGCTGCTTCCTATGTAAGTCATCTCACAAATTATTTAACTGTCCACAATTTAAAGCTAAGTCAGCTAGTGAGCGAATCAAATATGTCACGGACAATAAACTTTGCCAGATATGCCTCAACGGTCACAGCAAAAAATGTAGATTTTTCTTCAAATGTGACCATTGCAAACAAGGGCATAACACCTTGCTGCATCAGGATGACAACCAATCACCAATTTCATTGTTTTTGAAATCCAACTCTGAGCAGGTACTTCTTCCCACCGCCAGGGTCAAGATTGTGGCAAGCAACGGCACAGTGTACCACGTCAAGGCTCTCCTTGACAGTGGGTCACAGACTTCATTCATCACTAGTGAACTTGTGGACCTATTAAAAGTAAAAACCAAGCATATACAAGCTCCGGTGATAGGTATTGGTAACACAACTAAACATATAAGAGAAAGTGTCAATATTCAGTTACATTCTTTGACAAATGAGTTTCAGATTAACGTCACTTGTTACAAGTTAGACAAAATTACTTCTAAGTTACCGCAAATTAAAATTAACTTGGAAAATCTAAATTTACCATTAGATATCCCACTTGCAGATAAGGACTTCAACATACCAAGTGTTATCCATATCTTACTGGGTGCCGACATATTCTTTCAGGTGCTGCTGCCTTCTGAGCAACATCACGAGCAGGGTTCGACGCAGCGTGCTGCTTCGACCACAGCTGCCCCAGTACTTCGCACTTAATTTGGTTATGTGGTAGCGGGATCTGTGCCTATGGCCTTGCATGCATATCCGGTAACCTCTTTATTTTGTAACAAATGTGACGATTCTTTAAACAACACTCTCACTCAATTTTGGAAAACTGAAAGTATTCCTGATTTCTTTATGGAAAGGGTGCCAGAACATGAAGCTTGTGAAGATTTTTTTTGTAACACAGTTAGTTTAGACACTAAAAATAATAAGTTTCAAGTTGCCTTACCTCTTAAGTTGCCTTTGGAGTCAATTAATCAAACACTTGGTCATTCATATAATTTAGCTCTAAATAGATTTCATAATTTAGAGGTTAGATTTCAAAAAGATTCACTACTTTATAAACTTTATAGTGAATTCATTCATGACTACATTCAACAGGGCCATGCTACAGTCATCAATATCAGCCAATATAATTTAAATGCTGAACCAGTATATTTTCTACCCCACCATCCCGTCATTCGACTTGATAAAAAGACAACAAAGTGTCGGGTGGTCTTTGATGGGTCCATGAAAACTAATTTAAAGGTTTCTTTAAATGACTTGCAATTAAATGGTAGTGTAGTTCAGAAAGAATTAGTAGATATTTTATTGTTGTTCAGAGTCAACAAATTTATTTTTATATCAGATATAAAAGGTATGTTCAGAGAAGTTTCATTGGATCCAAAGTATAGGTCTTTACAAAATATCCTTTGGAGGGATACCCCCAAGGATAACATCCAATGTTTACAGTTAAATACAGTGACATACGGTCCGAAAAGCTCATCTTATTTAGCAACACGTTGCCTAAAAGAGTTGGCAGATAGGTATAAACGGGAATTTCCTTTAGCCGCCTTTATTATAGAAAATTCTATGTATGTAGATGACGCACTTGTGTCACAGAATAGTTCAGAGCTGTTAATAGAAACAAAAAGACAACTTTGTGAGCTTCTTGAGATTGGTGGGTTCCAGTTACATAAATGGTACACAAATTGCCCCCAGCTATTAAAAGAGATCCCCAAATGCCTTCAACACTTTGATAACATAGAATTAGAGAAAAATAATACTTCTTTAAAAACTTTAGGTATTAACTTCAATACTAAAAACGATTCATTCATGCTTTCATCTCCTAACACGAATGCTACCATGCCTGCTTCTAAGCGTGAAATATTAAGCTTCATCGGCAAATTTTATGATCCTTTAGGATTAGCAGGTCCTGTCATTGTAAGGGCCAAGGTGTTTATGCAAAGGCTTTGGTTAGCGCAAATTGGTTGGGATGAGAGACCGAGTGACGATTTGCTGTGCGCATGGAGCGAGTTTTATAACAGCTTAATCGGTATGCATCCAATAGCCATACCACGCTACATAAACTTGTGCACGGCATGTACTATTCAACTTATAGGTTATGCAGACGCTGCTAGCTGCGCCGCATATGGATGTTGTGTTTATTTGAGAGTCGTCGATCACTCAGGTAATGTGAAGATCTCTTTGCTCAGTTCACGTTCTCGCGTAAATCCGTCAAAACATCGTCTTACAATACCAAGGCTGGAACTTAATTCAGCGCTACTACTTGCGAAGCTAGTCACGAGAATGCACAACGTCTTGCAAACCCAGTTAAAGATTGATAATGTATATTTATATTCCGATTCACAAATTGTTCTCGCTTGGATTCAAACTAATATAGCTAAGCTTAACACATATGTAGCGAACCGAGTGAAGGTAATTTCACAATTAACACACACTTTTACATGGTTGCATATAAGTTCCAATGAAAACCCTGCAGATTGCTTGAGCAGAGGTATTTTGCCCGAGGAATTGCACAATCACCCTTTGTGGTGGCGAGGTCCAGGTGTCATCAGCACCTGTGAGTATAATCCAGGTAATGCCCCTAAACTTCCCATCCCTTGCAACCTACCGGAGGCTAAGGTTGACTCTGCATTGTCAAGTGCAATGCTCTGTACGGTTTCTATGGAAAATATTATTTGTTTAGACTTTCTTAAAAAATATTCTAATATTACAAAAATGCAGCGAATCTTAGCATACATAAAACGTTTTATTCAGAATGCAAATAGCAAGAGTATCCAAAATGGGTATTTAACAACTCAGGAATTAAATGATGTTCTGTTATTAATTGTTAAGTATGAGCAACAAGTTCATTTCAAAAATGACATTAATGATTTAAAATGTAAGAATAAAATTGTTAAAGGTAACTTAAAGCCATTGTCCCCATTTGTTGATGACAGAGGGCTGCTTAGGGTAGGTGGTCGGTTGGAAAATTCATCTGTACCATTTTCTCAAAAACATCCTGTAATTCTGCCTCGAGATTCATATTTAACTAGATTAATCATTGAAAGAGAGCATATAAAGAACCTACATGCAGGCCCTAGGTTACTTCTGTCAACGATAAATCAAAAATTTTGGATTGTTCATGGCATGAGAGAGATTAAAAAGGTAGTGCATAAATGTATAACATGTTTTAAGTTGAAAGGCACTGCAAACAAACAGCTAATGGGCTCTCTTCCCCACGATAGAATAAATGTATGTCGTCCTTATGAAAAAATTGCTATGGATTTTGCTGGTCCAATTTTGATAAGGCAAAGTAGAATTAGAAAGGCCTTGGAAACGAAGGCATATGTTTGTGTGTTTTGTCACCAAGGCAATACATTTAGAATTAACGTCTGACTTGAAAACAGACACATTCTTAGCTTGTCTAAAAAGATTTATAGCACGCAGAGGCTTGCCCACTGACATTTATTGTGATAACGCCTCAACCTTTAAGTGTGCACGCAGTCAATTACATGATTTGTATAAATTACAAAGTTCTAAGGAACACCAAGAGGAGGTTCATACTTTTACATCTCAGAATAATATTAATTTTCACTTTTTGCCATGTTATTCACCTACATTTGCTGGATTAGCAGAAGCTGGAGTGAAAAGTATGAAATTCCATTTGAAAAGAGTAGTTCAGAAAGCCTTGTTAACCTATGAAGAGCTAAATACTGTAATATGTCAAATAGAGTCTGTTTTAAATAGCCGACCATTGATGCCCTTGTCCTCAGATGCAAATGATTTTTCTTGTCTGACACCAGGCCATTTTATTATAGGCACTGCTTTGAATAGTTACCCAGAACCTAATTTTCCTGATGCACATACAAGCAATTTAAAATTTTGGAAATTATGTACTAATATAAAAAAATCATTTTGGAAGGTTTGGAGTAAAAATTATTTGAATATGTTACAGTCACGTCCAAAGTGGAGAGATCCACAACCTAATGTAAAAGTAGGCTCGCTGGTCATATTGAAGGACGATAATACAGCACCTATGTACTGGCCCATGGCCAGAGTCGTTCGGGTGTACCCTGGCTCCGATAACAAGGTTAGAGTAGTTGAGGTAAAAACTGCTAATGGCTCCGTCCATAAGCGTTCAATTGTAAAAATATGTGTCTTGCCTGTAGACCCTGATAGTCAGGTTTAATTTACATGCATCCACATTATGTATTGTTTTAAGTTTAAGTTTGTTTTGCTACTTGCAACATTCAATTTATCTAAGCAACATCAAAAATTGTTTGGTTAATATATGTTTCATGTTACTCTAGAATATACTTAACATAACTATAGTAAGCTAATGTTCAAGGTACTAGGCTTATTTTGTTTTCTTTTGTAAATTTCACATTATGTAAAACAATTTGTTTTCATATGTATATTCTGTGCCCACTATTTCTCTATGTATAGCGATTGCTTTATGTTAAGAATTTTGTTCGGCTTTGATCAATACATTTGTTTTTTGTATAACTCGAATAGCATTCTTCTCAGTTGGGCAGTATGTTGGGAAACCAACATGTAATTTACCAACGGTATGGTCAAATTGACCTTTAGCCATATCGGTGTTAGTACATAAGAACGTATGTGGTGGCAACACTGCAGAAATATGTATCCGTTCTCTCTTCTCTCGTGTACGTGGTTCAATATAGACGTGTGAAAGTTGTACGCTGTTGTTTCACTGGATCTGCCCCTATCTACATCATAATACAGTCCACTACAACTCCATCTGGGCACGGCTATTAGGAGAAGGCTACATTTCCTCCCTAAGGCCAGTTTTTCCTACAAATATAGCTGCTAATTTTAATATAGTATTCAATATAGTATACAATTCAAAATTACAATATAGTATATTGTAATTTTGAAAAAAAAATAAAACCCGTTGCGTTGCGATGAAATGTTGATGAAAGCCAACAAAATCATAAATACAAAATTATAAATAATAAAATAAATAAATAAATTAAAATGGGACAAGGGAAGCACCAGCTTTTAATTTTCAAAAGAATTTTCTAAATTGGTTCTCCTAGTCCAAAATATGAGGTAGCATACATAAAAAAATACATACCTACTACGAGTAGTAGACAGACGGGTTTGTCATCACAATACAATTTTTAGTAAAAACATTTCATTGAAAACGTCATTTTATTTTTATTCGCACTAATAAAATTAATTTAATCCTTCTATATTTTAAACCAAAGCTTTTCAAAACCTCTGGCTTTAGAAAGCTAGAAAAACCTTCATACCTCTGTTTATTAAACTCTTAAATTATACTCGTAATAGTGTCATGTTCCTCAGAATATGACACTGAAGAAATAATCAGGTGCTAACAGAGAACCAAGCAAAAGTGAATATAAATTAATTTAATTTTGTAAGAGATGACCGTATTTGTTCTTATGCAGAACGTCGGACTTATCTTTTTGGTACATTCATATAATTTCCTGTGTCCTCCTAAAAGGTACCAAGGGAAGAGTCCCTTGGTACCTTTTAGGAGGACACAGGAAATTATATGAATGTAGAGTGGAGAGATTGGTAGAGACCAATCTCTCCAGATCCCGAATCATTCTCACCTCGCGGTCCACCTGTTAACAAACAGACGAGGGTCTGGGAAATATACTCCATGGAAGCGGCTACATATATTTATTGCCGCTTCTCCATGGAAGCGGCCTTCGGAAAGAAAGACGTCGTGTGTCTGTCTTCTTAAAATTCAACAAATTTATAAAACATACATGGTAAAGTTAGGTAAGTTTAGCTTACAAATAACATTTTGAAACTCATGTACGAACCGATTTTATTGATTCCCGATTCGTTGGTTGCGTCTCTGCCACAAAGTATATTCCGAAAGTCGCGAAAATATGTTTAGTATAATTACTATTAAAACACTAAAAGAGTTGTAAAATTCTCTAAGATACGAGACCTAACGAAAATAACGTTAGTTTTCAACAACCAGGTATTTTATCAAGCGTCTATATTTCCATTTAAACAGTAACATACTGGATACCTCTCTTAAATAATGTAGTTTCACGTCTGCAACGTTTCCTGTATTTTTCAGTTATATGGTTTATGTTTGTACGGCGCGTTTCACGGACGCGACTTGAATAGATTGACTCCGCAAAGATCTGCAGGTACGCATTCTGTACCTATACGCATTCTGTATCTCCCCCTTTGTTGTGTAACTACCAGTTAGTTCTATCTGTTGTTTACTTTTTTTTTTATAACAAATACATTACCTTACGGTTGTGTTCATACTCGTTAAATTCTCGTATTATTAAAGCTATTATTATAAAGAGGAATGATAAGAGTATTTTTGGAATATTAATGTACCGAATACCAAGCGACCCGTTGCGCGTCGGGTAGCAATTAGATATCGCACCTCTAATTATATGAGTGAAAATCGTGAAAGTTTAAAAGTACTAGCCGCATCTAGGATATTTTACAGCCTTCTGTGTCTGACTCATAATCCAACATCTAACTTTAGCGAGCCGACGAACTCGCCAAGGAGGCGGCTCTGAGATTAAAGAAGGCACCGGACTACGGTTTGTACCCGGTTTGATTCGTGAAGCGTGTTCTGCGTCAGCGCACGTTTCGCGAGTGGAACGAGAGGTACAAAGAAGGTACGACCGCCTCCGTTACCAAACTTTTCCTACCTTGTGCAGTGGAGGCGTACAATATCGTCCGCAAGATGCCGGTCGCACGGTGGGTTCGCAGAATACCGTTTCAGGTGTAAGGTGAGCCCATGATGCGCCTGCGACCCGGACGTGCACGAGACAGTTACACACCTGTTGTTAGAATGCCCGATACACATTTTAGATAAATTAAACTTTGAACTTAGTAATAACGTAACATTAATTTTGCAAAACCTGCCCACGTTAATTAAAGAGTACAGAGACGAGTTTTTAGCATATGCAAATAAGATTATAAATATTAAATACGTCAATAAAACATAAGATTAAAATAGAAAATAAGAATAGAATAAGTGTGAGAAGGTTTGGCTTGTATAAGTAGACGAGAAACATAACTGAAGGATGGATGGATCTATGACATGAAAACCTATTGGGTAAAGAAAATAAATTAAAAACTGTTTGCCAGTGTTAGAATAAGATAAAATACAGAATATTGTGAAATTATAAAATAAGAAAGTAGAATATTATTTAAGATTAAAATAAGAAAATTTTGTTAAAATTTGTTAGATGTAAGAATAAAATAAGGTTGTTCAATAGGCTTTGCCCTTGGCAAAGGAGCGCAACTTAAATAATAAAAAAAAACCATCTAACTTTAGGCGGGCTGTTAGTGTTCGATTACAAGGTTCGAGGTCTTAGGCTTTAGAGAAGACAAGCGATATAGCGATATAGAGAAGCGGATTGGTTAGTTGGCAGAACGCTCCTGTTTGCGTTGACTGTTTCTTTTCCAGGAGAAGCGTCCAACCCTAGACAAACGTTTTGACGATCCATATTGTGTAGAATTATTTGGCACAATAATATTTTATTGCTCTGCATGTTTTCATTCGTGACAGTCGAGTTACTTGTAGAAGAAGTATTTCTTCATACCCACAATTTATATGAATCATGAGTCCCTTGAGGGTTACACATCAGATTGTCTAGGAAGGCACCCGTGTCAGCTTTACCAGAACATATGCGAATTGTTTATTCAATAAATAACATATTTGGATAGCTGACAGCTTGTAAGGGAATAATATATACGTGCGTGGGGAATAAAATGTTACATGACCTGATAATGTCTCGTTTTCCCGCGGTTGGATTACGCATTTGTCACAATCATTCTACGAGGAAAACGGATCCGGAAGTCAAATGCAAAAAAAGATATGCTACGGTTTTAAAGAGTAGGTAATTTCTTGTTTCGTTTCTATATTAATGCGTTATTTCCTTTTATCCGGGCTGTAAATGGGTGAGTGTAGAAACGTGTTAACTAAGTTTAGTTTGTGTTAGATTTAAAAAATATGGGCAGCAAAATGTGGGTAGGTATGTAAATTCACATCTGTTTATCCCTCAGGGGTTGTTATTGTATGTTTGTATTTTATTATAGTTCATTTATCGCTAAATAAAAGCTGAATAGAACTGTATGTATATAACTTTTTCACTCTATGCCTAATACTAGGTAATTAGTGAAGCTAATAAAAGAGAGCAACGGTTCTAATTTGAGGCGGTTAATACTCATTTACTTAACGACTTTTACATTAGACAAATTTAATTTTGACTCGGTTTTTTGACAACGACTAAATTGTAAGATTCTTTTGTCAACGTTATTTATTATTTCTAAAAATAGCATTTAACTACGAGTATAGTCCGTAAAATATTTGGTGATCGATTAAATCTGCATTGTTTATTGATAAAATAGATATTCTCTATTATACATGGGGCACACTAAAAGTTTTGCACTTCTAGCTAATCGGAACTGTTTGAATTTCGAATGTTATAGTTTTTTAAACGTTGCAACCTTCTTAGTAATAAAAAAAAACAATTGGCAGGAAATCATTTGTCAATTGTTTTTATCACACATCAAAGTTCTACGTATGCAACGAAAATGGAATTAAGTCGAAAAGATTTTAGAGCGATGATTTTTTATGATTTTAAAAGTTCTCTCTCTCCGCATGACTGTGCCGCTCGTCTTCAAAATGCTTTTGGGACAGAAGCACCTTGTTTGAGCACCGTGTGGCGATGGTTTGTTGAATTTGAGAGAGGTTCTTTACATGACGAATTTCGTGAAGGGCAGCCTTCAACTGCCGTCAACGAAAATAATGTGGCTACTGTTAAGCGGTTAATTGAAGAAAACCCGCGGATTACCTATTTTTTGATCGTTGGATCCCTCATGAACTGACAGTGGAGCAGAAGCGGGCTCGCGTGGAATGGTGCTCACAGATGCTACTGAAGTACGACCACGGACATTCTAATACTGTTTATGACATTGTCACAGGAGACGAAACGTGGATTTATTGTTTTGAACGCAAAAAAAACAGCAATCTTGTGAATGGGTGTTTGTAAATGAGAACGAGCCAACAAAATTGAGGCAGGCGAGAAACGTTGGTAAAAAAATGATCGCGTTTTTTTTCTCAGCTACGGGTCCCATCTGTACAATTCCACTTGAAGATCAAAAGAGTGTTAATGCCGAGTGGTATTCTACCATTTGTTTACTCAGGGTGTTAGAAAAAGTTTTCGAAAGACGACCAAAAAGCCGCGTTCTCCTACATCATGACAACGCTTCTTCACACACAACCAACAAAACAAAGTCATTTTTAGCATCCGAAAAAGTACAACTCGTCACCCATCCTGCGCATAGCCCCGACCTAGCACCCTGTGATTTCTGTATTTTCCCCAAAATTAAAGATTTGATGAGAGGTTTCACTTTTACCAACTCCGAAGAGGTAGTGATAGCGTTCAATCAGCACGTAGAAAACATGCCTTCAGATCTGTGGTCCTCCTGTTTTAAAAAATGGTTCGATCGCATGAAAAAATGTTTAAAATGTAAAGGAGAGTGTTTTGAAAACCAATAAAAATTATATTTTGGTTTTAACATGTTGTTTTTTTAAGTTACGCAAAACTTATAGTGTGACCTACGTATTAAGTAGACAGTGGTTTAATTAGGTCGGCATGCCAATAAAGTATGACATTGACAGGTACTGACTGTACTATTAAGAAATTTAGAACTTCATAGGCGTGATTTTACTTACAACTGATCGATCAAGAGATAGTTGTTTCTGAGTACATTATTATACATCATACACCAAAACTCCGAAAGAAACATTTGTCAAACAACAACACAGACTTCAAGGACTTCAAGGTCGTATACTCATACCACTACGCCACTGAGGCAGTCAATTTCTCAGAGCATATGTCTCCAACAAATGTAAGAGCGATCAATGGGAGTTTAGATTGTGGACATCCTCTGAGAGATTATCAGCTTTTATAAATCGGCGTTTGTCTGGCAGTCTATGGACTTTTACTCTATAATGTTACTAGTACAAGTAGGGAACACTTATATTTGCAAATGTTACGTCTCACTAAATCCCCTTAAATTTCAACGAGTTAAGCCTATCTGAGTAATAGCAAGCGATTGTTCGAGACGTCTGTAATTTTGGCAAATACTCCGATAAATACGCAAACGCTTGTTCCATCAGTAAGTTCGCGTTAATCAAAATTAAAGGCGAGGCTTTAAAATAAGTAAGAAGTAGCACAGACGGTTCTCAGACTATAATTATTTTGAAGTAGGCATTGTAAATGTTGTCTTAAACAGAATAGTGTAGTTGCCAAAAACTAAAATAAATTTATTAAGACAGACAGGCTATAAATACACCACGTCTGTATCCCGAAGGGGTAGGCAGAGATGCATTACACACCCACTCTTTTGCTAGTATTTTTTTGGTTCCACGTTGTAGGGGGCAAGCATATTGCCATTACCGGGTACGAGTACAAATTTCTAACAGCCAGGAAAGGTACATACCACTGAATAGGATCTTTGTAGTCCAAGCGTAAATTTTGTCCCTTTTTTTCTTGTGTTAAGTTCGCACAAGCGCGGCCGCTCTTACGTCCATTGACGGGCGTCGGCGTGGGGTAGCGCCCGGCGTAGTAGGTTAAACGGAGTATCGCGTGAAGCTGCAGGTACATGTCTCAATGTTGCTAAAAAGTTTTATAAGAATTAGGATTATAAAGAGGCAGAGATTTAGTGGCATAGCCAGTCATGGGTCGCTTAGATGGTTTAACTATCTCCTGGTAAGAGAAAGACGAAAGAAATCATGGCGCTTGCAACAGTGCCAAAATATCGGAAACATAAACCAACGTTACATGATAAATATTAAATAGATTATTCTAATAGAAATGTTAACTACCATGATACCTACTCGTAGTTTAAATAGGTACCTATTTTGCGTCATCGTAATCGAATGTCTTTTTTTTTTTTTTTTAATTCTGCGGCCCAAGGCCGCGGCCGCTCTAACGTCCGTTGCCGGGCGTCTCTGGTTACTGGCAGAGGGTATGTCCAGTGGCGCCCGGCGTGTCCAATGGCGCCCGGCGTAATCGAATGTCTGGAATAAATTTAGCGTCATGAAGCAGAATTAAAGTTAAAATTAAGTACGGACAAAAGTGGAAGAATATGCCTCTGTCCCCGCGATGGGTAGGTGGATAAAAATATATTATCCAAGTTGCTGATTTGACACACGAGTAACGTTTCATGCAGCATTCTAAGAATATTTTGCATTTATGACATTCCATAAAAATATAAGCTGAACCAGCGAGCTTGTTCCACCATAAAATATTTTCTTGAATATTTTCGAAATCTTACTTGAAAATCTTGTTATAGTATCTATACTCGATAGTAAAATATAAATACTAGTGGTCGTTCATAATATGGTCGAACAGTAGACCTCGAGAACAATAAAAACATTATTCAGACCTTCATTAAATGAAAACGCTTACGATGAAAAAAATGTTTGTACACTCTAAGAAAACTAGCTGAATCTACTACAGACAAAACAAATGCATCTACGAAATTGTGTCGAGTCTGATGCAGCAAAATAATTTGGGAAGTGTAAACTACAAGATTTTTTTTCGGACAGTCATCTACGTGGCCAAAAACCATACACAAACTACCAGGTACGACCACGTCTCACCTATCCCTGTACGCGTCGGTTCGCTCATGGACTCTTGAACTGACAGCGGAGCAGAAGCGGGCTCGCGTGGAATGGTGCTCACAGATGCTACTGAAGTACGACCACGGACATTCTAATGCTGTTTATGACATAGTCACAGGAGACGAAACGTGGATTTATTGTTTTGAACCTGAAAAAAAAAACAGCAATCTTGTGAATGGGTGTTTGAAAATGAGAACGAGCCAACAAAAGTGAGGCAGGCGAGAAACGTTGGTAAAAAAATAATCGCGTTTTTTTTCTCAGCTACGGGTCCCATCTGTACAATTCCACTTGAAGATCAAAAGAGTGTTAATGCCGAGTGGTATTCTACCATTTGTTTACCCAGGGTGTTAGAAAAAGTTCGCGAAAGACGACCCAAAAGCCGCGTTCTCCTACATCATGACAACGCTTCTTCACACACGGCCAACAAAACAAAGTCATTTTTAGCTTAAGAAAAAGTACAATTCGTCACCCATCCTGCGCATAGCCCTGACCTAGCACCCTGTGATTTCTGTATTTTCCCCAAAATCAAAGATTTGATGAGTGGTTTCACTTTTACCAACTCCGAAGAGGTAGTGATAGCGTTCAATCAGCACGTAGAAAACATGCCTTCAGATCTGTGGTCCTCCTGTTTTAAAAAATGGTTCGATCGCATGAAAAAATTTTTAAAATGTAAAGGAGAGTATTTTGAAAAGCAATAAACATAATATTTTTATATTAACATGTTGTTTTTTTAAGTTACGCAAAACTTATAGTGTGACCTACTTATTTCAGTTTTTCTGATTTAAAATTCCTATCTAAATACGAGTATTGAATATAGAGAATATTCTCAACCTATCTCCGATTTAGATAAACCATAGTCGGGGGCGGTAATGCAGGGTAAAGCAGACATTTTCGATCCAACTATTTATTCTAACCTCCCTCCCGTAATGGTTTTAATCACTAAACACATTCTCAAGGAGGGTTGACATGAGGCAGGAGGCCGATCGTTAAATTTAAGTGAACTCAATTTATAACAGGATTTGGTGCCTTGTTCTGTGTTACATCTGTTTAGTTTCTTATATTAATGTTTTAAATATTCATACCATGTTATTCATAGAGACGATATTTTTTTTATGAGCATATTCATTCAAGCATTCAACTGCTTTTATCCCATAAACCAGAAATCGCTTTTGGCGATAAGGGCGCCATTTGTATGTACTATTTTTTATTGATTTTTGTCCTTCATGTATGTTTCTTATTGTTGTGTACAATAAAGAGTATTTGATTGATTGATTCAAAATCCTCGGTAGGTTCAGTTGAAAACAACCTTAAAGTGATTTATCTAATTTTCACTATGTACTCTTTTTTTAAAGTCGGTTAAGAACGTGTTCATTGGCTAGTATAGAGCAGGTAAGTCTCACTTAGTAAGTCTATTCACGTGAACCGGTAATTTACAGATCCGCCTCAGTTTACTTAATATTATGAGTATCTTGGGAAATATATCAGCAACAACGCCCCGGTGTTGCCAGCATTCATAATATAAGTAACCAGTTTAGTTTCTCTTTGCTTTCTTCTTTAGTTTCTCGTTCTCACAGATAGGTATTTTATGAAAAAGTATACTTATAGGTGCTTAAGTAGCGCTCGCAATTAGGATCTTCTAGCATTTCGATCTTTGAGCATTCGAAATAGTATATGTCTAAACCAATATTACAAAGCTGAGAAGCTTTGCTTGGTTAAACGCGTTAACATACATGCATAATATCACGCCTCTCTCCCAGTGGGGTAGGCAGAGACCACGGATTTCCACCTGCTACGATCCTGGCATACTTCTTTCGCTTCCTCAACTTTCATTAATGTCTTCATGCATGCTCACCGGTTACTAGTACTTTTAACATGGCCTTTATTTAAGACATCTGCGATTTGGTCGCAGTATGTTCGCCTTGGTCGACCCTTACTAGCTTGTCCAGTCACACTCGCTTCATAAATCTGTTTTGTCAATCTCCTGTCAAACGCGTCACCCGTCCCGTTAAACGCATTAACATCAGAAAATATTGATTGGATTGAAAAAATATTAGTGTGTGTGTGTGTCACGCTCCGATTAAATATAGTATAAGTTAGTCTTGACAAATCGTGGCTGCGACTGAAGTCGCGGGTGTCCACTAGTTACTAAATTAGCACATTGCTTTAAAAAACCGGCCAATTTCGAGTGGGACTCGCGCACAAAGGGTTCCATATTAAAAAGCCCAATCAAATATTTATTATATTCTAAAGTTAATACTATCAGGCGTTACTTTTCGGAAGTTCATAGTTACATCCATATCCCACACCCGTGGGTTTGGAGGGCGGTTTTGTGCATGAATAAATACGAGAGTTGGGTAAATTGCATGTGGTGGAATATTGCAAAGTAGTTAGATTTATTTAATTTTATTATATTCTGTTTTTTAGTATTTTGTTATTATAGAGGACACCGAAATACATCATCTGTGAAAATTTCAACTTTCTAACTATCACGGTTCAAAAGATAAAGTGTAAGACAAACGGACGGACAGCGAAGTCGCAGTATTAGGGTTCACGTTTTACCCTTTGGGTACGGAACCTTGAAAAATATCTTCCTCGTATTAAAACTAATTTCTTTTTATCAGAACATCAAGAGAATAGTCTGTACTATAACCACTAGAACTTACATTTCAAGAACTAATTATTTTAGTTGAACTCGCAGCATACAAATGCTCAAACTTAAATGTAGCTTGCGGTCCAATAGCGAAGTCATAATTAAATTAAGTTTCTAATTTAATTTAAAGTTCATAACTTGTATTTCTAATAACTGAAGCTAAAGAATTTTAAGTTAAACATGTTATTCTCAAAAAAGTTAAGTTTAATGTGCCCACTTATCGTCAGATACTTTGTTGATTCTTTCAGAGTGGTCCCATTTTAATTTGGTCCCATATAGAAAATTATTTGGTCCCATTCCAGTAATTTGAAGACGGTTTTTGTGTCAAGGTTTTTTTTAACCCGGATGGTCAATAACACAGCAACCGACTTCAAACTACCGAAATGGGACCAAATAGCAATTGAAATGGGAATCACTTGGGAAGTAGTAGCTTCCAATTAAAAAAAAAAACAAAATCGACATAAAAATTCATCCTTTTTTGCAAGTCGGTTGAAAAGAAATAAAACCGACGACATACGCCCTCTTTATACCCTTTACGACAGTGAGGGTACTTGGAAAAAATTCTATATTTCTTTCACGAAATGAAAGTGTCCCTTAAATCGTTGGAGATAACAGACGGTTATATGAAAAAATGGATACGCCTCAATAATGCTTTGTTATTATAGTTTGGCACCTCTGTATTAAAAAAGGTTTTCGGAGCAATCGCATGAAATAGTGTCTTGTTATCGCATAACGTCCACGTGAGTTCAATGATTCGATGGTTAGGTTGGAAGTTGTCATTTACTTTATTAAAATAACATTAGTCCCACGTTATACCAAGCCTTTTGCCGTCACCGGGCACTCTAGAAAGTGGGTTATGTTTAAAATAACCGAATTAATTTAATAAAAAAAACAGCTATATTATAATTTTGAGAAAGAAATTTGAAACCCGTTGTCTTGCGATGAAATCTCGGTGAAAGGCAACAAAATCTTACGTGCCAGCCGCTGTGACAAAATATATGAGGTAACAAACCTCCTTCTTTAGAATGCGGTTAAAAATGCAGCTCTCCAGTTTGATTCTCGGGTTGAAGTAAATATTTGTAAGATTTGCAAAATTTTGGTGCTGTCAACATCTCCAGGGTCCAAGTCATCCTCACGTGCACGTGGTGCACCTGCTGATCGACGCAGCTGTTCTGACGACAGGCTTCTTTTTTGAAGTCTGCGGCTAAAGGCCGCGGCCGCGACTGCTTCTACGTCCATTGCCCAGCGTCTCTGGTATGCACCAGGAGGTCTTTACAGTGACGCCCGTCGGAGTGGCGCCCGGCTGCTAAAGACAGGCTCGATAAAAATAGCCAAAACGGTAATTTCCCCTTCTTCAAACCATGTTCTATAGTTTTGTATCAGTTATCTAATTTGTGTAAATATTATTTGAAAAATGTTGAAGCAAAAGCAGCAAAAGTAGAGATAGCTAATAATGTCAAACATGAACATGTGACGTCACAAGTTGAAAACATTTTGTAGCCTTTAGCTACTATCAAAAATTGCTACGAAATTGGCTACGAATGCTCCACGCGTCTTCGTGACTGCTACAAAGATTCTATCGAAAATTGTTACCGGAGTTGAAGTAACTTTTAGACAGTTTGAATATAGCAGACATAGTTTGAGTTGAAGGAAATTGCTCATCCAAGTGTACTGCTGTATTGTTATAGTAATCGCATTAAAAAAAACATTTTTGGGTGATCGTTAACGATGGAATTGTGCTTCACCTAGAATTAAGCCAACTATCAGTTTATGGACAGCTTGCAAAAATACTCAAGCTGAAGCTTCAATTAGGTGCAGTCTTTAAATATGTGCTGAAGCACACATTAAAATGTCAGGCTGTTGACAATAGGCTCGCCCCATATAATAATGGAACTTGGTGGCACCAACAAAGTTGCTATATTGTTTATATTATCGATTTATCGGCATTTTCGGCAATTCCGTCGGGAGCAGAATATTCAGACGTATTACGAACCTTCTTTTTACCCCCTTCTAACTACCCACTAATTAAAAGCTATTCAGTAAAACACTGGCACTAATTATGTAAAAATAAAGCACTTTATATACACCCAGTCATTAGTCAACGTGTCTGAGGTGAATTATAGTTGAGTACGGTTGCACTTACCGCGTACTGCAAATGTACTATACACCTGCAGCTAATGCTCTTCGCGTTTTACGGCCTGATTTTTTGAACATTATCCCGTACAGCGCAAAGGCATTACGAATGCAGATCTGCATACAATTAATTATGTATGTCGACATAAATAATACCATTACACTGTACGTACATTTATTTTGTAGTAATTTTTTTTTTAAAGAATACTAACATTCGTAAATTCGGTCTACTAATATTCCCGTTAACCAGCTAAGTTAAAAGTGTCTGTGTTAGGAGCGGGTTCATGCCAGTAAGTGTGGTGGCTGGGGATCGAACTCACATTGTGGAAAAGGTCGTCCAACCTCTTAACCACAGATCGTTACCGGGCATGGATGCTTCGGTAGCTATCTGTTTCGTATCCATCGTGAGGTCACACCCCGGTATCAACACTGCGAGGTTTCCGACGACGACACTGCACTCCACACGTTGGTGGAGTGCTCAGCGTGGGTGAGTCAGCGCCGGGACCTAGTAGCGGGTCTGGGTGTGGATACCCTCTCGCTGGAACCATCCTTCAAGCCATGGTCTTCAGCGCGAGTAGGTAGCCGTGTCTTGCTGCGAGCAAGTCATGCTCGCGAAAGAGGCGGCCGAGAGGGAGAGGGAGCGTACCCTCCCCGCTGAGTTCCGCAGTCTGCGGCGAGGGCGCCCAGGACCATCAACCTCCATGATCGAGGCCTGAGGACCGTGGGATAGCCACCCGCCGTCCTTATAGAAGCAGGCTAGAAGGGTCACGCGCTGCGGGGCCTCAGCCCCACAGCACCCCACCAGATTCACTCACAGGACGCGGGATGAAACCGAACCCAACGACGCGAGATTTTCATTCCGACCAAACTCCTGAAGAGGCCACACTGGTGGCCAAAGTCCGCTGGGTGCCACTGGAAATACCTTGTGTACCAGAAACGCTCGCAGCAATGGACATGGGTGCGGTTGAAAAGTATATGAGATTGGTTGAATATGGTAAAGTTCCTCCACCATGTGATCAATCGATAGTATAAATAAATTAATATCCATAGTCTGTACCTATTCCATGCATGCCTATAATCTTACCGGTACTTCATAACCACATCCTTCCAAAGTATAATAGATTTGAAATTTTCAATCAAACCAACATAATCGATTCAGAGTGAGATCAAAAGCGAATTGGGTACATTTGTCCATTAAGAACGGAAACGAGCGATGCCAGTTCACATCGAATAACGATGATTGGACGATTCTATTCGATTTAGAATTGACGACCGACGTTCGAATCCGCTTTGACGTTCTTGATTACGAGTGACGACTGCCTATATAACATATCCATAAGCATGTAACGATGTTTAGACTTGAAATTGAGTCTTTGTCGTTTTTAAATGAATTGACAAAGTTAGTCATTGATGTAGATTATTGTCAATTTGAAAAATAGAACTTAATAATAACATACATATAATAATACCTGTATCCACGAGGGGGGACGCAGAGGTATATTATACACCCACATTTCGCCAGAATTATTTTTGATGCCACGTAATAGTTGGCAACTTTATGTCGTAGAAGTAGGTGCAAGGGGAATCGTAGCTATATTTCTTTACAACTTGCTTAAAGACCTCAAATTGCCAAGAGCATCAGTAAGCTCTTTACTAGGACGAATATCCAAAACGGCACTGTTAGGATCTTACCAAATTTGGCTAGGTAGATGGAGGGTACGTCGTATCGTGAAGGTGAGCGCTGATTAGTCGCACATTGTCGGAATGGGGCCAAATGAAGGTGGAACCACACAGGAAGCAGTAGCCAGTCGAAACATATGAGGTAACTAACATAAAAAAAAACTGAGTAGAATTCATAACCACCTCCTTTTTTGAAAATCGGATAAAAATAATAAAATCTATTAAAAATCCTGTTGATTTTAACCAAAACGGTAATAGTTGATACAGAAACATCACGCATAATGACCCTCTATAAATCACTAACTTTTGTGCAGTCTTCAGGTTTGGTGCTCACAAACGGGGCACTAATTTGCATACTATTCCCACAAAGCAATAAAGCATAGAAATGCTTACTTAGATATTAATTGTCTGTGAATAGTTAAATTAGCTTTGTGTTGGTTTGGAATAGTAATGGTAAGTATGATGTTCAAACTTTTTCAAATAATAGCATTATTTTCGCTAAAATAAAAGACATGCTGAGAACAGGCTGTTCTCTCTGAGACAGTCTTGAGAATGCCTCCTGTTTGGATGTTTTACACTAAAAGTGACATATAAAACACAACTGCATATAGCGACGATGGCAATGTTAAGATGAATATGTGGTGTAACAAGAATGTGTACAGTAAGGAACAAGTATATTAGAGGAAGTTTGAAAGTTGCGCTATTGAATGAAAAATTGAGAAGTGAGCGGCTCTATGAGAAGTTATGAGAAGAGAGAAAAATAATGTGGTTAGAAAGGTGCAAGTAGTATAAATGTAAGTGTACTTAGATATTGGTTCGTAACAGATTCAAGGGCTAATTTTGGGGTTCAGTTGCGTTAAGATAGCCGTTGTTCTCGAACGTGACTATTCGAAACCGAACAAATCGGAATTTATCGGATTTGTTGTAATTGTTTAACGTCGAACGAGAGAATTTAATTTGAGGAGATTTTAATAGATGCATTTTTGGTAGCTTGTGTTTCAAAGAACACTACTTGAAATACAAGCTGCCAAATTGCGTCCAATTAAAAACCTATGCACTTTGTTGAAATTCAATTCAATTTCCAAAGTCATGTCGTTTACCCTGAATGTAGAGAACGGCGTTCATTACGTTGACCACCTGTCATTTTGTAGATGCCAGGAAAAAAACTATTATACATATATAATAGTTTTTTTTACCTTAGAAGAGTCTCGTTCGTTTGTAAGCGGGTGCATGTAAAGATAAAGATGACTGCACCTTTGAGTTGTTAATAGAACTTCTAAGCTCCATCACCAGTTCGAAATACAAAATTTGACAAAAGAATCCAAAGACCCCTAACTGTTGAAGACAGATAACTGCCGTGATTCCGAGGTATTTACCGAGAGTTCCGAAAGTCTCTTATTAAGTTTGAGAGTCTGAATTCCCGTTTTAACTTGCACAGGAACCAAATTCCACAAACTCCATTGTTTGTGGATTTATATTATTATTCATAATCAAGTTATGTTTACCTCCTAAAGGATGAAGTGAATTGTTTTAATGAGGCGACGTCGTATGATTTAAATTTTATGTATTTTTGCCGAGTAGGCTTTTTGAGGTTGGAATCTTATTATAATTAACTTAATTTTCTTGCTTTTGTGAATAAGAGACATTGTCTTTTTAGTATAATTTTAAACAATTTATAGGTGCATTTGTTAGTATTTTAACTAAGATAATAATTATACTTTAATTGAGCTATTCAAGGAATGCTGAGATAAAAATAAATAAATAATTATTTTTTGACATTTTTGACATTCTGAAATACCCAATCTACATTTGTGGATCGCACGAATAATTGTATTCGACCCGGACTCGAACCGGGACCTCAGGGGCGGCAGTCGCATACTCATACCACTGCGCCACCGAGGCAGTCAAGAAGATTAAGGGACTATGTTAAATGAGTGTGAAAACAAATATTGGTGTTATGTGAGTGTGCAATAGACCTACGCTTACCCCCTCGCGGGACTAGACGCGATTATTATGTACATACAATACGTTATGTACATAATTTCGTCCCAAATACCTACTATCACACAGTGTTCCACCCCGAGTATCGAACCCAAGACTAAGGAGTTTCGAAGTGTAGGCACCACAGGCGTGTACATACGCCTGACTCTGCCATCAAAGTAGTAAGAAAAGATAGGTTATCCATTAATAATAAATAATAAATAAATAAGTTAAAATACTACAGCAATGGATGTTATAGCAGAATCCACGCATAAATTGTTATTAAAAATTCACGTACACGTTCAAAATTAGGTCGTATAGGTGAACTGGTAGTTTTCGACATAGATTCATGTAATAGTTTTACACACAGTTTTCAGTTCACTTCGGTTACTGGAAAACCCTTACCACAAAATATAAAGCAATTATTTACAGTAAGAATTACAATAAGTACACATAATTACATACTAAAATATTTACATTACAAAATATCGTTTAAAACATCCTCCGCGTCATTGCCGACTGGGAAGGTTCCCAGAATGCTGGCTGTGTTGCCGATACGTTGTATGGCGATACTTCTTTGGGCCAGAAAATAGCCAGACTTCTGGTCCTGAGAAGCATGGATTAAGCGTTTAGCAATGTCTCTATAAAGGTGGCGAGCACTCGGACCCCATGACCCCAGTGTCTCAACCCCAAACGGCTCAAATATGTGAGCAAAGCAATTAGGTGACATCATAGACTCCTCTAAATCATTGTCTCTTTGTTAATACATTGAAAGTTCCCTAAACGACAATAGGCTCGGTATGGGGTCAATTAATGTAAAGTGGATGTACAATATGCCTTTAACTATCTCTTTGGGGATATAGGCGTGACTTACACGTAATAGGAAATTGACCTTTTACTATTTTAGGGTTCCGTACTCTAAAAATGGTAAAAGTTCAATTTAATTTAATGGTAAAACGGGAACCTTATTACTAAGATTCTGCGGTCTGTTTGTCTCCAGGCTGTATCTCAGGAACTGTAAGAGTGATGTATTCCTGTTGCCGCTCGCGCTATAACAACAAAATACTAAAACTCAGAATATAATATATATATAGGGGGCTCCCATACAACAAACGTGATTTTTTTGCCGTTTTGGTACGGAACCTTTAGCCAAGTACGACTCGCACTTGACCGGTTTTACCTTTTGGTACTTTTGCTAGAGATTCTTCAGTCTATTACCTGGTTCATCGCGAGCAGGGTAGGCAGGATGACTTGAGCCCCAAAGATCTTGACAAGGCCCCTCGGCACCCGTTATTTCCAAAACACAAATATACACAAGTCTTTTGTTTTTAGAATACAAATGGCAGTAAGTAACCATTGAATTTATTGCCAAAGTTGTAAATACAATTTCACGCCACCTTAAAGTTTCCCGAATACATGCTTGCTCTGATTTATTAACTAGACGTCAATGTTGTTACCCTCGCACTCTGATTTAGTCGAAGTTAAATTACATGACGTTTTGGAAAGTTCTATACACAAATCGGTACAAACTTTTTGGCCTCATTGAAGATACCAATGGCATTATGTATTCCTTTACAGACAGACACATACCACGCCTATATCCCCGAATGTGGGTAGGCAGAAGTGCATTACACACCCACAATTTGCCAGTATTTTTAGTCCCACGTAATAGGGTGCAAGCCTATTGCCGTCACACATTGCCGGCCAAATGAATTTATTAAAAAGGAGTTATATTGTAATTTTGAAAAAGTTGAAACCCGTTGCCTTACGATGAAATGTTGATGAAAGGCAACAAAATCTTAAGTGGCAGCCGGTATGGCACAGCCAAATAAAGTCCTGGGCGTCTCGGACTATATTTATATGTATTCCTTTAGGAATTAGCAAACCCACCTCCACCTTATGACTTGTTCGAACATTAGTAGATTATAACAGCCGAATCCTGAGAGATGCAGACCCCTACTTACCAGTGTCTCTTTTAGGGAATTGACTTTCTCTCTACAAGTTATTTCTCTCTGTGTCCTTGTCCCTATGGTCAACCTCTTCCCCTTCTGGGGCGTGACATCACACCACCGTACGCCTCGAATGCTTAAGTGGTTGTACCCTTTGGTGGTACCGCTTGCATCACATTTGAGTCTTCTTCGCCTTTTCTAGGTGTCGTTTTCTTCTTTGTTCACCTATCTAGTCATCTACGAATTTGATGCCACCTTCGCGCGTATTCCCTGAATTTCTGGTAGTTCTCCTCTGTTTATTAAGATAGAATCAGTGGTAGGAAAATGCTATTGGTTTGCTTTCTATTACATGAGGCAATGTAAATTACTGACGAAATGTGAGCATATTGCCTTGGTCTCCTCCTTTGAGACGTGATTAGAAGTGTGTCCTATAATAACAACTTTATAAAGTGTAAGGATATAGGTTTGCATTTTGCTTCCTATTATGTGGAACCGACGAAACGACTGGTAAAATGTGGGTGCACAATGCACCTCTGCTTACCCCTTAGAGGTATGGGCGTAATTGTATGTATGCAATAACAACAGTTTCTACTACTATATTACTAGGTTAGCGGCTGAAACGTTAGATCAACACAATCTCTAAAATAAATACCAGTGATAAATTAACGGTACAATGTTGAACATCTACCGTTAATCATGACGAGAGTGTAAACGGTTAGCCAAGCATGAAAGCCTTTCATATTCATAACTTAGTTTCTATTAAATTTAACATAGTTTGTGTCAGTTTAAATAATGTGATTTTAGCAAGGTCAAGCGTCACGGGCAAATACACTACTTCATAGCAAAATACTTGTAGAGTAGTTAATAGAAAATAGACTTCAAACTTTTCTTATTAAATGTGAAATGAGAATCGTGGGCGCTAGATACCTTCTCGCTGGAAACCATGCTTCAAGCCTAGGTCTCCAGCGCGAGTAGATGGAACGCGGCAGTGTCCTTTTGCGAGCAATTCGTGCTTTCCCTCATCGTGAGGGAGAGTTTCCTCCTCGCTGAGTTCCAAAGTCAGTGGCCAGCAGGGCGCCGCAGACTCATGTACGCCCAGGACCATTGACCTCCATGATCGGGGACTGAGGACGGTGGAATGGCCACCAGCCGTCCTTGCAGAAGCAGGCTAGAAGGGTCGCGTGCTGTGCGCGCGGACTTCAGCCCCACAGCACGCAACCAGATTCACTCACAGACGCAAGATGAAACCCAACCCCAACGACGCGGGATTTTCATTCCGACCTCACCCTCTAAGAAGAGGCCACCCCGGTGACCAAAGTTCGCCTAGAGCAAATGGAAATACCTTGTGGTGTCAACCAGAGAGGCCCGGCAATGGACGTAGGAGCGACCGCGGTCCCGCGGAATTTAAAACAACAAAATAAAAGTGAAGTGAGAATCCTAGATTACTGATCATAATTATTTTATGTATGCAATATCATTAATAAACCTGGATTCTACAAGCGGAGCCACAAACTTCCGAACTACCTACTCTGTGCTATGAAAGTGGCCCCGAGTCACTAAACGTCGCTTTGGCTTTCTATCAGGCAGGTGGTGTCACTTTAACCAAAAAATAGGTAAAGGTTTTTTCCATAAAATAACTGTACCTAAGTTTATTTTGCATAATTTACTTACTTAATCTTCGTAAATTTTGTTCAAGTAATTGTAAATATAAGAAGCTTTCACTGGCATAGGTTTATTCATTCCCGAAACAAAAAATCCATAGCAATTTTCTTTAGTATTGTCATTACCATGTCAAGGACGGGCTTTAGTGTCCGCCTTAACTGGAAACATTTTAGCTAGAAAATTCTGAGACTAAAAATGCTTTTAACGGAGAAAGATAATTCAGCCTTGGTGATCTTTATAATTCCTTACCACAAATTCCAAAAATATTGACACTTTGTTTAACATAAAATGGCCGGAATGTAAAGATTGTATGTCGGTACAGGCTGGAATTTAGATTCGTATTACAGTACTAGCTGTCCCGGCGAACTTCGTACCGCCCTTGTAAACCTTTCCTGAACCTCCACTGATGTTTCAAGACCAAAATAATCCAAATCGGTCCAGCCGTTCCTGAGTTACAAACGAACGGCGATTCATTTTTATTGACGACTAGCTGTTGCCCGCAGCTCCGCCTGCGTATTATAGTTTTCTTGATCCTGATTTCCAAGAAACACAGTCAGTACCTAAAAACGTATTCTCTGCAATGAATGGGCGAGTATGTTGTCTCCTGAGATATTTGTTTTGTAAAACAAATAATACTGTTATGATGTCAAGGATTATTTTGTAAAAAAATAGAAACATTTATTAACGTATTTATTTATGATAGCTGTTGCCCGCAGCTCCGCCTGCGTATTATAGTTTTCTTGATCACCAGTTATGAATGTAGTATGATGACGATTGATTGATTGAGGTATTCAAAAGCTTTATAAAAACAGCAAATAGTGGAATTCAATTTTGCACACTGGGTTTTTTTACTTAATAGTTTTTTTTATGTACTAATCGTGTAAAAGACGTTCAATCACATCATTTACAGGCCGGTTACAATTCAGGTTTACACACACATTATAAAAACAGCAAATAGTGAAATTTAATTCTGCACCTGGTTTTTTTAGGTACTGATCATATAAAAGACATTCAATCACATCGTGTACAGACCAGTTACAACTGAGGTTTATACACTTGTTATAAAAACAGCAAATAGTGAAATTCAATTCTGCACACCGGGTTATTTTCTTAGTTCGATTTTTTTTAGGTACTAATAGTGTAAAAGGCTTTCAATCACATCATGTACTGACCAGTTACAATTGAAGTTTACACACTCGTTATAAAAACAGCAAATAGTGAAATTTAATTCTGCACACTTGGTTTTTTTGTACTTTGATTTTTTTTAGGTACTAATCGTGTAAAAGTCATTCAATCACATCATGTTACAGACCAGTTACTACACGTGTTTTTAAAAACAAATAGTGGAGTGGAAGTCACACCAGATTTTGATTTTTAATTCAATTTTTTTTAAAGTTTCTTTAGGTAGGTATTTTATCGCGTAAAAGACCCGCTTGTCCCCAACGCTTTAGTGAAAATCGACATACAGACAGCGAACCGATTGAAATAAAAAAATAATAATAAGCACATACCTGCAGAAATGTTTATTTAATGGTATTTAATTGCCGTTACCGGTAACGGCAATATATTTGCCCGCTGTTACGTGGGACCAACAAAATTACTGGCAAATCATGGGTGTGTAATGCACTTTTAGGTAATTTATTCGTCAAAGACCCTATTGTCTCTAGTGTCAAAAGAATTATCTATTACTGAGCCACAGGTATATAACACTGTGGCTGTTGTAATTTTGATTTGAATTAGAGTAGTTATGGATTTTCTATAGTGCCCTAACATCGAAAAAATAGGCAAGCCCAATAATACGTAGGACCAACTAAAGTACAGGCACAGTGTGGGTATGTACCGCACCTCTGCCTACCCCCTCGGGGATATAGGAGTGATGTTTTTGTCTGTCTGTCATGACTGTCACTTGATATATTTTTTGTGCCAAATATGGTACCGCGACCAGGGGTTGCTTAACTTGCGATTATGTGTGATACTTTAGATCGACATAACTTTTTTATTTATGAACCGATTGAAATAAAACAAACCTTAAATGTTAAGTTGAATAAACCACAGCGTATTACTGAAAACTGCATTCAAATCGGTTAAGCCGCTTATGAGATTAGCGTGTTCAAACATTCAGACAAACAGACACACAGACAAATAGACAAAAATTCTAAAAACCATTGTTTTGGGTACTATTGCGTTCATAAAGCCCCTCACAACAGTTTCCCTATTATATCTTCGATGTACAGATATCGACCACTTACAATTTTATTATATGTATTGATAGATGGTTATTGATGTTCTATTGTAATTGTACTAAATGGGAACTTAATAACTAGCTGATAAGAGTGACTTCTCCCGCGTTATAAAGTTTTCTCATTCCCGATTCCCGTGGGAATTATTTAGGAATCAATGAAAGAATTTCCAATATCGGTTCAGTAGATATGTATGGAGTCTACTAGTATCAGTAGATATGAGTAGGCTTTATTAAAAAAAAATAGCCTCAAAATTCAATATATAAATGTCGCATAGTTTGGTAAAATAATAAATTTAAATTCGCACAGTCGATTCTTTCCACAAAAGTAAAATACAAAGTACTATTCTTAACAATCGAGCTCACACTATACTAAACTTTTTTGGCAAAACATATTCGCTAACTTCCTTTCCTATTGAATTAAAACACCTAAAATGAAAAATTCAAAGACAATAAACCTAAGCAAAAACGACATCTTTATTGCCTATAAAGGGCATAGAGAAAAACATATTTCTTTTCTGAAATGTACGAGTAATATGCTTCTTTACACACTGAAGAAGAAAAATATAAACGATAAAATAAATCACTGTTGGTAACAACTACATTTACGAAACCGCAAGGATTTTCGCACTATTAAAAAAATCTATGTCAGCTGATTTTAAGCAAAATTCGTGACTGTTGATCGGCAGTTATTGTAAGATCTTCGATACTTTACACCCTCAGTAGACATATACATACACCCAAATCACGTATGTAACCCCAAAGATAATTTATGTGCGTTTATTAAGTATAGATTTCGACAGTTACTGAAAGAAAGAAAGAAAAAACGTTTAATTTGTACACAGAATGACACAATATAGGTACATAATTCAGCACAAAACAAAAAAGAGGTAACGCAAACGAAAAAAATAATATAAAATGTGGGAATTGGGCACCCATGTGCCAGCGCCGCGGTGGTAAAGCCATCAAGTGCCATCCCAATGCACAAATTAGGCCTTCTATTGTAAAACATGTATTGATGATGTAATGATGTATGTGATTACAGTACACGCAATAGTGCTACTACTTCTAGGCACTTCGGGTATTTTTGCCAGAGAATAGTCCGTCTGTTAGCAGGGACATCACGTGTCTGTGTCCTTAAAGATGTTCATAGGGCTCCATAGCAGATTTATATATAGAAATGGGGAGTGTAATTTTTGTCTCCCCTTAGCTCTCGAGAACTGCTTATGCTCCAATGATGGTTGACCCCTCTATGAATAGCCCTCGATCTGGAGGCAAGCTAAAAAATCGAAAATTTGACCTAGCCCTTAGGGGTCAAAAGTTATAGGCCAAAACCTATGGCGTGTATAACAACTAAGTGAGTAACAAAATATCTAAAGTCATTATTTATACACATAGAGGTGTTTCTCTGGATTTCTCCACACATACTATTTAGCGATGCGCGCAGTGGATCGACAAAATTACATTTGTACGTGATTTGAATTATTTACTGCCATACGCCAGTGTACGAGCACATACGAGTGTGTTCAGGACTATATAACACAGGAATTTCAAATACACTGTTATTCTCTGGCTTAGCAGATAAAGTTGTAATGAGAGTCATCTACAAAGACGTGAGCTTAAAATTGTTGGTGGAAGAAATTGTGGATTGTGGGGAAATGACAATTAGGAATTCTAAAAGAGGCTGTATTCTTTATCCCCTTCCTAACTTCCTCTGGAATAAATTAACTGAATAAAAAGTTGCTCATATACTCGTAGCTTTTCAAAATTTCAATATCGTCAATGGGTTGTGGAGGTTAGATGGCTGTCACTTTACGGAAAATATCGAAGGCCATTAACCATTTTGTAACCCGGATCCAACAGTCAGGACCAATGTTAAATACAGTCTCTGCAATCCGGGTCAAACTTACAGGGGAGAGTGGGAGAAGTGGAGCCATGTAAGGAAAAGTTACCAAAAATACCAGTTTTGCTTTTAATAACTTGTTTTATTAGTAATTAATCAGTCTTCCAGATATTATTGCCATATTAATAATTAACAAAAACACACTTATAAAACATATTAGGTCACCCGGGGCGAATGCGACTACAAAAATAAAGTTTTAACTTTGCCTCCCTCCAGCATAATCTACATAAATAATAGGGTAATGCTAATACATATACCTAATAAAGCATATTTTATTTTAATGAACAGTTTCGACATATAACACAGTTGTTGCATGAGATCAGTAAAAGTTACATTAGCCCCCCCATGGGGTAAATGTGACTAATATAGCACTAACTCTCTTTCAATCAGTAATATCGACATGGCAACATACGAACATGTAGATTCTAGCAACAGCTTAGCTGCTTTCCGAAAATGATATCAATCCGCTTAAAATACGCTTAAATTTCCGACAAATTCAGTTCAAATTCAGTTATAAATTTTTATGGGGTGAATGCAACTATTTCCCAACTATGCTCTGTCGGTACAAAAGTAAGCAGTCTAGGAGCTCCACCTATATTTGATTGAAATAAACAATGATTGCTCTACATTTCAGTACTACATTTCAGCACTTTTAATAACTACCGCTAGTTGAAGAGAAAATCAAATTATTTACCATACCCGGGGCGAAGGTAACTAGGGGGTAGTTACATTCGCCCCGGGTGACTTTCTTAGTTATACTTAAATATCTTTTTAGTAAAATTAGGTTTACCACCCGGTTCCCTACCTCTTTAAAAATATCAATTGAGATCATATACGTTAAAAATATTTATTTACCTCACCGATAAGAGGTATGATGTAGTTCAATTGATAAAGTATAAAACCGGTCAAGTGCATGTAGGGCCACGCATAAAACAGTGTTCCGTAGTCAACAATAGTAGCCTCTATAACTCAACTAATAGAGTTATATAATCCGTTATAGTTTTGTTTTAAAGTTCAAATGGACTATAATCTTGATTGTTTTCAGATTTATAATTAAAGTTTAATACTAAAGTTATTTTATCTTGCAGAGGATTCTTAATTTAAAAAAAATCTCAATGTTTTCAAAAGACTGAGTTGTCCAATGGTACCACCAACCACAGAGGTGGTCAAAGTCCGCCGGGCGCCACTGGAAATACGTTCTGCTTGTAACCAGAGACGCCCGGCAACGGACGTTAAAGCGGCCGCGGCCTTGGTCGCGGAACTAAAAAAAAAAAAAAAAATAGTACCACCATAGATATCGATAAAATACGTATATACGTAATAGTATTTTATCGATATCTGTATACTAGGTTAGACGCGAAAAAAGAAATCTTCCCACTTTACGAGTAGGGGAACTACCCCGAAAGATTATATTTTGGCACTTTGTCGGCGGCGGGCGGCAAATACATCTATACACATATCCATGCAAATTTTCATATTTCTAACATTAACAGTGTGGACGCTAAGCCGAGGACTGACAGACTGACAGACGGACAGACGGACAGACGGCTAGATGGACAGATGAACAGACGGTTGGACGGACATGACGTAACTATAAGCGTTCCGAAACTTGAACTATGGAACCCTAAAAAAGTATATAATATCGATAAGACGCGACGTCCGTTAATATTAATATCACATGACTGAGTTTTACTACGTTGAGTCTAGTCACTGTAATATTAATATCAGCAGGTATCAGCGCCGGGTTATGAAATCTTAAATCCGTGTCGTAATATGCAATTCTGTGTAGAGTTTTCGGAGGATATATTGGGAATATTCGCGTATGTTTTAAGTGTAAATGCCACAAGAAAAATTCTGCCAAGATATACTTTTATTTTTTTAAAGTCCGCTCCTACATACATTACCTACCGGGCATCTGAAGAAAGAAAGAAGAAAGAAAAGACGTTTATTTCACAAACACAGAGGCGACGTAAACAAGATTCACATTACAACAAAGTAAAAAATTAAAACCTGCATCTGCGTGGAAATTGGCATAATCTCTCCTCCTCTCAGCATAATGCTTTTTGAATCCGCGGCCCGAACCATTGCCGAGCGCCTCCGATAGAGACTGAGAGAATTCCCGGTGGCGCCTGGCGGACTTTGGCCACCCGCGTGGCCACTGCGTGGTGGTCGGGTGTTACCCCGCATCTTTGGGGTCGGGTTTTATCCCGCGTCGGTGAGTGAAGGCGTGCATGGGGTGCAACCCCACATCATGCAGCCCTTCTAACCTGCTTCTGTAAGGACGGTGGGTTGCTAATCCATCGTCCTCAGGCCCCGATCATGGAGGTCGATGGTCCTGGGCGTAGTCACGTCTGCGGCGTCCTCGCCGCACACTTCGAAACTCAGCCGGGAGGGTACGCTCCCTCACCCTACCGGCCGCCTCCTTGACGAGCATTACCTGCTCGCAGAAGGAAACGGCCGCATTCCACTGACTCTCGCTAGAGACCATGGCTCGTAGCATGGTCTCCAGCGAGAGCGTATCTACGCCCAGGCCCACAACGAGGCCCCGGCGCTGACTCGCCCATGCTGAGCATTCCACAAACGTGTGGAATGCCGTGTCTACGCCGGAAGTCTCGCAGTGTTGACACGCGGGTGTGACCTCACGATGCATGCGAAACAGATACTCACCGAAGTTTCCGTGCCCGGTGATGATATGTGTCGCACGATACGTGAGGCCACCGTGTTGCCTCTGCAGCCACTCCTCCATGATCGGTCTCACCGCCGCGATGGTGGTGGTTCCCCACTTTGGTTGCTGAAGTCACGGCTGTCGCCCCCGTCACTTTGGGGACCAAACTTCGGAAGTGTGGTCCGAAGTTCCACCGGCTATCGAGTACGAGCCCCAGATACTTCATTGTGGGCTCGATGCCGATGCTAATGCTCCCTAAATTTACGCTGGATCCTGGAGGTGGCCCGCGCCGAGGTCCGTGAAAACACAGAGCCTCGGACATATTCAGTACCACGTCCAGTCCCAGCCGCCGTATCCGACCCACGACTTCAGCAACCCCAGTGGTGACCTTGAGTGTTGCCTCCTGGTGCGTTGCTCCCCGCGCCGTGACGAGGGTATCGTCAGCGTAGCAAGTTACGCTGACGGCCTCAGGCAACGCACCCCGCAACACCCAGTCGTATCCGATGTTCCACAGGAGAGGTCCTAGGACCGACCCCTGAAGAACACCGCACGACACATCTCGCCGAACTGGCCCGAGCCAGCTAGGGTAAGTTATAGCCCTCTCGGATAAATATGCCCCGACAATACGACGGAGGTAGAGAGGCACTTCGTGGTATACCAGTGCCTCCCTAACGCAACTCCAGGGTAAGGTGTTAAAGGCGTTGGCGATGTCAAGAGACACCGCCAACACTACCTCGCCCCGCGAGACAGGTTCCTCCGCCAGGGTCTTCACGCGCATGATCGCACTCACGGTGGACCGTCCCCGACGGAAACCGTACTGGTTGTCCGCCAGGTCTGGGTCCACACGCGTGAGATGCTCGACGAGGCGTTCCGCAATAATTCGCTCAAAGAGCTTACACACCTCGTCGAGCAACACAATTGGCCGGTAACCGGACGGTGAGTCCACCGGCCGCCCCGCTTTCCGGATCAGGACCAGTTACCCCGTCCTCCACACCTTGGGAAACTGGACCTTTTCGAGGCATGCGCTGAAGAGCCCCCTCAGTCGAGCCCCGAGTTCCTCGGGGACCAGGACCCATACACGGCCCGGAATGCCGTCGGGTCCAGGGGCGGTGGTTTTCCGGCGACTGAGCCGAAGTACCAGCGCTAGCATATGCTGACGTGGGCGGTGCCACATTGACCAGCGCTGATTTTCAGAGGAGGCCAGTGTTCACACTGAAAATGGCGTGCCCATTACTGCCCATCCCATCATAACTCGCAAGTGAAAAAAATAACAGATAACAATGAAATGTGGATATTATTGAGCGAAGCGAGCCGAAGGTGAGCGGAGCTCTTAACGGGTGACTCAAATTATTTTTCAAACGATTTATGTTAAATTGTTTCTCGGCGAATACTCGGCCGATTTCGGTTTTTCTTGCACTCATCAAAAGCTTACAGAATTACCCAGGTTATTACGATGCCAGAATTATGAATTTAAACTCGCTTCGCTCAAATATATGCAGCGTAAAGGTACGTTTCGCGACTGCGGAGACCTAGTATATAAACCAAATTAAAAATACACACAAACTAAACAGATAAAATATTTTTTGTAACTATAAAAACAAACAAATAAAATAAACAAAAGCAATACATGGAAACAAGAAAGCGCAGTTCAGAACACAACGCACCGTATCACTATAGGCAAACCGTCAGCTGACAGCCGACAGCAGCTGTCACCCGTCAGACGAGACCAGAGACTTGGGATGGCACTCGCTTCGCTCCCTTAATAGACCTACAGAGCGTGGGAAAGAGAAGTCCGGAGAAGTCATCATCATTCGAACATTGCCTGTAATAAAGATAGGCGATGACGTACTTTTATCTATGTGTGTCAGTGTCAGTGCCAACAATTTTCCGTAGTTTTCAAAATAACAAGAAGATCATCTATCTTGTAAACTGGCGAAAATTTGATTTTTAAAATATGAGCGAATCCTTGTGTTGTTTTCAATAAAAGTGTATTTAAGAGCCGTGGTGTCTTGTTGTATAAGTAATTGTAATGTGACCAAAGCCGACAATCCAAATAATTACACGTTTCACAGGTAAATACAAAATTTTCAAGCAATTCTTAAATTTTAATAACAGATATTTGTTCATGTCTTGTATTTATGAAATAAGTAAAAAGTTCTAATCATAGTACATTGACTACCCTTGCATTGTGCAGTAATATTTTCTATTCACAATGAAGAATTAATCTTAAATAACGTAAAATAGAAGAAAGTCTTTTTACGATAGGGCTTGAACACCTGATGACGTCACGATTATCGATATATCGATAAACCATGTCAAGTAGAAGTATAATGTGACGAAAAACAGGTGTTTTTCGGAATGATTATTTTAGATTAGATTAGACAAATTTTTATTTGGATTTCATAAAATCATAACATAGTATAAAACAAAGTCTGTCCGCCCCTCCCTATGTAAGCATAGATCTTTAAAACTACGTAACGGATTTTGATGCGGTTTTCACGCATAGAGTGGTTCTGAGGAAGATATTTAATTTGTCAAGCAGGCGAAGCCGCGGGCGTTTGTTGTTAAACTAATTTTTGTAAAGGTAATGATTCTTAAACATAAAATAACTGTTACTGGCAAATACGATAAAGTGCATTTTAAGTTTATTGATAAAATATGAATCAAGAAAATTACGATACCCTACACTGTAGAGTAAATAGTGATGACATATTTTATTATTTTTAAGGTTTCCTCTCAATTCCCAAATGCGTGATAAATGGACACAAATTGCAGCTAGACAAAACTGGACTCCTAACATAAACTGCTCTGTTTGCAGTAAACATTTTGAAAATAAATGTTTTATACAGCGAAAATGCCGTCGCGTTTTACTTAAATATTGTTAAGTACCTTTAAAGTTAAATGTGTCAAAAATGTTATCTAAAAAGAAAGTCTACCGTCCTTGATAATAGGGAAATTAACAAATTGAGGGTTTTAAGGTATGTAAGTATCAAGGGATTGTAAGTAATTGTGCTGCTAGTCGAACTTTTATTCTTTAGTTTTAAACTTAAAACAATCATCAAAATCGGTTCACCCAATTGAATGCTGCGAAGTAACAAACATAAAAATACCGTCAAATTAAGAACCTCCTCCTGCATTCGTCTAAAGCATCGTATAAAATTACGTGTGGTTCAGCGTTGAAATTTAATAATTATTAATTTTAAATTTAATTATTAATTTAATTTCGATTTCATCGCCACGGGAATTATTGCATATATTAACATATCCATGGTGTTTTTTCCTACAATTTCTGGATCTTCTGTAGTTTTGAATTCTTAAGGTTAAACTGACGTAACCTGGGGTCTTTTTCGCTATTTCGAAGGTTAATTAAGTAGGTGTTTTGTGAATAATAAAGACACAACTTATTTTTTTCTGTTGCATTATAATATAATAAGCAATGCAATATTGTTTTATTTTAAATGAAATAGTCTTAATGTTTAACGACTTATTATTTTAGCATTAAATCATGTTGTCATTCTTTCTCTAATGTGTAACTACAATTGTCCATGAGTCAATCAAAAAGTAATGAGTCAATCAAAAATGGAACTGGAACACTTTCAGTAGGAATTGGGAAGAAGAAACTGTTGGTGCCGTGGAAATCTGCTATATAAGCTGAACTGTTTCATGATTATGAATATCATATAATATCTTAAATGCTGAACTAACTTAAAGAAACATAGTTTTGTCATGACCGTTCGTCCGTCTGTTTCATTCTCGGCTTTCCTCCTAAACAGTTAAAGCTAGAAAAATGAAACTTTGCATAAATATGTGTAGGTATTTATAACGGTAACGGTGACGGGCTACAATAAAATAATGTTTTTTTTTCATTTGCCTCCTACACAAATTGAAAATATTTTTTTTTCTACCGTCAACCCCATCGTATATAAATAGATAGGTCTTTTAAAAATATTTAGAAGTTGAGATGACAAATTTTTGGTTTAAGTATCCGTTTTCGAGACATTCAACTTTAAAGCCCATATTTTCGTTAAAACAAAGCTTCCTTAAGCAAAGTTTAATCTAAAAGCTAAACGGCTGACTCAAAGTCTTAAAAAATCATGATTCTATGTACCCCTAATTTAAACCTTCAATAAAAACTATAACAGATCAGACTTTGTTAGTTCAGGAGTTATAGGCTAATAACATGACTACGGAACCCTATTCTTTGCGTGACCCACGCACTTGGTCGGTTTTTTTTAACTAATGCCAGTGCAAGGTAAGCGAATAGTATAACGGATTAGTGAGATTCTATTGTATTACTTAGAAATAACACTCAATTTTTTATCGATATTTTGCGTATTCCATAGTGTACACAACACTATTACACTATTACACCCACACATTTGCATTTTGTTTTTGGGATCGCCTCTGAAATGTCTTTGTGTATTTTGGACGAGACTGACACGTCATTGACACGCGGCCCGGCAAGCCGCTGCCTGCCGCACGTTTTCCTAAATTAATCCAATCTAAATCTTCTTTCATATATTTATTTACAAATTATTTGAAGAGCTCTATGATAAGAAAAGAAATTATGCAGCCACTAAGCTGGAAGATAAGAAAAATCAACAGCTTGAAGGATGAAGTAAGTAGGAAACTTAAATGCTTGAATGTTTAGAGACTTGAAAATTAAAAAAGTGTAGCTTCCAGCTGTTCCATCTCTGGTACGCGGTAGAAGATATTTCCAGTTGTAACTTTTGACCCCTTAGGGCTAGGTAAAATTTTCGATTTTTTGGCTTGCCTCCAGATCAAGGGGTATCATAGAGGGGTCAACCATCATTGGAGCATAAGCAGTTCTCGAGAGCTAAGGGGGGGACAAAAATTACATCCCCATTTTCTGTATATAGATTATTAAGTACTACGTGGTCACGCTCATCTGTACGAAGTGTCGATTAGATAAAGAGTGGTCGTGATTTTAAATTGTCAGGGTCTTTTCTCACTTACTTTTTCTATTTCCAAATCTGGCATAACCTTGTGTTACCGTCTGATTAACATGGATAAATATTTTTTTATGATTTTGGTGCATCCAATTAAGCAAACAATTGTAAAACTATTTAAAAGTAGCTAATATGGGTAGGTATTGCCTGGATAGTCCGAGACGCCTAGGACTTTAATTGGCTGTGCCTTAACGGCTGGCACATAAGATTTTGTTGCCTTTCATTAACATTTCATCGCAAGGCAACGGGTTTCAAATTAGTTTTTCAAAATTACAATATATCTGCTACTTTATATTAAATTAATTCGTCGATTTTGGAGATAACCCATTATAAATGTGCCTGCTGGCAGCGATAGACTTGTCCCCTATTACGTGGGAATAAAAATACTGGCAAATTGTGGGTCTGTAATGCACCTCTGCCTTCCCCTGAGTGTGTGTGTGATTGCCTGTACTGTCTAACTAATCTAGCTAGTATAGGATGCATATAGTACACTTTCAAGTTAACTTCAGTTACTAGTGGTGCACCTGCCGATTAATGGACGCGGCTTGCCTGTGAAAGGTAGAAACAAGAAAGTTAATGGCAAAATATGGCAGTATAATCGTCTGCCTAGAGAAAAGGTCAGAAGCATGGAATTATCTAGTTATTTCTGGTATTAAGTAGGTAATTTTCTAAGTATAATATCAGATATCACGAATGTAAAACATGGGAACAATAAAAACAACGCAATAAAAATGAAATAAGACGTGTAAATAAATGAAGTTGTCATAACATGCAAATATCTTTGACTGTAATGTTGTTCGCATTAAGTGAAGTAGAAACATGGTGATGTAAAATGGGGAAGGTTTATTCCGTAGAGAGTAGTTTTATTTGTATGTGTATTGATAAAGGGAAAGAATGGGACCATTGTTACTCTGACTCAACTATACTTATAATAAATCTGTAGAAGTGAAAATTCTGTACATTGAAAATATCAAAAAAATAAATGGCATGGATGTTACTAGACCGACACCGAATCCAAAAATGTGATTAAAAAAAAATTTGTCTATCTGTTTGTTCATGCATCACGCAAAAACTACCGGTTCGATTACGAGGAAACTTGCAAAAGTATACAGGGTGTTACGTAAGGGTTATATCAACCCGAAGACACCCCCATCAGCTGATCGCCCAGAACGCCTTTTGATATGTTTCTACCGCGAAACAAGAAAAAAAAAGTTCATCATAAAAAAAGTTATATGTGTTATTTCAAATCAAAACAAACGTGTCCCAACAATAGTGCTTGACGTACTTACTAATAGATAATGGTGGGAGGGGTGGGAGGCGGCGACAAACACGACGGAGTCGGTGTCTTTTGGCGGCGTCCAATACTAAGAAATTTTAAACGGCGCGACCTTGATGCGAAACAGAGACAAAATGTTCCAACCAGAAGAGAGGGAGTAGGTTTTTCACAGGCGCGCTTTATTTGTACTACTTATTTGATGTCAATGACCGAATCAGCTGATTTTAGCTAGTGTTGTTCAAACAAGAGTGTTTTATTCGGTAATAATGTTTTTTTCCTGGATTTTTTTTTTCTTGTTTGGCAATCGACACATCTAAACGAGTTCTGGTCGACCAGCTGATGGGGCTGTCTTCGGGTTGATATAACCCTTACGTAACACCCTGTATACAATAAAAAACAAAATTAATTTTGCGGTTCGATCCCTAGATCGATTACTGAACCAACCGCAAATAATAAGTTTCTCGTAGGTTACGTCACCCGCAGTGGAGTTCACTAAGGGGCGCTGCATACGGCTAAGATACTGTAATATTTTATCTTAAGATACTATATCGCTCAACAGCTATACAGAATAAATCAGTAACTGGTGGTCCAGAAAGCTATAACACGGAGGCGGAGCTGCGGGCAACAGCTAGTATTACCTATGGCTGTTTACCTAGAAGTTCCTAAAAGGTGTAGTGTAGATTAACAGTCATTTGACACAGCGTCTGGGCGTGAGGGATATACCCTTAGTAGGTAGGTACCTTATTGGAAGACACGATAATGCACTGTTCTATTTTTAGGGTTCCGTGCCCAAAGGGTAAAACGGGACCTTATTACTGTATCGGCTGTATCTGTGCACTGTGATAATTAGACAGTTGAAATTTATACAGATAATGTATTTCTGTTGCCGCTATAAGAAATAATGCTAAAATAGAATAAAATAAATATGGGGATGCCATACCACACACGTGGTCTTTTTGGGGCGCCTCCCGTACACGTAAAGTGGGGATGATATTTCTTTTTCGCGTCTACCCCATTGTGTGGGATATCATTAGATAGTTCTTTTAAAAACATTGAGAAGTTGAGAAGAGATTTTTTCATTTAAAGATCCGTTTGCGAGATATTTAGCTTTGAAGAGCATATTTTTGTGAAAACAGAGCGTCGCCCCATCTAAAATCTGAACGGCTGACGTGAAGAACCTGACAAAAATCATGATGGTAGTCCATGTAATGAATTTTGAAGGAAAACTATAGCGGATTAGATAGCTCTGTTAGTTCAGGAGTTGTACAGGCTATTATGGGTGACTACGGAACCCTATTCTATGCGTGGCCCGACTCGCACTGGGCTGGTTTTTATAACTAGTCTGGCCATAAATACTGTTACATTAAAACTTTTATTCTTTTCAACTTTTTAATTATTTTGAATTTGGAACACGTATATTATTTTAAAAACTTCTTTCGATTTCACGCCATTACACATATTTTTTCGTGTTCATTATCGAATTACAATATGGTGAAGTGTAAGTATTATATAGGTAAAGGCACCTTTAGACAGTATAGTAGTATGTGTACGCTCCTTTATACCGTAATTATGTTAACTAAGCACTTTACTTTATAATATGTATTTCAATGTAACCAATTGTATGAAATTGAGCATTCAATATACATACCTTAACCGATGTGGTTGTTTCCTTTAAAACCCCAACATCACATGGCGACCCTGCTCAAGGTTATGCCAAGGGGCTCATAAATTTCATATACAATAAACAGTTACACATAAAGTAAAATAAATCTTCATAAGTTTGGAACACTTTCTGAAAAATGTGCGGTCCATCTGTTGACAAGGAAAATATATTCCTCACTCAAAACGCTGCCGGCGCCGCAGAAAACAAAGGTCAGCTAAAGGAAATTGGTGGCCACGTGGAGCGCATCAACTTATTCTCCATCATCATACTGCTGGTATCCATAATTTTCTTATTATATATTTCGTGGAAATTATACAAAAAGTGTCACCAAAGGCTGATTCAGAACGAGTTGGGCAATAGAACTCTGGATCGCATCAGGGCATCCTTCCGTGGTCGAGCAGCAGAACCGGCTATATGAGAGAACTACGACTATAACAAGAACTGACAGCCAGATGTAACGATGAGCATTACTTCTTCTTATTTCTATAGCTACTGCATTTATTTTAGTAGTTTTTTTTTCTTCTCTATATACTTATAAGTACTTTTTAAATGTTTTTTTATACTTAGGTTTTTTTATACTTAGGTGTACCTTTTTTATTTAAAATAATACTTTTTACTACTAATTACTTAAAATTTACTATTTTAAGTAATTTGTACTTAAAATTTGTTGGGGCTTGAACATTTATTTATTATTAGAATGTAATATTAGGGTGTAATAATATATAATAATCATACTTGTAATATGTAGGTAAATGTTTTAACCTTTTATAACGCACTAATTAAAAACATCTAGAATCGTGCTCAATTCCACACCGAATTGGACACCGTGAGCGTCAATTGCAACGCTGCACATTTTTCTAGAGTGGCGCAATAGTAAGTAGGTAGGTACTCTTAGTTGTCTGTCATGTTATTCTATTACTTTACACTTTTACGATAAATACGTTTTAAAACTTAGATTTTTTTTTTAGAGTATGATTAAGAATTTGGTTGATTGTTATAACAGTTTATCGGTTATAAGAAAATATTTAGTTAAAAAAGGAAAGAGTAGGTACAAAGGAAAGGTAATTGAAAATAAATTAAACGAAGCAAATCATATATTTAACAAGTGTACTGAAATTTTAAGTGGATTGGAACTATTAAAAGACAGTAAATTAGAGTCGGCATTAGAAATATTTTTAAAAATTGAACAAGTGCATACAGAAATAAGCAAACTTTGTACTTTCCCTGTTCAGAAAACCTACTACACAATGGAGTTTGACCTCAAGGTCGCATGTAGTTTGATTCCAGTTTTGGACGGTGTTGAGAATACTACCAAACGCTTGATAGATTCTGCGGAGATGTATGCAGACATGCTGGATAAAGAAGGTGAGGCATTATTGATTATTTTTATTCTTAAAAATAGATTGTCTGAGAGTGATAAGCTGCGGTTATCGAGCTCTTACACCACGGTTAAAGAACTCCTTACAGATGTACGACGACGTCTTTTACCTAAAAAATCATTTGTAGCTATCCAAACGCAACTACAGAACATACAACAAGGTTCAAGGTCAGTTGAGGTATATGGCACTGAGATCGAAAAATTGTTTACTGAACTGACTATTTCTCAAGCAGATGGCGACGTTTTACATGTATCTAAAAATGGACATGACTTTCGTAGGCAGTATCAAATAATCGTGGTCAGTATCATAGCAGGTACAGTCGTGGTCATAACTATGGAAATAGTAATTATTATAATCATGGACAACCAAGGCGTGGTAATGGTTTTAGGGGTTATAATCGCGTAGTAACAAGTCAACGTGGTAATTGGGGATTCAGGAATTTCAAAAATCACAGACATGGTCAAATATTAACAGTTGAACAAACTGAAGCACCTGCTGGCACAGTCGTTGAAGGTAATACTCCAAACCAGTTTTTTCGATCTTAAACATCTTATATTATCGTGTGAAGGTAATGCGAAGTATGTTATATTTTATATTAACAAAATTAAGTTTTTTTGGCTCGTAGATACAGGTGCATCGTTATCAATTATAAAACATGAAAGTTTACCCACTAATATGACCATTGAACATGACAGTACTCTAATAAATGGAATCGGTGGACAACAATGTTCTCAAGGCTCCGTAAATTTGAATCTTGAACATGATAGGAAAATCTTTCGGCACAATTTTCTTATTTTTAAGTCCCTACCATTGAAAGCCGATGGAATCATAGGCTTAGATTTTTTAAATAAGTTTACAGCTAATATTAATTTAAGTAGAAATATATTAATATTGTTCGTTAATGAAAAACCTTATTACCTAAATTTTGTGAATGAACAGGATAGGGCTAAGAATACTTTGATTATCCCAGCACGTTCAGAATCCACGCATTGTATTTACGTGAACCAGCCTGATGATGAAATAGTTGTATGCGGAAACGAACTAACAACAGATATATTCCTAGCAAATGCGATTGTAAAAGTTAAAAATAATAGAATTCCTGTACGAATTCTGAATGTTAGTGAAAAGGATATAACAATACTAATTTTTACTCCGACATTACAATCATTGAGTGATTATGATGTTTGCCAATTTAGCGAGACTGAGGTAGAAGTAGCAAGAGTAAAAACGTTGTTATCCGAATTAAATCTAGGTCACCTTAACGATGAGGAAAAGGAATCAATTGAAAGCATATGTGCCAAGTATTCTGATATATTTTACTTAGATGGGGACAAACTGACGACTACTAACATTTATAAACAAGCTATTACAATAAAATCTAATTCTACTCCAGTTTATGCGAAACCGTATAGGTTACCACAAGCATTAAGACCTGAAATAGAAAAGCAAATAAACAAAATGATAGAAAATGACATAATAGAAGAAACTCGAAGTGAGTGGTCAAGCCCAATTTTGTTAGTACCAAAGCGTAGTCATGACAGTTCTGAAAAGAAGTGGCGATTAGTCATTGATTTCAGAAAAGTCAATGAAAAAATTTGTGATGACAAATTCCCACTACCTAACATAACTGAGATTTTAGATTCTCTTTCTGGAGCCGTATATTTTAGTCATCTTGACCTACACCAAGGTTATTACCAGGTATCTTTAGAACCTTCAAGTCGTAAATATACAGCTTTTACTACAAATACTGGCCAATTTGCCATGAAAAGATTACCGATGGGGCTCAAGGTGAGTCCAAATTCCTTTAGTCGAATGATGTCAGTGGCAATGTCAGGATTAACATATGATAAGTGCCTTGTATATCAAGACGATAACGATAGGGAGAAATCTAGCTCATCATAATAAAAATCTAATAAGTATTATGGAAAGGCTTAGAAAGGTCAATCTTAAATTAAACCCTCAAAAATGTCAATTTCTTAAGAAAGAGATACTCTATTTAGGTCATATTGTTTCAAAAGAAGGCGTGTTGCCTGATCCAGCTAAAACAAAGATATTAAAAAATTACCCTGTTCCTAAAAACGCTGATGAGGTTAAGCGTTTCGTAGCATTCTGTAATTACTATCGCAAATTCATAAAATCGTTTTCTGAAATAGTTATACCTCTAAATAAATTAAGCCGTAAGAACGAACCCTTTCTATGGACAAATGAATGTAAAAATGCTTTTGAATTTCTAATACATGCCTTAATATCGTCTCCAGTACTACAATATCCTGATTTTAGAGAAAGTAATGAATTTGTATTACAGACAGATGCCTCAGGCATTGCCATTGGGGCTGTGTTATGCAATAAAGATCTACGCCCAGTAGCTTATACAAGTAGGCCGTTAAACAAAGCGGAAATTAACTACCCAACTATCCAAAAAGAACTTCTTGCGATAGTCTGGGCTGTTAAGTATTTTAGGCCATACTTATACGGTAGGAAATTTACAATTATGACAGATCACCAGCCGCTTGTTTCTCTTTTTGGTATTAAAGATCCATCAAGTAGGTTATTGAAATTTCGACTGACGATGGAAGAGTATGATTTTAAGATTGTTTATATTAAAGGTAATAATGTTGTAGCTGATGCTTTATCTAGAGTATTTGTAACATCTGATGAGCTAAAAAGTATGCAAGAGCAAGTAAATGTATTAACTAGGGCGCAAAAGAAGAGAATAAATGATGTAGAAAAAAGTAAGAAAGATGATGAATGTAGGGATCTTAGTAAATATGGGAGCAGGTGTTTTGTAATCATACATTTTACCCCAGAATCAAGAACCTTTCTAATATTCATCTCAACAACAGTGAGGTGTCCCTTTTAAATAAAGGCTTAAAATACTCCATACCTAAATCAATTAACAATAAAAAATCTTTAGAACCTTTGACAGTGGATGCGGAGGTGGCAATCATTAGAAATAAGGGTGACATAATGTTAAAGGCATTGGTAGCACAAAAAATCGATTCTGTTAGTTTGTCTGGTACTTTTAACTCCGAATTGGCTGTACAAAAGTCGATTCGCAACAAACTTAGTGATGGGGATGTGGTTTTAAGCAAAGCTGATAAGGGTAACACCGTGGTTTTGATCCCTAGGGTGGACTACATAGCAAGGGTCAATGACATCATTTTATCTGATGATTTTCAACACATAACCTTTAATCCCACAGCTAAGTTCCAGGCTGAACTGAAGCTTGCTATAAAATCCACGACTTACTTATTCCCTGAGAATTCTTCGTTGCATAAGACTTTGATAAACATGAATCCTCGTTGTCCGTTGTTTTACGGCCTTCCAAAAATACATAAGGAAGGTTGCCCGATTAGACCTGTTGTCGCATATAGGGGGGCTCCAGCATACAATTTGTCGAAGTTTTTGAACACAATCATTAAAGAAGCAATAGATTTTAACCCAAAATTTTCTATAAAAAATAGTACTGACCTCATAAACAAAATCAAAAATATAAAGTTACCGTCCAATGCTCAACTTGTGTCTTTGGACGTGAAAAGTTTATTCACGAACGTACCTTACAATGAAGTCTTAGATATTTTAAAACACAAATTAACAATCAAAAGGATCAATTTTAATAAAATAGAAGAAATTTATAACCTAACAAGATTGTGCATGTCACAGAATTATTTTCAGTTCAACAACAATTTTTTTCTGCAAAAAAATGGTTTGTCGATGGGGTCGCCTCTGAGCCCACACACATAGCTGAAATATTTATGGATGCGTTCGAGACTAACCACATAGTTGGGAACGTCCATGTCTTGTACTACTTTAGATACGTGGATGACATTATCATCTGCTGGACGGGAACAAAGCGTCAGCTCAGTATCCTCGTCTCCAAGTTGAATTCAGTACACCCTAGAATTGATTTTTCACTGGAAGTGGAGTCGGATTCCACTCTCAATTTCTTAGACCTTTCAATCACTAGGAGGAATGGTATTCATGAGTTTCGTATCTATAGGAAACCTAAATTTACAGACACTGTTATTCCTTACTCATCTAACCACCCATGGCAACATAAAATGGCAGCTTTCCACAGCTTACTGAGCAGGTTTCTGACGGTACCGTTGAGCCCACAGGCATTTAATGAGGAATTGTCTATCATTTGTTATATAGCACACAGTAATGGCTACAACGTAGGTATGGTCCACTCATTACTAAATAAAAAACGCAGAAATGCTAGTTTTCATTTATTGTATCCAACTCAAGATCCACCTAAGAAGTACACTGCCTGTTTGCCGTTCGTGGGTCCCGTTTCGTTGAGTATAGCTAAGATCATGAGGGAGAATAGGATATTCGTGGCTTTTAGAACACAGAACACCTTGAGGGAGCTGTGTAATGGCCAGGACTCGGTGTCGGTTTCACGCAGATCGGGTGTTTATTTGCTGAGTTGTGATGGATGTGATATGAAGTATGTGGGGCAGACGGGCAGGTCCTTTGAGATCAGATATAAGGAGCATATGGCGGCGTTCCGCAACGGTTGTCCTGAGAAGTCCCTCTTCGCGAAGCACCTCCTTGACACTGGTCACCCCTTGAACAATAGTAACACCTTTAAAGTTTTACGTTTATGTGAGAAAGGGTTCAAGCTGAGTGTTTGGGAAAGGCTAGAAATAGTTAGAAGAGATGCGGTCACCTTACTCAATGAACAAATAGATTTTCACACGTCTCCATTACTTAATCTGGTTGTAAACAGACAGACACATTAGTTGGTTGTTGGTTTGTATGTGTCATTTGGCATTTCTACACAATTTGTTGAAAATTAATAAGATAAAGTCTTGTATTGGTGAATACCTATTTTTGGGTACTTAGTTAGCAAGATCTGAGGTTTCTACCCACGTTAGTTATTGTGAAAAAATCCTACAACGCGATAATGAAATTTGCACACGTTTACTTATAAGCAAATATGTTCTAACCACAAATTTTGCTGTTCTCTCTGAGACAGTCTTGATGATGCTTCGTTTAGAGGCGAAACAATTGTCGACGTTTTGTTGTCTTTTTAATCCTGCGAAAAATAGTGCTATTAAGAAATTTAAAATAAGTTTAAACGTTTTTTTTTAAATATTTTACTTACCATTGCTTTGTCATGGATCTTCGCCGAGTAACGCCTGGTTCCATCCAATATTTAATCTTAGTAAATCTTCAGACGCGAGGCCTGATCAACCAAGAGTCGTGGACATATTAAGAAAACCTGTTGATTCTGTAGAGATGCGATTTATTGAGAATAATGACTTAAAAAAGCTTATGAATATTGTAACAGAAGAATACGAATGTTTTGCTTTTATTGCAAGTAGAAAAATATTATATAGAAATTCTGATTTTAAAGCACATTACTCGCGAGCCGAATTTGTGGAAAAATTAGAAGAATTTAGTAGAAAAGTGGGAATTGATGAAATATGCATCATTAAAAATGAAGGAAACAGAGATTTTATCAAAAGTATGTGTAACGAGATTGTAAGTCTTACATGTTGGTCCGGACTAAGAATATGCATATTAAAAGGAGTAAAGAGTATAAGCGATAATAATGAAAAGATTTTAATTATGAACGACTTTCATTTACTGCCTTCCAGTGGTCATGCTGGAATTCGCAGGATGGTGAATACTATTAAAAAACGATACCTCTGGCCAGGTATCGAAAAGGACGTCCAAGAATATGTCAAAAAATGTAGAATATGTCAAAAATCTAAACATTTTCGATACATTAAGGAACCCATGGTAATTACTACCACAGCGTCATCAGCCTTTCAAAAAATGTATTTAGATGTAGTAGGACCTTTAGATAGGGATAACGACGGTAATTGCTATATACTGACCTTGCAATGTGAATTAACGAAATTCGTTCAGGCTATTCCTCTTAAAAATAAAGAGACAGTGTCCATTGCAGATGCATTCGTAAAACATTTCATATTAATATTTGGCATACCAGAAACTATAGCAACTGATCGTGGCACCGAATTCATGTCATCAATCATGCAGCAGGTTTGTAAAACTCTTAATATTGAAAAATTATCGTCTACAGCGTATCACCATCAATCTATTGGAGCTCTTGAAAATGCCCACAAAACCTTGGGAGCATTTTTAAGAATTCAATGTGAAATAACACAGACTCTTGGAGTTATTGGTTACCATTTTGGTCTTTCAGCTACAATAACACAGTTCATTCTGAATCAAACTACACTCCATACGAACTTATTTTTGGAAATTTATGTAGAATACCCAATAATCTTACCGACGAAGTAGAACCTTTGTATAATAGTGATGATTATCCCTTACAATTAAAATATAGATTACAAGTAGCCCATGCTGACGCAAGACAAAATCTGTTAAAAAACAAACTAAAACGTAAATTACTGTATGACAGAACTGTAAATACTCAGAGTTATGATAAAGATGATCTAATTCTTCTGAAAAATGAAACTGGTCGAAAATTGGATCCAATATTTGAAGGTCCGTATAAAGTAATAGAAGATTTAGGTTGTAATGTTAAAATATATAAGAAAAATAAAATAGAATTAGTACATAAGAATAGGACTAGGCCATTTTATAACTAAACAAGCAAAATTTGTTTTATAATAAGCTATTGTATGCATTGTATTATGTTTTTTTTTGTTTTACTACCTAGGATTTAGCTACCTAGTGATTGTTAAAAAAAAAGAAAAAAAAAAAAAAAAAACCTATTTTTTTTTTCTTTTCACCCCCCGGGAGGTGAAGTGTAAGTATTACATAGGTAAAGGCACGAGAGTATAGTAGTATGTGTACGCTCCTTTATACCGTAATTATGTTAACTAAGCACTTTACTTTATAATATGTATTTCAATGTAACTAATTGTATGACATTGAGCATTCAATATACATACCTTAACCGATGTGGTTGTTTCCTTTAAAACCCCAACATCACATAAAACCCCAACATCACAATGGAATGGGGTGTTAAACAAAATAGGTTCGTATATTACGGTACCCATGTGGTGGCTTTGGCCCCTACGTGGATACCAGGTGGTACAACAGTGTTGGTCGGGGGGGGGTACCACCGTGCAGCTGTGCTAAAGCCCCCCAAGTAACCCAGCCCAGGCTGGGTTACGTTAGGGGTTCAGCAGCTGCACTGCCGGGCCCGGGGCGGTGTATGGTGCGGCAGGCAGGGGTCCAGTGGGGGCGAAGCGGAGTCTAGTGTGGGTGGTGTGGGTCGATTCGCCGGCCAGGGAGACCCTTAGCAACGGCGTTGCCGCGGCCGCCCGCAACATAGTCATGGGGCCCGCCTGGGACCAACCACCCCAGTAGGCTGCCCCACATGTTGCGCATAATCCTGTTGTGGGGTCGCCGCTCCGGGTGGTAACCGGTGTGGGGTAGCGGCGGCCTTGCATCAGGGGGGTTTGGGAGCCCTTCCGTCCGGCGGGTCGGCTCCGACCTAACCACACGGTTCTAGACGAAGCTAGCCTCTGCACTTTGTCACTTACTGCCGCACCAAATATCGCCCTGTCTTCACGCTTCCCCATATTTCACAATGACAGTGCAACAAGAGAATAGACGGTACACAGCGGCCCCTAGAAACCCCACAAAGTTGACTTCGTTTGAGGTGGAGTTCGCGAATATCCGCGGACACGATTGAAGAACACTACAATAAGCAAAATGATAAAGTGTACGCTCACAGTTCTAAAGAAGCTGCTCAAGTGGTCGGAAAGGTACAACGTGGTCATCATCCTGCGTCAGTGATGGTTTGGTGGGGCGTGTCTTATCAGGGAGTCAAAAAACTACATTTTTGTGAACAAGGAGTAAAAACTTCAGTCAAAGTGTATCAAGATACTGTCTTGGATCATGTTGTTAAACCTCGCAGTAATACACTTTTTAAAAATATACCATGGACTTTCCAGCAGGGCTGCTCCTGGTCACAAGGCACGAACTACCCAAGCCTGGAAAGAAACCAACGTTCCGGTATTTATAAGAGCTGAAGACTGGCCCTCATCTAGCCCAGAGGTCTGGGATAGATGAGGGTTGAGGTCAACCCTTTAGACTACAAATTATGGTCAGTTTTAGAGGACATGGCTTGCTCTAAACGACACGGTGACATTGAGTCTCTTAAAAAATCTTTGGGGCAAGCAGTGGCAAAATTTCCCTTGGAAACAGTGCATAAATCCATAGATTCGTGGCCAAACAGATTAAAGGCCTGTATAAAAGCCAAAGGTGGCCATTTCGATTAAAATATATTTTTATTTTTTGCTAAGACTTTAATTAATATGTAGGTATAAAGGTTAATAATATTACATTACTTCATTTAAAAAAAATGCATTTTCATTTGTAACAAAACTTATGGCTGGACTAGGTAGATAACGGTACGGATCGCACATGGCCTTAATGTTCTTCATGGAAGTTCTAGAAGTCAGCTGCTTTGTTAAATCTCTTGCGACCACTACCTACCTACATCCAGTAGGTATGAATCCATAATATTTCCATACACATTCCATCCATATAATACCAATGATCAATAAGCATTACAATTATTGCAATTTAATGGGAAAGCAATTAATTTTGTGGCAAAAGCGAAATCAGATACCTAATATTTGGTTAAAAGCCATTATTCAAATATTGTTGCCGCAATTAGAAATGTTTATGTAACACGAGTATTGTCCTTAAATTACTATGTCATTATCAAATTTTATAACTGGTTTTCCAGGTACTCCGTTTGTTACATTAAAGAAATATTATAACTATCTTACCTACTGGATATAGGCGGCTTAAGTACGCAATAATTTAGCCCCAAGTACTTGGTTCTAGTACAAAGTTATTTAACAATTTTATCTCTACCGCATGAGGGAGTATAGGTACTCCTAGTGCTAGATAATAGTTAGTCAAAATGTATCCTTGTAAACTATATTTGATTACGCATCAGGGACTGCTGCTATTAGGAAACTTACTTCCATATTTATTGTCAAAACTTATTTGGCGTATATGCAGAGTATAATTTGGAACCGCACTGATAATTAAGCTTAATCCCTAAAATAAAATTGATTTGCTTGTTTGGACATTTTTTGGAACTACTGGTTTGGTTTAAAAAGTTCTTCGTGTTTCTTGTACATGTAGGTGAAGATGACTTGGGTCTACATTCGTAGACAAGCAACAAGCTTTCCCTAGCTCACGGCTCTTCTTGTGTGGAATGCGTTTTTCATTCCCAATCCTCAGGGATACACAGCACCAGATAAAAGCGTTCAACGCCTCCGCGCCGCCCGCCTCCACCTCGCGTCCGTGCTCTGCCTCTGTGCAGTCACCGTGAGGCGAGGAGGTGGCGAGAAGACACACCTTGTGTTTACATAGCAGAAAGTTGTTGGTACATCCTCTTTAAATAGGTACAAACAATCAAATCCTGTCAAATCACTACCTTTCGAAGGTGCTCGAGCGGGGGTGGTACGAGTATATGTACAAGTGATGGATTACCCGGAGTCAAATAGGCTGCTCCCAGAGTTTCAGTCAGGCTTCCGGAAGGGGCGTGGCACTGCGATGGTTCTCTCGGATGTCATAGGGGGTATCCTCGAGGCGAGAGACGTTGGGGAAGGCTCGATCCTGGTGCTTCTTGATTACTACCGTGTTTTTGATGCTATCGACACCACGCTGCTTCTCTCGAAACTGACATACTACGGATTTTCGACCGGAGCGGTGCTGTGGTTTGATAGTTATCTCAAGAATAGAACCCAGTATGTGGAGATCAGTAGCGAGGATGAATCTAGGCTTTACTCAGATCCCCGTCTGGTATCCACAGGCGTAAAGTATAGATAAATCTAAACCTACCTACAGATTTTTCAATATACGCTATAACAAATAAGTTAGGGTAAAGTGAACAATAAGGCCCGGCAACCATTATCGGTATCGGCACGGCTGAGGATTTTAGGTGGCAAATAGCAATATACATTAACATCATGGCAATAAAGTAGAAATTTCCATGATATATGGTTGTAGTAACAAAAATACCGCCTCGGTATGCTTGAGGCTCCTGCATCGGCAGCCTTGAGGATGCTTCGTGATACTTCGGCATCCTTCGGTACGCCGCCGCCCGCCGCGTCACCGGCGGTGCCAAAATCTTCTCCTTGATTGATTAGATTTCTCAAGAGCTGCTATGAGCACTAGATCCCAGTCCACCATATTAAATACAACTCAGACAACTAGATTGTAACAACTCTGAGATTGTTTTGAAGAGAAATACGATATTGAGACACTTCGTCAAGCTTCAGGATGGTGCGGGATGCTTAAGGACGCCTCCGTCATCCTTAAGAACGTTGCAGCATGCCAAAGCATAGTTTCCGACAGTGTGCGCTTGCATGTAGGGATGCCGAAGATCCCTTTCCTTGCCGATACCGATAATGGGCGCCGGGCCTTACAGGCCAGATTGAAATGGATAAGTAACTTGCAGAGTTGAAATAAACGTGCAGTGATTAGTTGTGAGTTTTAATTAGTTTGAGATACAGTTGCAGTGTAGTTTGAAATTGTGAGACTAGCGATTCTAATGAACACAAACATATACATTACATTTATTTGTTGAAGTTTCAGTTAAGTAGTAGGTACATAATTATGTTTTGAATAATAAAATAATCATTTATTTCAGGCTGTTCAAACCCAATACAAATTATTTTACAGTTTTAATTATTTTCAGGGATTTGTGTAGTATTAAGTACAAGTAAGTAATATTATAATACTTTTTTTTTTTTTTTTTTTTAATTCCGCGGCCCAAGGCCGCGGCCGCTCTAACGTCCGTTGCCGGGCGTCCCTGGTTACTAGCAGAGGGTATGTCCAGTGGCGCCCGGCAATATATTATAATACTGAGTTTTAGAATAGGTAGTATAGTTTAGATTTTAGTTTATGTTTAATTTTTTTTTTTTTTTCTCGGCTCTTTCCTATTTGTTTATTACTGTGTTTTTTTTTACTCTACAATTTTCACAGTTTGAAAACTAACAGTTTTCAAACTGTGAAAATTGTATCGTGTTAACAACACGATAAAAAATTCTACAGCATAATGATCAGTCTATTTGTAGAGAACCGACTCAGCACTTGAGCGACGCTGAGAACTCTTCTGGTAAGCCTTCTCAGCCTTTGATCAATAAATCTCTCCACTTCCAAAGTTAGTAAGTTATAATGAGGTATACAAAACAACTGATAAAACGTTTTAAATTTTATGTGATTTTTTTATTTTATACATGCGACATTCGTCGGATAGCGGGCGTTGGGTGGATGAACCCTAGATCGGAGGGGGTTGCGCGTTATTGGAGAGGCCTATGTCCAGCAGTGGACCGATGTGAGCTGATGATGATGATGATCATCATAGTGAGAATAAATGCTAGATAGACATCTATATCTACAAATACAAATTAATAGCTTACAATTTAGGCGCAAAACTTCTGAACTACTGCACCAAACTGCATAACTCTTTTTGTATGTGTTTGTTATTACCAAGGACAAAGTTTTTTTAAAAAAAATACCAAATGAAAACCGGCTAAGTACGTGCCGAGCCAGACATAGAATAGAGTTCCGTAGTCACCCATATTAGCCTCTTTAACTCCTGAACTAACAGAGGTATCTAGTCTGTTATAGTTTTCCTTCAAAGTTCATCATCATAATTTTTATCAGATTTTTAGAGCTAGCTGTTTAGTTTTTAGAGGGGGAAGAGGGTATGCTCTGTTATACAAAAGCTAATTCTTGAGCTTTAAAGTTGAATATCTCACAGACGGATGCAGAAATCAAAACATTCTGATAGCAACCTCTCAATGTGTACAAAATACCTATCTAATGATACACTAGGGGGAGTACTCCAAAACTTTCAAAATTTTCTTATAGCTCTTTGTCAACATATCCATGCAAAGTTTCATGTTTCTAGCACTCACCGTTTGTATCCATGCAAAGTTTCATGTTTCTAGCACTCACCATTTGTATCCATGCAAAGTTTCATGTTTCTAGCACCCACCGTTTGTATCCATGCAAAATTTCATGTTTCTAGTACTCATCGTTTGTGTCCATGCAAAGTTTCATGTTTCTAGCACTCACCTTTTGTATCCATGCAAAGTTTCAGGTTTCTAGCACTCACCGTTTGTATCCATGCAAAGTTTCATGTTTCTAGCACTCACCGTTTGTATCTATGCAAAGTTTCATGTTTCTAGCACTCACCGTTTGTATCCATGCAAAGTTTCATGTTTCTAGCATTCACCGTTTGTATCCATGCAAAGTTTCATGTTTCTAGCACTCACCGTTTGGGAAGAAAGCCGAGGACGCACAGACATGACGAAACTATAACGGTTCCAAAACATGAACTACAGAACCTTAAAAATCAGAATTTGTTTTAAAAATGAGTATGCAAATGAGACAATATAAGATTGTGGTGGGCTATAGGTAAGCAAAACCTCCGGAATTAAAAAAAAATTAAATACAACAAAAAAAGGATTATAGTTAAATTGGCTATCGTTAAAAAAACGGCTGCAATTTGAAGTTCCACTTTCAAATATTATTCGTTTTAAATCGAATTGAGATGCTACCTATTTGCAGTTTCGAGATGATGCAACTTTATGGTGCTAACGTGGGTATTTTATAGTTTAACTTTTAGTTTACGACTAAGTACGTCATTTTTATATTACTACGTTTTAGCAGGCCTGTGTCACTCGCCTAACAATCGCTAAAAATACGTCGCGTCAGTGACAACTTGAAGTTGTAAGTCAATAAGGGTTGTCTCTTGTTTGTGACACGGCATTGACCATAGAGTTGATATTGAGGCATTATTTTATTATTATTATTGGTCAAATTATGGTGGTATATATTTTACTTTACTGGTCAACCCTAACGTTCGAATTATGTTCTCTGTAAACAAAAGAATGTGCTTTAATTAACGTCGGAGTGCAAGTTCTGTATGTAAGTACTATTCCCTATTCTGTGGTTTTAGTAAAACCTCTTCATACTTTTTACTGAAGCCCTCGCTCAAAGGACATTGCTACGCGTCCATACATCATTCGCCCCAGAACCAACACCAATGGAAAAAGCTTGTTAAATGTGAAATATTTTTCTAATTCTCATCACATTGTATTTTTAAGACGGACAAGCAAGTCAAGCGCAAAATTCCAAAGAATGTCAGATTTTAAGGTTATGTTTGCGCAAAAACCGCCAATAGTTGGTTAAGTATTTTTTATGCATTTTAATTGCTCGGAAATTGGAAAGGACCCTTTAAATACTTTTTCTAGACATTATTGATAGGTAATAACCATTAGCAAGCAAGCAATCTATAAATACAGCGGGTTAAGTTTTACAGACAAATACTATAACAAAACACTGCATAGCTGCATACCGTATTGATTGTCTCTGTATCTATCAATAGTACCTATTTAAAAAAGTAATATGTGACAGTAGTGACAGTTATGACAGCCTGCTACTTGCTTGTGGATTGTGGAATAAGGATGTAATTGATATTATTCATTATGAGAAAATCGATTTTATTTTTATATATACCTACTTATATATTACTCGTCAACTTGACTTCACCTCGCTTGATTGATGGTGAGCTGAAATCAACGATGTCACATCGGTGGTCAAAATAGTAGTGAATACGTGAAATATCGATTATTTGGTAATCGATATAAGTTATAAGACGATTATATTACTTGATAATCGATTACTTTCATTTTGAATTTGGTTCAGTTGCGCATCCTTAACGGGTTGTCGTTGATTGAAAATGTCGGTAGTAAGTATAAATCGTTACATTATTCTTAATTATTAATTTAGAATAGATCCTTGTCCGTGTGATATAGATATTTGCCTCTAATTCATTAAAATTGATAAATAATTATGGTATAAGCCACATGTTTGTTGGTTCTGGGGCGAGATTCGACGATGTCCTTAGGGGAGAGTTAGAATACTTGCCAGAGCCTCGTTCGTCTGCTAGCAGTTGCATCACGTGTTGTAGAGGATGTTGATCCCTTAAGCACTCTAGCACACTAGTTGTCAACAGTAAGAAAAGGGTATCCGTTCAAAGAACATTATTATTTTCGGCAAAGTCCTCGAAGCCATATGATTGATAATACAATCATCTGATGTATTAGATGAGATGTGACAGTAAGATGTTTTATTTTGTGATATGAATTTTTGCCAAATAAATGATCGATGACAGAATAAGACAAGTATTAGATAACTGCTACAAACGATACAATGTACAAATTTACCTTCTATACTCGCTTACATACTCCAAGAGCAAGTGAACGAGCCGCTGGGGTCAACGCTGACGTGTATTGACCAGAACAGTACATCTCCCCTGGGTACACAATTATCTTTTGTGGGAGATGCAATGCTCCGTTGCCTAAAGTGCGCTAGTGCGACCGTCAAAGTCAAGTAGCATACTAGGAGGTTTCCCGACAATACCACCCCTATTCTATTACGTAGGACAAATAAAAGTTCTGTAAAACGTATATTGTAAAATAAAAAAAAATCTGAAACCAAAAAAAAAAATTACTTACGTAGTTTTCGCAATTAATTTTTAAAATATGCATGAGCTGAAAAGACCTTGAACTGTAAATGGTTCTAGTTTTGCTAAACTATGTAGATGGCGCAACTGTTGACCGGAGTTGCCCTCTCTGACGTAAGGCCATTAAGTTAGCGATCACTAACGATATAATTTGTGTATAAATATTTCTTTGAGCAGAGAAAAAGAACGTAGAAAAGTCATCGTTCAGCCGCCAGTATTTATTTATTTATTTATTCATTATCAGTTTTACAAAATCGATTTACAGTTTGCACTAATACGATATTGCAAGTTACAAATTAGCCTATATTAACACATACAAATCAGGAAAAGAAATACAATATCTAATTATAATAAAGTTTCACAATTTTAAGTACCAATACCATTATTCCAATCATTATTATCATATTAAATATTCTGCGAACCTTTCTAGACAGCGATAACGCGGAGCGACGAATTTCTGTATTAAAATATATTTAGCTTAATTATACGAGTATAAGATAAATAATTCTTAATAAATAGTCAAGCAAGTAAAAAATTACTAACCTCCGAAATTGATTCGTGTATAGGAATAAGATTTATTAATTTGAAATTATAGATCCGCTGCCTTTATAGTCACACTTTATCTCATCTTTAACCATATCTCGTTTTATTGCTAAACTATATAGTTATGGCTCATACGCTTTTAAATGTTATATTTTAAACATTACAGAGTTATAATTACATTAAACCTAAAGTTGTAATGTAATACCCAGATATAAGAATACTATACTAGTTTTAGTTTAGTTTAGTTTTAGTTTTTGTGGATAGCATGTTCGCGAGAACCGAACGTTTTAAACGTTCGTTTCTCTGCCGAACGATAGTGGCCTGGAACGCCCTGCCTGTGCACGTGTTTCCTCCCACATATAATCCTGGGTTCTTTAAGCGGAGCGTGAAGAGGCACATCAGTAGGTCGTCAAGTTGAGGGCCACTCTCAATAGTAATGAGTGCTGTGAGAGTGGCCCACAATCGCTAGACGTCGTCACGACTTTCCACCAGGCGGGCGGCGTCAATTTGGCGAACCAAATATAAAAAAAAAAAACTAGTAATAATACCACAGATATAAGAATACTATACTAGTAATAATACCACAGATATAAGAATACTATACTAGTAATAATACCACAGATATAAGAATACTATACTAGTAATAATACCACAGATATAAGAATACTATACTAGTAGTAATACCACAGATATAAGAATACTATACTAGTAATAATACCACAGATATAAGAATACTATACTAGTAATAATACCACAGATATAAGAATACTATACTAGTAGTAATACCACAGATATAAGAATACTCTACTAGTAATAATACCACAGATATAAGAATACTATACTAGTAGTAATACCACAGATATAAGAATACTATACTAGTAGTAATACCACAGATATAAGAATACTATACTAGTAATAATACCACAGATATAAGAATACTATACTAGTAATAATACCACAGATATAAGAATACTATACTAGTAATAATACCACAGATATAAGAATACTATACTAGTAGTAATACCACAGATATAAGAATACTATACTAGTAATAATACCACAGATATAAGAATACTATACTAGTAATAATACCACAGATATAAGAATACTATACTAGTAATAATACCACAGATATAAGAATACTATACTAGTAGTAATACCACAGATATAAGAATACTATACTAGTAATAATACCACAGATATAAGAATACTATACTAGAAGTAATACCACAGATATAAGAATACTATACTAGTAATAATACCACAGATATAAGAATACTATACTAGTAATAATACCACAGATATAAGAATATACTAGTAGTAATACCACAGATATAAGAATACTATACTAGTAATAATACCACAGATATAAGAATACTATACTAGTAGTAATACCACAGATATAAGAATACTATACTAGAAGTAATACCACAGATATAAGAATACTATACTAGTAATAATACCACAGATATAAGAATACTATACTAGTAGTAATACCACAGATATAAGAATACTATACTAGTAATAATACCACAGATATAAGAATACTATACTAGTAGTAATACCACAGATATAAGAATACTATACTAGTAATAATACCACAGATATAAGAATATACTAGTAGTAATACCACAGATATAAGAATACTATACTAGTAATAATACCACAGATATAAGAATATACTAGTAGTAATACCACAGATATAAGAATACTATACTAGTAATAATACCACAGATATAAGAATACTATACTAGTAATAATACCACAGATATAAGAATATACTAGTAGTAATACCACAGATATAAGAATACTATACTAGTAATAATACCATAGATATAAGAATACTATACTAGTAGTAATACCACAGATATAAGAATACTATACTAGTAATAATACCACAGATATAAGAATACTATACTAGTAATAATACCACAGATATAAGAATACTATACTAGTAATAATACCACAGATATAAGAATACTATACTAGTAATAATACCACAGATATAAGAATACTATACTAGTAATAATACCACAGATAAAAGAATACTATACTAGTAGTAATACCACAGATATAAGAATACTATACTAGTAATAATACCACAGATATAAGAATACTATACTAGTAATAATACCACAGATATAAGAATACTATACTAGTAATAATACCACAGATATAAGAATACTATACTAGTAATAATACCACAGATATAAGAATACTATACTAGTAGTAATACCACAGATATAAGAATACTATACTAGTAATAATACCACAGATATAAGAATACTATACTAGTAATAATACCACAGATATAAGAATACTATACTAGTAGTAATACCACAGATATAAGAATACTATACTAGTAGTAATACCACAGATATAAGAATACTATACTAGTAATAAAACCACAGATATAAGAATACTATACTAGTAATAATACCACAGATATAAGAATACTATACTAGTAATAATACCACAGATATAAGAATACTATACTAGTAATAATACCACAGATATAAGAATACTATACTAGTAGTAATACCACAGATATAAGAATACTATACTAGTAATAATACCACAGATATAAGAATATACTAGTAGTAATACCACAGATATAAGAATACTATACTAGTAGTAATACCACAGATATAAGAATACTATACTAGTAATAATACCACAGATATAAGAATACTATACTAGTAATAATACCACAGATATAAGAATACTATACTAGTAATAATACCACAGATATAAGAATATACTAGTAGTAATAACAGTTTTCAAACTGTGAAAATTGTATCGTGTTAACAACACGATAAAAAATTCTACAGCATAATGATCAGTCTATTTGTAGAGAACCGACTCAGCACTTGAGCGACGCTGAGAACTCTTCTGGTAAGCCTTCTCAGCCTTTGATCAATAAATCTCTCCACTTCCAAAGTTAGTAAGTTATAATGAGGTATACAAAACAACTGATAAAACGTTTTAAATTTTATGTGAATTTTTTATTTTATACATGCGACATTCGTCGGATAGCGGGCGTTGGGTGGATGAACCCTAGATCGGAGGGGGTTGCGCGTTATTGGAGAGGCCTATGTCCAGCAGTGGACTGATGTGAGCTGATGATGATGATGATCATCATAGTGAGAATAAATGCTAGATAGACATCTATATCTACAAATACAAATTAATAGCTTACAATTTAGGCGCAAAACTTCTGAACTACTGCACCAAACTGCATAACTCTTTTTGTATGTGTTTGTTATTACCAAGGACAAAGTTTTTTAAAAAAAATACCAAATGAAAACCGGCTAAGTACGTGCCGAGCCAGACATAGAATAGAGTTCCGTAGTCACCCATATTAGCCTCTTTAACTCCTGAACTAACAGAGGTATCTAGTCTGTTATAGTTTTCCTTCAAAGTTCATCATCATAATTTTTATCAGATTTTTAGAGCTAGCTGTTTAGTTTTTAGAGGGGGAAGAGGGTATGCTCTGTTATACAAAAGCTAATTCTTGAGCTTTAAAGTTGAATATCTCACAGACGGATGCATAAATCAAAACATTCTGATAGCAACCTCTCAATGTGTACAAAATACCTATCTAATGATACACTAGGGGGAGTACTCCAAAACTTTCAAAATTTTCTTATAGCTCTTTGTCAACATATCCATGCAAAGTTTCATGTTTCTAGCACTCACCGTTTGTATCCATGCAAAGTTTCATGTTTCTAGCACTCACCATTTGTATCCATGCAAAGTTTCATGTTTCTAGCACCCACCGTTTGTATCCATGCAAAATTTCATGTTTCTAGTACTCATCGTTTGTGTCCATGCAAAGTTTCATGTTTCTAGCACTCACCTTTTGTATCCATGCAAAGTTTCAGGTTTCTAGCACTCACCGTTTGTATCCATGCAAAGTTTCATGTTTCTAGCACTCACCGTTTGTATCTATGCAAAGTTTCATGTTTCTAGCACTCACCGTTTGTATCCATGCAAAGTTTCATGTTTCTAGCATTCACCGTTTGTATCCATGCAAAGTTTCATGTTTCTAGCACTCACCGTTTGGGAAGAAAGCCGAGGACGCACAGACATGACGAAACTATAACGGTTCCAAAACATGAACTACAGAACCTTAAAAATCAGAATTTGTTTTAAAAATGAGTATGCAAATGAGACAATATAAGATTGTGGTGGGCTATAGGTAAGCAAAACCTCCGGAATTAAAAAAAAATTAAATACAACAAAAAAAGGATTATAGTTAAATTGGCTATCGTTAAAAAAACGGCTGCAATTTGAAGTTCCACTTTCAAATATTATTCGTTTTAAATCGAATTGAGATGCTACCTATTTGCAGTTTCGAGATGATGCAACTTTATGGTGCTAACGTGGGTATTTTATAGTTTAACTTTTAGTTTACGACTAAGTACGTCATTTTTATATTACTACGTTTTAGCAGGCCTGTGTCACTCGCCTAACAATCGCTAAAAATACGTCGCGTCAGTGACAACTTGAAGTTGTAAGTCAATAAGGGTTGTCTCTTGTTTGTGACACGGCATTGACCATAGAGTTGATATTGAGGCATTATTTTATTATTATTATTGGTCAAATTATGGTGGTATATATTTTACTTTACTGGTCAACCCTAACGTTCGAATTATGTTCTCTGTAAACAAAAGAATGTGCTTTAATTAACGTCGGAGTGCAAGTTCTGTATGTAAGTACTATTCCCTATTCTGTGGTTTTAGTAAAACCTCTTCATACTTTTTACTGAAGCCCTCGCTCAAAGGACATTGCTACGCGTCCATACATCATTCGCCCCAGAACCAACACCAATGGAAAAAGCTTGTTAAATGTGAAATATTTTTCTAATTCTCATCACATTGTATTTTTAAGACGGACAAGCAAGTCAAGCGCAAAATTCCAAAGAATGTCAGATTTTAAGGTTATGTTTGCGCAAAAACCGCCAATAGTTGGTTAAGTATTTTTTATGCATTTTAATTGCTCGGAAATTGGAAAGGACCCTTTAAATACTTTTTCTAGACATTATTGATAGGTAATAACCATTAGCAAGCAAGCAATCTATAAATACAGCAGGTTAAGTTTTACAGACAAATACTATAACAAAACACTGCATAGCTGCATACCGTATTGATTGTCTCTGTATCTATCAATAGTACCTATTTAAAAAAGTAATATGTGACAGTAGTGACAGTTATGACAGCCTGCTACTTGCTTGTGGATTGTGGAATAAGGATGTAATTGATATTATTCATTATGAGAAAATCGATTTTATTTTTATATATACCTACTTATATATTACTCGTCAACTTGACTTCACCTCGCTTGATTGATGGTGAGCTGAAATCAACGATGTCACATCGGTGGTCAAAATAGTAGTGAATACGTGAAATATCGATTATTTGGTAATCGATATAAGTTATAAGACGATTATATTACTTGATAATCGATTACTTTCATTTTGAATTTGGTTCAGTTGCGCATCCTTAACGGGTTGTCGTTGATTGAAAATGTCGGTAGTAAGTATAAATCGTTACATTATTCTTAATTATTAATTTAGAATAGATCCTTGTCCGTGTGATATAGATATTTGCCTCTAATTCATTAAAATTGATAAATAATTATGGTATAAGCCACATGTTTGTTGGTTCTGGGGCGAGATTCGACGATGTCCTTAGGGGAGAGTTAGAATACTTGCCAGAGCCTCGTTCGTCTGCTAGCAGTTGCATCACGTGTTGTAGAGGATGTTGATCCCTTAAGCACTCTAGCACACTAGTTGTCAACAGTAAGAAAAGGGTATCCGTTCAAAGAACATTATTATTTTCGGCAAAGTCCTCGAAGCCATATGATTGATAATACAATCATCTGATGTATTAGATGAGATGTGACAGTAAGATGTTTTATTTTGTGATATGAATTTTTGCCAAATAAATGATCGATGACAGAATAAGACAAGTATTAGATAACTGCTACAAACGATACAATGTACAAATTTACCTTCTATACTCGCTTACATACTCCAAGAGCAAGTGAACGAGCCGCTGGGGTCAACGCTGACGTGTATTGACCAGAACAGTACATCTCCCCTGGGTACACAATTATCTTTTGTGGGAGATGCAATGCTCCGTTGCCTAAAGTGCGCTAGTGCGACCGTCAAAGTCAAGTAGCATACTAGGAGGTTTCCCGACAATACCACCCCTATTCTATTACGTAGGACAAATAAAAGTTCTGTAAAACGTATATTGTAAAATAAAAAAAAATCTGAAACCAAAAAAAAAAATTACTTACGTAGTTTTCGCAATTAATTTTTAAAATATGCATGAGCTGAAAAGACCTTGAACTGTAAATGGTTCTAGTTTTGCTAAACTATGTAGATGGCGCAACTGTTGACCGGAGTTGCCCTCTCTGACGTAAGGCCATTAAGTTAGCGATCACTAACGATATAATTTGTGTATAAATATTTCTTTGAGCAGAGAAAAAGAACGTAGAAAAGTCATCGTTCAGCCGCCAGTATTTATTTATTTATTTATTCATTATCAGTTTTACAAAATCGATTTACAGTTTGCACTAATACGATATTGCAAGTTACAAATTAGCCTATATTAACACATACAAATCAGGAAAAGAAATACAATATCTAATTATAATAAAGTTTCACAATTTTAAGTACCAATACCATTATTCCAATCATTATTATCATATTAAATATTCTGCGAACCTTTCTAGACAGCGATAACGCGGAGCGACGAATTTCTGTATTAAAATATATTTAGCTTAATTATACGAGTATAAGATAAATAATTCTTAATAAATAGTCAAGCAAGTAAAAAATTACTAACCTCCGAAATTGATTCGTGTATAGGAATAAGATTTATTAATTTGAAATTATAGATCCGCTGCCTTTATAGTCACACTTTATCTCATCTTTAACCATATCTCGTTTTATTGCTAAACTATATAGTTATGGCTCATACGCTTTTAAATGTTATATTTTAAACATTACAGAGTTATAATTACATTAAACCTAAAGTTGTAATGTAATACCCAGATATAAGAATACTATACTAGTTTTAGTTTAGTTTAGTTTTAGTTTTTGTGGATAGCATGTTCGCGAGAACCGAACGTTTTAAACGTTCGTTTCTCTGCCGAACGATAGTGGCCTGGAACGCCCTGCCTGTGCACGTGTTTCCTCCCACATATAATCCTGGGTTCTTTAAGCGGAGCGTGAAGAGGCACATCAGTAGGTCGTCAAGTTGAGGGCCACTCTCAATAGTAATGAGTGCTGTGAGAGTGGCCCACAATCGCTAGACGTCGTCACGACTTTCCACCAGGCGGGCGGCGTCAATTTGGCGAACCAAATATAAAAAAAAAAACTAGTAATAATACCACAGATATAAGAATACTATACTAGTAATAATACCACAGATATAAGAATACTATACTAGTAATAATACCACAGATATAAGAATACTATACTAGTAATAATACCACAGATATAAGAATACTATACTAGTAGTAATACCACAGATATAAGAATACTATACTAGTAATAATACCACAGATATAAGAATACTATACTAGTAATAATACCACAGATATAAGAATACTATACTAGTAGTAATACCACAGATATAAGAATACTCTACTAGTAATAATACCACAGATATAAGAATACTATACTAGTAGTAATACCACAGATATAAGAATACTATACTAGTAGTAATACCACAGATATAAGAATACTATACTAGTAATAATACCACAGATATAAGAATACTATACTAGTAATAATACCACAGATATAAGAATACTATACTAGTAATAATACCACAGATATAAGAATACTATACTAGTAGTAATACCACAGATATAAGAATACTATACTAGTAATAATACCACAGATATAAGAATACTATACTAGTAATAATACCACAGATATAAGAATACTATACTAGTAATAATACCACAGATATAAGAATACTATACTAGTAGTAATACCACAGATATAAGAATACTATACTAGTAATAATACCACAGATATAAGAATACTATACTAGAAGTAATACCACAGATATAAGAATACTATACTAGTAATAATACCACAGATATAAGAATACTATACTAGTAATAATACCACAGATATAAGAATATACTAGTAGTAATACCACAGATATAAGAATACTATACTAGTAATAATACCACAGATATAAGAATACTATACTAGTAGTAATACCACAGATATAAGAATACTATACTAGAAGTAATACCACAGATATAAGAATACTATACTAGTAATAATACCACAGATATAAGAATACTATACTAGTAGTAATACCACAGATATAAGAATACTATACTAGTAATAATACCACAGATATAAGAATACTATACTAGTAGTAATACCACAGATATAAGAATACTATACTAGTAATAATACCACAGATATAAGAATATACTAGTAGTAATACCACAGATATAAGAATACTATACTAGTAATAATACCACAGATATAAGAATATACTAGTAGTAATACCACAGATATAAGAATACTATACTAGTAATAATACCACAGATATAAGAATACTATACTAGTAATAATACCACAGATATAAGAATATACTAGTAGTAATACCACAGATATAAGAATACTATACTAGTAATAATACCACAGATATAAGAATACTATACTAGTAGTAATACCACAGATATAAGAATACTATACTAGTAATAATACCACAGATATAAGAATATACTAGTAGTAATACCACAGATATAAGAATACTATACTAGTAGTAATACCACAGATATAAGAATACTATACTAGTAATAATACCACAGATATAAGAATACTATACTAGTAATAATACCACAGATATAAGAATACTATACTAGTAATAATACCACAGATATAAGAATATACTAGTAGTAATACCACAGATATAAGAATACTATACTAGTAATAATACCACAGATATAAGAATACTATACTAGTAATAATACCACAGATATAAGAATATACTAGTAATAATACCACAGATATAAGAATACTATACTAGTAATAATACCACAGATATAAGAATATACTAGTAGTAATACCACAGATATAAGAATACTATACTAGTAATAATACCACAGATATAAGAATACAATACTAGTAATAATACCACAGATATAAGAATACTATACTAGTAATAATACCACAGATATAAGAATATACTAGTAGTAATACCACAGATATAAGAATACTATACTAGTAATAATACCACAGATATAAGAATACTATAATAGTAGTAATACCACAGATATAAGAATACTATACTAGTAATAATACCACAGATATAAGAATACTATACTAGTAGTAATACCACTGATATAAGAATACTATACTAGTAGTAATACCACTGATATAAGAATACTATACTAGTAGTAATACCACAGATATAAGAATACTATACTATTAGTAATACCACAGATATAAGAATACTATACTAGTAATAATACCACAGATATAAGAATACTATACTAGTAATAATACCACAGATATAAGAATACTATACTAGTAGTAATACCACAGATATAAGAATACTATACTAGTAGTAATACCACAGATATAAGAATACTATACTAGTAGTAATACCACAGATATAAGAATACTATACTAGCAATAATACCACAGATATAAGAATACTATACTAGTAATAATACCACATATATAAGAATACTATACTAGTAATAATACCACAGATATAAGAATACTATACTAGTAATAATACCACAGAAATAAGAATACTATACTAGTAGTAATACCACAGATATAAGAATACTATACTAGTAGTAATACCACAGATATAAGAATACTATACTAGTAGTAATACCACAGATATAAGAATACTATACTAGTAATAATGCCACAGATATAAGAATACTATACTAGTAATAATACCACAGATATAAGAATACTATACTAGTAGTAATACCACAGATATAAGAATACTAAATTAGTAATAATACCACAGATATAAGAATATACTAGTAGTAATACCACAGATATAAGAATACTATACTAGTAATAATACCACAGATATAAGAATATACTAGTAGTAATACCACAGATATAAGAATACTATACTAGTAGTAATACCACAGATATAAGAATACTATACTAGTAATAATACCACAGATATAAGAATACTATACTAGTAGTAATACCACAGATATAAGAATACTATACTAGTAGTAATACCACAGATATAAGAATACTATACTAGTAATAATACCACAGATATAAGAATATACTAGTAGTAATACCACAGATATAAGAATACTATACTAGTAGTAATACCACAGATATAAGAATACTATACTAGTAATAATACCACAGATATAAGAATACTATACTAGTAATAATACCACAGATATAAGAATATACTAGTAGTAATACCACAGATATAAGAATACTATACTAGTAATAATACCACAGATATAAGAATATACTAGTAGTAATACCACAGATATAAGAATACTATACTAGTAGTAATACCACAGATATAAGAATACTATACTAGTAATAATACCACAGATATAAGAATATACTAGTAGTAATACCACAGATATAAGAATACTATACTAGTAATAATACCACAGATATAAGAATATACTAGTAGTAATACCACAGATATAAGAATACTATACTAGTAATAATACCACAGATATAAGAATACTATACTAGTAATAATACCACAGATATAAGAATATACTAGTAGTAATACCACAGATATAAGAATACTATACTAGTAATAATACCACAGATATAAGAATATACTAGTAGTAATACCACAGATATAAGAATACTATACTAGTAATAATACCACAGATATAAGAATACTATACTAGTAATAATACCACAGATATAAGAATACTATACTAGTAATAATACCACAGATATAAGAATATACTAGTAATAATACCACAGATATAAGAATATACTAGTAGTAATACCACAGATATAAGAATACTATACTAGTAATAATACCACAGATATAAGAATACTATACTAGTAATAATACCACAGATATAAGAATACTATACTAGTAATAATACCACAGATATAAGAATACTATACTAGTAATAATACCACAGATATAAGAATACTATACTAGTAATAATACCACAGATATAAGAATACTATACTAGTAATAATACCACAGATATAAGAATATACTAGTAGTAATACCACAGATATAAGAATACTATACTAGTAATAATACCACAGATATAAGAATACTATACTAGTAATAATACCACAGATATAAGAATATACTAGTAGTAATACCACAGATATAAGAATACTATACTAGTAATAATACCACAGATATAAGAATACTATACTAGTAATAATACCACAGATATAAGAATACTATACTAGTAATAATACCACAGATATAAGAATACTATACTAGTAATAATACCACAGATATAAGAATATACTAGTAGTAATACCACAGATATAAGAATACTATACTAGTAGTAATACCACAGATATAAGAATACTATACTAGTAATAATACCACAGATATAAGAATACTATACTAGTAATAATACCACAGATATAAGAATACTATACTAGTAGTAATACCACAGATATAAGAATACTATACTAGTAGTAATACCACAGATATAAGAATACTATACTAGTAATAATACCACAGATATAAGAATACTATACTAGTAGTAATACCACAGATATAAGAATACTATACTAGTAGTAATACCACAGATATAAGAATACTATACTAGTAGTAATACCACAGATATAAGAATACTATACTAGTAGTAATACCACAGATATAAGAATACTATACTAGTAATAATACCACAGATATAAGAATACTATACTAGTAATAATACCACAGATATAAGAATACTATACTAGTAATAATACCACAGATATAAGAATACTATACTAGTAGTAATACCACAGATATAAGAATACTATACTAGTAATAATACCACAGATATAAGAATACTATACTAGTAATAATACTACAGATATAAGAATACTATACTAGTAATAATACCACAGATATAAGAATAGTAATACTGTTACACCTTGTGCACCCAGTCTAGCTGATGTTCTGAAGGAATTGAGGGAGTTTCGTAAAGATTTTGATGCGGTTAAATCGGACATTAATCGAGTCAATGGGGTGGTTCAAGATCTAGCCTCCCATTGGAAAGATGTTACTTCACGATTAGAGGGCATGGAAGATCGTTTAGAAAGTCTAGAACTGGTTACATCTCAAATAAGTTCGTTGCAAAAAGATCTCGGCCTCGCTGGCAGCGCTATTAAGGAACTTCGTAACGTAAACACACAGTTGAAGAAGGATAATGATGCACGGGACCAACATGCAAGAATGAATAATTTAGAAATATCAGGGGTCCCTTTTCACAAGGGAGAAAACCTGGACAGCATATTGTCTACTATCTACACCAAGGTTGGGTTGTCGTATGAGGTAACCGATTTTAACTGTGTTCACCGTGTGCGTCGTTTCGAGCAGAAGAATGCACCCAACCGGCCGCCAGCCATTATCGTACGATATACACGTCAACGCAGTAAGGATCAGCTGTTGGCTGCAGTACGTGCGCGTCGAGGTATTACTACCGTCGATATAGGTATATCAGGCCCCGTTACAAACATTTACATAAGCGATCATTTAACACCGGTGAATAAACTGCTTTTAAGGCGCGCACGAGAAGTGAAGGAAAAACACGGTTATAAGTACCTATGGATTCGTGATTGCAAAATCTTTATGAGAAAAGCGGACACTACTAAGATTAGTCGTATTTCGAGTGATGAAGACTTGTCTAACATAATATGACTGTATTTTAATGTTCTTACTGTGTCTTATTCTTACTGTGTACTAATTTATAACTTTTTACATAACTGTGTAACAGGTACCTACATCTTCATTGTATGTTTTATTATAGGCGAGCGTGAGCGTCATATTGGGTTGTTGCTTGATGAATTGTTCGGTATAGTTATTGATTTTCATAGCTGTTATTCAATTAATAGGATTTTATTATTATTTAATGGCATCTTATGGTTGAAAACGCGCCATTGCTGTTTTTATAGTTTGAAGGTATTTTTGGATAGTATATTTTTGAATCCTCGTAACGATAAAATAAAATTGATTATTAAATTATATTTTACATATTAACATTCTCTCATTTAATGACTATTTATTATCAGAATGTGAGTGGACTAAGGACTAAATCTCACTCTTTTTTAAATAAAGTTTTGCTTGGTAACTATGCCATACTTTGTATAACTGAATCATGGCTAAATAATTACTTTTATAGCTCAGAGTATTTTGACGAAAGGTATGTAGTTTTTCGTAGTGATAGGGATGCCACTGTGGTGGGTGCGGAGAGGGGTGGCGGCGTTATTATTGCTATACGTTCGGAAATGAACCCCGTTCTGCGTCGGGAATGGAGTGCAACAGAGTACTCAGATCATTTATGGGTAAGTATTCCCGTCTTTAAATCTACAAATAACACTTCTGGGCCCATGTTCATACATATCTGCTGCGCATACATACGTCACGGTAACCGTCACGAGATGGAATTAAATTCAATTTTCGACTTGGTGAGTAACCTAATGGTACAGTGCCCGAATGATATATTTTTAATTGTTGGCGATTTTAATGTGACGTACGCGGATTGGTATTGGGATACTGACTCGAGTTCTATGATGATGCGTTCCAGTGGTGATCGGTTGGTGCAATTGACGGCTGATTTCATGAGCTTCACAAACCTAAAGCAGTTTAACTCGTCCTTCAACGTTAATCACAGGTTATTAGATTTAATTTTCTGCAACAAAGAGTGTACTGCAGTGACGTGTAATGATGCTATAACCAAAGAGGATGTGAATCACAAATCTTTAGTCCTTGAGTTGCTACTGGAGACCTATGTACCGTTACCCCAGAGACATATTAGTAGAAAACTTTTTCACAGTGCTGATTTTGATGCGATTCGTGCTGAGATGGCATCCATTGACTGGCACTCTAAGCTACTGACCGTCGCCGGTAGTTCTTGCATGGATTCTATAGTGCATGTTTTTTATGACATTTTGAACGGTATAATTGATAAACATGTTCCGACCCGTAAGATAATTGACACCACTCGATATCCGCCTTGGTATACTGTTCCACTCATTAAATTAGGCAAAGAAAAAAGAAAGTATCATACCAGATGGAAACGATACGGGAATCCCATAGACTACCAAACATTTTCGGCGCTCCGTAAAAGGGAGTCTAGTCTTCAAAATGTCGAGTATCGTAATTATATTAAAATCAGCGAAGATAACATTAAAAAATGCCGCAAACTATTCTGGCGATACGTTAAGTCAAGGTTGCCATCTGGTCACATCCCTCAAACAGTAACATTTGGTGGGCGTGTTTCCGACAGCGGCGAGGACACCTGTAATTTATTTAATGAATATTTTAATTCCGTGTTTGTTCACAGCGCACCGCGACCAATTGTTTGCGATCTCAACTGTCCGCCCTTAAACTCTCCAGTCGATCTTAATTCTTTGAGCATCTCCTTGGAAGCTATTCGAAAAGAGCTTAAAGGGATCGACATACATAAGGGAGCAGGGCCCGATGGTATACATCCTATATTTATTCGTGGCTGCGCCAATCAATTAACGTTGCCATTGCATATTATATACAACGGGTCTTTGAAGTCGGGTGTATTTCCATCAGTGTGGAAACGGGCTTTCATTACCCCTATTCCTAAAAATGATAAAAGGAGTGACGTGTCCCAATATCGACCTATATCTAAGACTAACTTATTCGGTAAAATTCTGGAAAAGATAGTGACTTGCTCGCTGGCGGATACACTGAAAAATCATATATCTCCTAACCAACATGGTTTCTGTAGGGGACGTTCTGTTGAGTCTAACATGCTTACTTTTACCAACTTTGTAGTGGATGCTATGGACAACAAATTACAGGTAGACGTCGTGTATACTGATTTTTCTAAGGCTTTTGATAAAATTAATCATGATCTACTCATAGAGAAGCTATGGACCATCGGTATACATGGCGATCTGCTCCGTTGGATTAATTCTTATATCAAGAACCGTTCTCAAGCTGTTTCTATAAAGGGATATGTCTCACGTTTCCTGGAAATCCAATCGGGAATTCCCCAGGGATCGCATGCTGGGCCTTTGTTTTTTATTTTGTACATAAATGATATAGGTAAATTCATACATAATTCAAACTTTTTGTTGTATGCTGATGATGCAAAATTCTTCACGACAGTTGCAACCAGCCATGACCAACAACAGCTGCAATCAGATTTAGAACGATTATCGGAGTATTGCTCATTAAATCAACTGTACTTAAATCTAGAAAAATGCTCAGTTATAACGTATACCCGTAAACACAACCCTGAAGTCTACGATTATAAAATTAATGGTACTTTACTGAGTCGAGTCACATCGGTACGCGACCTGGGTATAGTTATGGATTCCAACTTATCGTATAACTTACATATAGACAGCATTGTTAATAGAGCATTCCGTCAACTTGGATTCATACTAAGGATCTCTAAACCTTTTAAGAATATACTAGTAATAATACCACAGATATAAGAATACTATACTAGTAATAATACCACAGATATAAGAATACTATACTAGTAATAATACCACAGATATAAGAATACTATACTAGTAATAATACCACAGATATAAGAATACTATACTAGTAATAATACCACAGATATAAGAATACTATACTAGTAATAATACCACAGATATAAGAATACTATACTAGTAATAATACCACAGATATAAGAATACTATACTAGTAATAATACCACAGATATAAGAATATACTAGTAATAATACCACAGATATAAGAATATACTAGTAGTAATACCACAGATATAAGAATACTATACTAGTAATAATACCACAGATATAAGAATACTATACTAGTAATAATACCACAGATATAAGAATATACTAGTAATAATACCACAGATATAAGAATACTATACTAGTAATAATACCACAGATATAAGAATACTATACTAGTAATAATACCACAGATATAAGAATATACTAGTAATAATACCACAGATATAAGAATATACTAGTAGTAATACCACAGATATAAGAATACTATACTAGTAATAATACCACAGATATAAGAATACTATACTAGTAATAATACCACAGATATAAGAATACTATACTAGTAATAATACCACAGATATAAGAATACTATACTAGTAATAATACCACAGATATAAGAATACTATACTAGTAATAATACCACAGATATAAGAATACTATACTAGTAATAATACCACAGATATAAGAATACTATACTAGTAATAATACCACAGATATAAGAATACTATACTAGTAATAATACCACAGATATAAGAATATACTAGTAGTAATACCACAGATATAAGAATACTATACTAGTAATAATACCACAGATATAAGAATATACTAGTAGTAATACCACAGATATAAGAATACTATACTAGTAATAATACCACAGATATAAGAATACTATACTAGTAATAATACCACAGATATAAGAATATACTAGTAGTAATACCACAGATATAAGAATACTATACTAGTAATAATACCACAGATATAAGAATACTATACTAGTAATAATACCACAGATATAAGAATACTATACTAGTAATAATACCACAGATATAAGAATATACTAGTAGTAATACCACAGATATAAGAATACTATACTAGTAATAATACCACAGATATAAGAATACTATACTAGTAATAATACCACAGATATAAGAATATACTAGTAGTAATACCACAGATATAAGAATACTATACTAGTAATAATACCACAGATATAAGAATACTATACTATACTGGTAATTCTATGTACAGTACATTAAACTTAAAGTTGTAATGTAATTCAGTAATATTAAGTTTACCTTTATAGCTACGAATAAAATATATCAGTAATAGTATAAGAAAACTCACTGCTTTCAAATACAAAAATATATTAATTTGGTAATTACTCCTCTAAACTTAAGACAAACGGGTCTTTTACGCGATTATTGAGATACCTACTATGTCGCGCCGCACCACGCCATAGGTTTTGACGGGTTGAACGACATTGGTCAAATCTGATATTCGTCAAATCGGCATTTCGTCCAATGTGACAATGGTCAAAGCTGTAGTTCATCAAATCGTCTGTTTGTCCAATTATGAAATTTGCCAAATACGCTATTGGTCAAGTCTATGTACTGTCGGTGAAAACATGCATTTTGAATTACATAATTTGTAAGAACTTACAAAAGGAGAATGCCAAAAATATAGGTACCCAAATTATGACCATTTTTAAATATTTTTGGGAAAAATGTAACATGGTGTGTAGACAAATTATTCTGTACAAACTGTTTTATTTATACGCATATTAATATATAATAAATATTAATATTATAAATAATATGGGTTAAGTAAAATGTAGTAAAAAAGAATTGAAATATTCTGAGGTTTAATTTGGATCAATTGTTACCTCCTTTGTATGTTTGAGGTATAGAAATAGCATTAAATACGGATTTGATTTTTGTAGATGGCACTTTAAGAACCGTACCGCGGCCTATTTTTCAACTTTTATCAGTACAAGTAGACGTGGGCAGTACAAGAGCAAGCACCAATAATATTCCCATATTTTTTGCCTCATGCCTAATAAAACTCAGCAAACCTATGAGAGAGTATTCTCAGTTTTGCGTTTCCAATTCAAGCTTGATGTGCATTTTCTAAAATGTGATTACGAAATGGCAATAATTAACGCAGCAAAAAGCATTTTCCCTGATGTGCTTGCCAAAGGTTGCTGTTCCATTTTAACCAAACAATTTATAAAAAAGCAAAAGCACTTATGGGATGATGACTGACGACAATCTGAAAAAAATTGTTAGACTAACTACGAATCTAGCGTTACTGCCCTATCAGTATATTCCTGAAGGATAAGCTAACCTGTACTTGAGATAATGCCAGAAAATTATGGCAGGGCGGAAAATTTTCAAAAATATTTTACTGAGCAATGGCAAAACAGGATTTCTCAGGACATGTGGTGTTGTGCAAATGAACGCCATCGTACTACTAATGCGATCGGATCGAGGGCTATCCATAGAGGGCTCAACCATCATTAGAGCATAAGCAGTTCTCGAGAGCTAAGGGGGGCATTCCCCATTTTTATAAATAGATATACATACCTCTTTATTACCCGACATAATGTGTACAAAACGCGAAAGTTTAAAAAAGTATTTAGTCATCTAAAATTCAGTGTTTAAATATCGTTGTACATGATACACTGGTACCCTTCTTTACTAATGTATCCTACTATACTAACAGTGTATGCTAATATGTTAAGAGAAGGAAAACTCGACACAAAACCTTGTACAGGGCATCATTGAAGTCTATACCCAGCAGAAGGCTTCAAAAGCTAAAGTAAAAGAAAGAAAAAACGTTTAAATAAGTAAATATAGATACATGACTGCCTCGGTGGCTCAGTGGTATGAGTATGCGACTGCCGCCCCTGAGGTCCCAGGTTCGATACCGGGTCGATTCAAATTATTTGTGTGATCCACAAATGTTTGTTTCGGAGTTTGGGTATTTTCTATGTATAATATGTATGTATTTGGAAATATATAAGTATGTTTATCAGTCGTCTAGATCCCATAACACAAGCTTATATTAGCTTAATTTGGGCTAGATGATGTTGTGTGAGAATGTCCAAAAATATTTATTATTTATTTATTATTATAACAGTGATTTTTGCATTGGGCATATACATGGACAATGCTTTTTCTTGACAATGCGTTTCGCTGACATATCTTTTACTGTCCAAGCAGTCCGCCTCTAGAACGCTCTTCCGTTACATGTAAGGCGTGCACAGACACTTGGAACGTTCAAACTTTTGACTAAAGAATATTATCTTTCGATCTGTAGCTAGAACTGTACTTATTTTATATATTGTATTCATATTTTTGTATTTAAGAATTATAGGTAAGTAGGTTACTATGTAATTATTTTATTCATCGGATTTTTCGCAAACCATTCTTTCTCTCATCTTTTTTTTTTTTTCTCCCCACCTTTGTTTTATCTATTAATAAGTTATTTATATATTGTACACTACCCACATTATATCGTATATATCTCTCTCCATCCAAAGGTTGCCTGGAAGAGATCGCTTATTAGCGATAAGGCCGCCCTTTGTACATTAGTTTTAAGGCTAATTTAATATGTTATAGTTACTATTTATTGCTTGTGTACGATGTACAATAAAGAGTACTTATCTTATCTTAATTTTTTTTTCAACTCCGCGATACCGCGGTCACTCCCATGCCCATTGCTGCGGGCGTCTCTGGTGACACTAAGGTATTTCCAGTGGCGCCCGGCGGACTTTGGCCACGCATGTAGCCTCTTCGGGGGTTTGGTCGGAATGAAAATCCCGCGTCGTAGGGGTTGGGTTATATCCCGCGTCGGTGAGTGAATCTGGTTGCGTGCTGTGGGGCAAGGGCCCCGGAGCACACAACCCTTCTAGCCTGCTTCTGTAAGGACGGCGGGTAGCTATCCCGCCGTCCTCAGGTCCCGATCATGGAGGTCGATGGTCCTGGGCGTAGATGAGCCTGCGATGCCCTGGCCGCTGACTGCGGAACTAAGCAGGGAGGGTACGCTCCCTCTCCCTCTCGGTCGCCTCCTTCGCGAGCATGACTTGCTCGCAGAAGGACACGGTCGCATTCCACCTACTCGCGCTGGAGACGATGTCTTGGAGCATGGTTTCCAGCGAGAGGATATCCACGCCCAGACCCACTACAAGGTCCCGGCGCTGACTCGCCCACGCTGTGCACTCCACCAACGTGTGGAGTGCGGTGTCGTCGTCGGAAACCTCGCAGTGTTGACACCGGGGTGTGACCTCCCGATGGATGCGAAACAGATAGCTACCGAAGCATCCATGCCCGGTAACGATCTGCGTCGCACGATACGTGAGGTCACCATGCCGCCTTTGCAGCCACTCGTCCATGATCGGTCTCACCGCCGCGATGACGGTGGTTCCCCACTTTGGTTGCTCAAGTCGCACCATACAAGTCTCCATGAGATCCTGGCGGAGTTGGGACCGCTGGTCCTCGATTTCTCGAGTCGCAGGCCTGTGGTCCCTCTCCAGCGCCTCCTTGTGCCATTGAAACCATGACGCAAGGGCTCTCGCTTCCAGGTCCCATGGAGGGGTCCCGGCTAAGAGACATGCAGCCTCTCCGGAGATCGTGCGGTACCCCCGTATGGTTTTAACGGCCAAGGTTCGCAGAGGTCTGTTTAACAGAGTCGCGTTCACCCTGACCACCAATCTATCCGCCTTACTCCGCACGATCCCCAGGTACAGTCTCCTGCAAGAGGCGTTGGGTCCCTTTGAGTCGCGAAAGCGCGACTGATGCCCACGTCACTTTAGGGACCAAACTTCGGAAATGAGGTCCGAAGTTCCATCGGCTATCAAGTACGATCCCTAGGTACTTCATCGAGGGCTTGATGCCGATGCTAACGCCTCCCACATAAATATAAATAAATAAATATTTTGGACATTCTCACACAACGTCATCTAGCCCAAACTAAGCTATAAGCTTGTGCTATGGGATCTAGACAACTGATAACATACTTATATATTTCTAAATACATACATATTATACACAGATAACACCCATACTCCGTAACAAACATTTGTGGATCACACAAATAATTTGATTCGACCCGGAATCGAACCTGAGACCTCAAGGCCGGCAGTCGTATACTCATACCACTGCGCCACCGAGGCAGTCAACACAACACATCTATGCTGGAACCTTCAGGTGTACCGTTCCGAGGTCTGTGAAAGCACAGAACCTCGGACTTGTGCAAGGCCACCCATAACAGTGATAATGTAACTTAAAAGTGCTCAACTTTTAATCCAATTAATCCGACTCATCCAACTAGGATCACTGCACCCGGTTACTCGTTAACTGGTTAATTACAATTTTAGGTTATAACCATCGCAGTAAACCACAGCTCGTCTGTGTTTGACAGATGTCAAACACTTTAAGTGATGAACCATTAAGTTTAATCAAGAACGAAATGTAGGGCACCAGTCAATCAAATGATGCTCCACAACCCGGCGATTAAATAAATCAGGCGTCATTTTCCCTCAACTTCGTCCATCTCCCTTCTACTTCCCCTATTTTATTGTTTTCTTAATCAACTGTATTATTTATAGCAGGAATTGGGGACTGGTGGCTTGATGAAATTTATTTTAGGGTAGGTATTTAATTTAATTTGAATAGCGACAAAATTGTAAGTTTTTGTTTGCATGTCAGTGAACTTGATAACCAAAATAAATTTACACTACTCGTGTAAAGTAAAAAAAAATATTTTGGAATAAGATCAATCACCACTTTACTATAAAACAAACTCTTCCACCACGGCTATCTGTTTGCGATAAACTCAAAAATCTGTGAATCGATTTCTTTCTTTTTTCATTAATTAGATTGGTTTTCGACGAGCAAAGCCGCAACCGTCCGCTAGTAAATAAATATTCCAGACAGACATACATACCTTATTGTCACCTCACCAACTAGTAATGTCTGTCACACGCTGATTAATTCAAGGTTTTCCCTCCGAGACAAATCATTTTAACATCCACACGTAGTGAACAAATCCAATGAGTGGCTGTGAGTTTTTATTGCCAGGTTTTTCCTCATTGGTTTTACTTATTGCCTTACGAATAGTAAATGTAGAAGCAATAATCTTGGTTTATCATACTAATATTATAAAGGTGAAAGTTTGTATGGATGGATGTTTGTATCTTTGTTCCCCTTCTGCACGAAAACTACTAAACAGATTTTAATGAAACTCGACAATAATGTAGTTTATTTATCAGACGTACGTTCATAAGCGTTACTTTGCGATGTACATAAATAAATATTATTTTTATATGGTGGATTGAAAAGTAGTCGGCCTAACACTGATCCATTTAGTTCTAAAAATCAAATCTACCCACATTATTTAGTTCAGTTCAGACCTGTTAACTTTGTGAAGTTTGATATGTGTGCAATAATTAGTTTTAATATTATAAATTTATTAACAAAGCAATCTGACATCATTTCCGCAAATGGAGCAAATCGAGCAGCGTGCCGTCATTAAGTACCTCCATAAGAAGGGGCTGTCATCAAAAGCCATCCATAATGATATGGTCAGTACATTAGGGGATTACGCTCTTTCATATTCATCCGTCAAAAAATGGATAGCAGAATTCAAGCGTGGTAGAGAGAGTGTGAAAGACGAACCCCGCTCTGGAAGGCCTTCGACGTCCACTACTGACAAAAATGTTAAAAAAATACTCGACTTAATTATGGGAGACCGCAGATTGAAAATTAAAGAGATAGCCGAGATTATAGGCATATCTTATGAACGTACTCAAAACATAATAGTCAATGTGTTGGATTTCCACAAGGTGTCTGCGAGGTGGGTTCCGCGACTGCTTTCAGTTGAGCAAAAAAGGATGCGATTGACTATTGCACGCGACTGTTTGGAGTTATTTGAAGCTGATGAATGTAATTTTTTGTATCGTGTTGTTACTATGGATGAAACATGGGTTCATTACTGTACACCGGAAACCAAACAACAATCAAACTGTGTAAAAGCCCTGGTTCACCACCCCCCAAAAAGGCTAAGTCGATTTTGTCGGCAAGTAAGGTGATGGCTTCAGTATTCTGGGACTCGAAGGGTGTGATTATGGTTGATTATCTTGAAATGGGTCAGACTATAAACTACGAGAGGAAATAAAAGAAAAACGTCCAGTAATGATCAGAAGAAAAGACCTGTTTCATCAAGATAACGCTCGTGTTCACACGTCTGTCCAATCAATGGCAGAAATTCACAACTGTGACTTTGAACTATTACCGCATCCACCTTATTCACCTGATCAGTCCAGTCAGACTTTTTTCTGTTCCCTAACCTAAAATAGCATTGGGAGGTCAAAGATTTTTGACAAATGACGAGGTCAAAGCAGCAGTAGACGAATATTTTGACTCTAAGGAAGATTCTTTTTTTTTCAACGGGCTATATGCTTGGAAGGGAAGATGGCAAAAGTGCATTGAACTTGATGGTGATTACGTTGAAAAATAAAAATATTTTCATTTATTATGTATTTATTTTCTTGGTTAGGCCGATTACTTTTCAATCCACCATGATATTTTGTAGTCCCCTACAACAAAATTTAAAAAAATCGAATCAAATATTTTTGTGATTCACAAATGTTTGTTTCGGAGTTTGTTTATGTTTATCAGTTATCTAGATCCCATAGCACAAGCTTATAGCTAGTTTGGGCTAGATGACGTTGTATGAGACTATCCAAAAATATAGGTGTAATTATTATTTCCAATACTAAAAACAAAACATCGTTTACATTGTTTGTAAAACAAGCATTTCTTCATCATTTCAGTACATTCATTTTGATTGTTTACTCACAGGAGGATACCTCGAATGCTCCGATTTACGTGACTTACGACCTTTCTAAATAACTTGCAGCCCTCGCACTGTTTCTAAACGTGACCAGCATCCCTTCTCACTGGATATTTTCATAGTAAATGTTTGAAAATAAAACAACATTTAGTAAGATAACAGCCAGTGGATTGGTATCTGTGTATCTTGATTTATGACCAACAAAATGTGGGCTCAACAGAAAAAGTCTACCGAAAGCAATCTATGAGAATCTCCACATCAAATATAGATAATAGAATCTGGAGAAGAAGGTTATGCAACATCTGGACTGGCCTCTTAGGATGGGTGACCAATAGTGACCGTGTCCTAAAACATTGAGACCCCTTCCGTGCCTCGGAGAGCACGTGAAGCTGTCGGTCCTGGTTGTCATACGAACATCTATCATAGGTATTCGTAACTGGGCCATAACGGCAGTCGTTACGGGTAGTTGAAACCCTAAAAATCATAATTCGACTGGTCTGACTATAGAACTTCGATCCGGAATTGAACCTGGGACCTCAGGGATGGCAGTCGCATACATATACTACTACGCCACTGAGGCAATCAAGTAAGGTAAAAAAAACTAAGAAACGAACGAATAAAAATAATATATTATACGTATTTTTGCGAAAGAAAAAAATACGAGGACAAACTCAAGTTACACATTCACAAACATCATTTTAGTAAATTACACATCTCAAACTACACATTGTTAAAGGAAAGAACACAGATAAAAGCAATGATATTTATCTAATTACGAGCTCGTGATAAAGGAGCTTGAGGAAGTGTGTAACTGAGAAAATATAGGAGAGTGGGGTAGATTTTACTAAAGTTATTGGCCTCTGTGAACATAGCCACCGTGTCTGCGATACAGTTCGTAATTTTGCCAGTATCAAAGAAAATCCTGCATGTTTCAAACAAAAAAAAAAATTCAGAATACAACAATAACAAGACCGATTGATGGAATGAAGAAACCTAGAATTTAATTTTAAGATGGTACTTTAGTTGTTCATAGTGTATTTAGGTTATTTTATGATTAATGGTAGGTTATCCGGGGGCCACTGGAAATACCTTCTGCGTGTGAGCCACATCCGTTGCCGGTCGTCTCTGCCCGGCCGAAACGGAAGCGGCCTTGGAACGCGGAATTAAAAAAAGGAAAAATGGTAGGTTATAAAAAAAAATTGTCAGGCAACCTACGCGTTTGTGTTTCTACTACCTACCCGAAACAAATAATTATAGATTATTTTTCTATCTAAATATCTGAGACCCAAGTCATCCACTCCAAGCGGTTCACCTGCTGACAGTCGATTGGTGCCCCAAAACGGCAATAGGCAACGTGGGACCAAAACAGTGAGTGGCGAAATGTAGGCGTTATAAATGTCTCTGTCTACCCCGGCGATAAAGACATGGTTTTGTGTGTTTAAATTTCGATAAAGAACTGCGCATGTTACGCGCAGGCTCTCGCTCCAAGCTTGGAGCGGTCAAAAAGTTTAATGATATCTGTAGAGAATCGGATGCTGTGCCGCAGTTGTAAGTCGACCGTGCGTCATCCGCACGTTAAGGGTTACCTCGGGATTTTTCGTGAAAAAGCTCAAGTTGTCGAAATTTATCAGTGACTTCGTTAGCTCAAGGCTTTGTGTTTCGAAAATCGTAATGGAAAAACTTCGTGAAAAACGTCTCATTTAAAAAGTGAAATGTAAAGTGAAATTAAAAATCGGTAGTGCTATAGAAATAATAATTTGTTTCCAATATGACTGTACTTATTGTTTTTGGATTTTTACTTGGTAAGTAGCTCTTAGTAGTAATACATTTTTACTGATATAAAAATGTAAGCATTGATAAAATATTTTTTTTAAATATTTGATCAGTGACTGTAGGTACCGGCCCTTATTTTCTCAATCGTGATAGTCGATTAATTTTTATAGTATAATGTATTCTTAATATTATTATGCTACGGCTAAATTATAAGGCGAAAATTCCTGTCGTTGGCGCGCTAAAAAACTTAATGTTCGGTCTACGATGAAGACCTTGGCCACATTATTGCAATGTCGAGATAATCTAGAAAATCGTAAATTAATTTTTTTTGTCTATTCGCCGAATTACGGGCAGGATTTAGTATTTCGACCATACCGCCGCGCCCGCGCCGTCAAGAATTAATATTGGGGATGTTTCATGGGCCTCACGATTACCCTAAACGTAGCAAAAGGCGTTGGTGGATGTTATCTATTCATATATCTTATGACTCATTTCATAATTTTGTATGAATTCTAAGATTCTCCCATTAGGTACTCCAGTTTAAAAGATTTCCGCGCCAAAAATGGCGGTGAACGCACTCCAATGATGGAAAATTTGATTTATTTTTGTTTTGTGTTAATTCTACACAATGTGAAACAACTGAAGAGTTGGCAGTATGGACATCAATTGATCTTCACCTGTCCCAATCAACGTGTCACCAACCGCAAGAACTTTTGTCGCGATAAAACCTTTTGATATGCGGCAATTTACCGACAGCGCAGCGAAGTGCATTCATTTGCGCGATGTTGATTCGCGACAAGACGAACTGTTTGGCCAGACGTGTCGCGACAGCGAGAAACTTCGCGTTACCGCGACAGTGTGGCCGTAGCATTATTGAGAAGTAGGTCCAGTCAATTTCTACAAGAGTTTGATAAAATGACAGTTTGTGAATTAGACTGGGGGAGATTGTATTTCGGGTTGATGGTATTCTTGGCATATTGGAACTTTACCATGAAGATCATACATAAATACCTATTTATGTATGATCTTCATGGTAGAGTAGAGCATAATAAAACACGTCAAACATTGACACACACACTGACCTTTAAATTACAGGAATGGAACTAAATAATTACGATTGATTGGGATTAAAACAGAAATGACCACATGGGATGCAGTAGCTTTCAATAAAAAAAAACTCAAAAACGGTTCACCCACAAAGATATGAGGTAATAAACCTCCTGAATTGAGAACCTCCTCCTTTGTTTGAAGTGGGTTAAAAATCACGTGTCTTTCCCTAATTACCGTGAAGTGAAACATCCGTTTCATGAAGATAATGTTTGGCCATATTATCTGTAATATTATGAAGTATTCGATAAGCTGACCTCAACAACAATCTAATGCCTATTTCTTTTTTCTCACTTCCGCTCTCACGTCCGTTGCTTGGCGTCTCTGGCTCGCTCGCAGAAGATATTTCCAATGGCGTGCCTTTCTCCAAACTAATGTAGACCAATTTGTAAGATAGCTGACAAGTTTATAGAAGTTTACTGAACAAAAGCCACGACTCCATGTTCTAAAGACTCATCATTCACCGAGCCTTTTCCCAACTCAGTTGGGCTCGGCTTTCCAGTCTAACTGCGAACGGCTGAACTTCGATATTTTCCGTGAAGCGACTGCCATCTGACCTCCACAACCATGGGCGATATCGAAATTCTGTAGTAAGACCTGTCGGATTTTTGATTTAGGGCTCCAACTACCCCTAAAGACTGCCATAGGTGGTCGTATGACAACCGGGACCGACGGCTTAACGTGCTCTCCGAGACACGGTTCTATGGACTAACTAAGTACCTATATTGAGCTGAGAGTTATTGATGGGTAATAAATAACTACTTAGTGTAGTTTTAAGGAGGTAAATTAAGAAATATGGAGCCAATTCGTTTCTGGTGTGTTAATAAAGATATATTTTTAAATCAGTAAAACGACTAGCTAGCTATATCAGGCCTATGTCACTCGCCTAACAATTGCAAAAAATACGTGACGTCAGCGACAACTTGAAGTTGTAAATCAGTAAGGGTTGTCTCTTGTTTGTGATACGGCATTGACCATAGAGTTGATATTGAGGGATTAACGTCATAATTATTGGTCAAATTATGCTGGTACTTTCCTGACAACCCTAACGTTCGAATAATGTTCTCTGTAAACAAAAGAATGTGCTTTAATTAACGTCGGAGTGCAAGTTCTGTGTGTAAGTACTATTCCCTATTCTGTGGCTATATAGCTATATAGGTGATCGGGAAATAGAAAACTATTTCACGTGGGCGAAGCCGTGAGTATTTACTAGTATATATTTATTTTTATAAATTTGACGGCTGCTTATATATGAAGCCAATCTGTCTTTCGTATATAGCCGTAGCCGTCGCTACTCCAGCTGCGATATTTAGTGGTAGGTATGTCACATTTGTCCTGGCTGTTATTGTATAATTACAATATAAATAAATAATAAATAAATTTGTTGGTACAATATTCATACAACGCCATCTAATCTCAAACTAAGCAGAGCTTGTGATATGAGTACCAGATAAACTGATATAAATACTTATATGCATTTTTTTTTAAATTACATACATATTATACATAGGAAACACCCAGACTTCGGTACAAACGTATGGGTCATCACACAAAGTTTGTCCCGACCGGGAATCGAACCCGAGACTCCGGCGTTGAAAGCGGGTACAATACTGACTACGTCATCGAAGCAGTCAGTAGAACTTCACTTGGGTGAGTTCGTTAAATTTAGTAATTATACTCAGGCTGGGACTCAACGACGGAACTCAACTGGGACATCAATAATGTAGATGTTTGATGTTGAGTTTTAGTTTGAATTACAGGTCTTTATAAATTTTCTAAAGTGCCCGGTAACGGTAATAGGCTTGCCCCTTATTACGCAAAGTGGGTGTGTAATGCACCTCTGCCTACCCCTTCTGAGGTAGGTATAGGATTGATGTAGGTATGACTGTCTGTCTGAAATGAATGACTAAACAAACAAACTTAGATCAAGACTTGATCTAATTTTGTTTGTGTTAAATAAGTCTTCTCATACTTATAATATTTACAAATATGCGTTGAAACATTTCTCAGTCCGAACCAGTCCGAGGCGCCCAAGACTTTAATTGGCTGTGCCATAGCGGCTGGCACGTAAGATTTTGTTGCCTTTAATCAACGTTTCATAGCAAGGCAACGGGTTTCAATTTTTTACAATATAGCTGCTACTTTTTATTAATATCATTCGGCCATTTTGGACATACCCCATTACATGTGTGCCCGGTGACGGCAATAGGCTTGCCCCCTATTACGTGGGACTAAAAATACTTACAAATTGTGGGTGTGTAATGCACCTCTGCCTACCCCTTCGGGGATATAGGCGTGATATGTGAGTGTGACAACAAAATTAAAAAGCAACGGTTAGGAGTGTGTAGGATTGACCTACACTACATATCATGCGTAGAGGGTTCAGCAACAACTCCACTTATCCACTCAAGGACATTCAATGATAGTCATAACCCATATTTGATGTATTGAACATTTATTTTGTGTGATATTGATAAGGTTATCCACCGAGCCTTTACCCAACACAGTTGAGGTCGGCTTTTCAGTCTAACTACGATTGGGCTGAACTTCGATATTTTCAGTGAAGCGACTGCTTTCTGACCTCCACAAGGTAAGGTAATCCACAACGCGCTCGATATCGAGGAAGTTCTGTAGTTAGACCGGTTGGATTTTTGTTTTAGGGCTCTAACTACCCATAACAACTGTCTTAGATGTTGGTTTAACAGCCGGGGCCGATGGCTTAACGTTCACTCTGAGGCATGAAGGGGTCTCAATGTCTTACGAACACCCATCCTAAGACCGGCCTGGCTAGATGTTGCTTAACCTTTGCAATATGTTAACTTAGTAATTACCACTAGACCTGATTTGTGTGATAAGGTATAAGTTGATAATGTTGTACCTACTATTACCATAGCTACGTTGTATGCCATAAAACATGGCAATAGAAACTTTATAGATATACTAGTGAACGCTCGCGACTTCGTCCACGTGGTTTGAGTAACATTTTTGTTGCTACTCCGCCCCTATTGGTTGTGGCGTGATGTTGTAGTGCCCATATTACTTGCTAATAATGTAACTTTATATAGGCGAAAGAATTTTTTTAATACTTTCTGTAGTTAACGCCTAGTTATGAGAATATAAATGACTTTTTTAATAAACTGTAATACGGTTTGATTGTAATATATTTTATAATGATTATAAACTACTTAGCTGATCGCCGCAGCTCCGCCCGCGTGATTTAGTTTACTCGGTCCCGGTTCCCAACCAAATTTGGTATGCTCAATCATGAAAATAGAGCATAAAAAAAAATTAAGAAAATTTTCTCCGCTCAACATTTGCAGTTAGATTAGTAGCATTGCATACCTAGTAATAGTAGTATGGATAATTTCGGACCTTCTCACACCACGTCATCTACCCCTTACAGTAAACTATTCTTATATCTATGCCCAAACTAAGCTATAAGCCTGTGCTGTGGGACTTATAATATTTCTAATAATAGGTTTACATAGAAAACACCCGAGCTCCAAAATAAACATTTGTGGATCACACATATATTTGATTCGACCCGGGAATGAAGTCGAGACCACTTGAGAAACCTCCCTGTTGGTGTAAAACAAACATTGTTTTATTATATTCTTCCTTGTTGTAAATTTGTAAATATTTTTTGGAATTAATAAATTATACTGAGTAGACATTTTGATAATGAGCATGGCGAATAAATAATTTGCATGTTTTCTTATAAACGGAAGAAAATTCAACAAGATTTCAAGATTCAGGTAAACGTATGAAATTTATTTCAAGAGTTTTTTAAAAACAATTTTTTCTTCCGAATTATCTTTAACGGGGCTTAGACTGAAGCAAAATTATACTTCAAAAAGAAAATGTTGACATTATATACCTTTAAAAAAATCTAAATAAAGATACTTAAATATAAAACTCCTAAACACGACTTTCAAGTTTATTTTTTCTTACGTAGATAATATTAAATTTTAATATTATAAGGTAATCTTTATAAAAGAGGTGTGGCGAAAACAATAACGTTTCAGCAAAAATCATGTGAAAATGTACAAGTTGTTTATTTAATCTGCGTAGCAATTACTTCCATTAGTATAGATAAATCCTCACCCCCATATCCCAGAAGGGGTAGGCAGAGGTGCATTACACACCCACAATTTGCCAGTATTTTAGTCCCACGTAATAGGGGGCAAGCCTATTGTCGTCACCGGGCACATTTATAATGGATTATGTCCAAAATGGCCGAATGAATCTAGTAAAAAGTAGCAGCTATATTTGAAAATAAATTCAAACCCGTTGCCTCGTGATGAAATGTTAATTAAAGGCAACAAAATCTTACATGCCAGGCGCTATGGCACATCCAATTAAAGTCCTAGGCGTCTCGGACTAATACTACTACTTCTACTACTTTAAACAATGTAAAATAAATAACTACAAAATTAGACTATGTACCTAACCAACAATTCCTGTAGTCTGAGTTCTAAGGTTATAAGCCTTAATGTAGTGTTCCGAAGTTCAAATTATTACTTAGGTCACTCAAGATTAGGAATCAGACTTAATTAGAATTAAGGCATACGTCCTACTGCTTTTTGTTGATTGCAAAATGTATGTTATTGTGTAGTAAATTGGTTTTCGAAGTTTTAAGTCACTAAAGGTTAAAATGCTTCGTTGAGATGTTTGCATAAACATACATATCTACATGAAACGTGCGAAAAACACAACCTGCCTTGGCAGTTGAGCAAAAATAAACACGTTTATGGGCATAATATGGCCGCCGAACCGAGTGGTTGCTGAGTGGAATAGTTTGCCCGAACATGTCATAAAAGCACCCACTGTTAATGCTTTCAAGAACCGACTTGACATTGTCTTCATCCAGGGATACACACGCATCAGTAGCTCAATGAGCTGCTAGTATGGTTTAATAAATAATAAATAATAGTAATAATAATCAATTTGGCCGTATTTATTACCTCTGTCTATTTCCTACTATATAATACTATCTACATTTTACAGTAGCAAAGATTAATTTAGAACAAACACTAAATTGGTTGATCTCATACAACAGTAGGTTTCAAGTTAATATTGTTACCAAAGCTCATGAGTTCCCGTAGCACACCAAGTTGGAAGTTAGTTAAGCCTTTTGCGAAACTAGTCATCCGAGGACGTGATTTTAAACAGATTGAACCATTGTCTGTGAAAGTGTATGTTCTAATTTTGTAGTAAATAATGTAGACTTTGAGATCACGTTAAACCGTCGCTGTCGGTTTCGGTCGCCATACGAACATCTATGGCATTCGTTACAGGTAGTTATATAGAACCCTAATTCAATTCAAGCCAATTAACTATTCAAAAATTTATCTTCTCGACACTTCTCAAGACCAGAAGGTTGGTTACCATTTGGCACAAAGAGTTAGCATTGCCATACAACATGGTAATGCTTTTAGCCTTTTCGGAACATTGCCAGTCGGCGACGAGGCGCAGGAGTTCTTTGACGCATGTTAGGATTTAAATGTAATTTTAGTAGGTAGTATTTAGTACCTACACATTTAGTTAGTTTGAATTGTATTGTTTTATTATGTATATTGTATAATTTTATAATTATAAATAAAATAAGGAAGGCTTAAAACCTACAAGAAAACCAATTAAACTATTTCTTTTATGTTTCGACGTTTCTCATAAGTCATAAATAACTTTTGAATGGGTGAACATGATTCGATTTTTTTTAAATTGATAGCTAGTGCTGCTTTCTGTGTGATATTCTTTATATTTGGTTCTATTCCAATAATTAGGTATTTGGTCCCATTCTGGTTGGGAATTTGAAGTCGGTTATTATTGCTAATATTATTAACAGCTTATCTCCGTATTATGTTTACAGCAGTTAAACATAAAAACCGGCCAAGTGCCAGTCGGACTCGCGCATAAATGGTTCCGTATCAAAACGGCAAAAAAAAAAAAAAGTTTTTTGTATGGGAAGCCCCCTTAAATATTTATTATATTGATTTTAGTATTTGTTGTTATAGAGGCAATAGAAAGAAATACTTCCCACCAAAACATTGTAAGGCTAAGGCTAATCGAGCAGGGTATTGATTGTACTGTAAAAAGTTATCAGATTTTATGGAGAGCCAAGCTTCTAACTCTACACATCTTAACCTAATACTTTCCCTCATCTTAACGTATAGCGCTCTGTACGAGTCCTAGTTTTAAGTTCTCAACAAATTCTACAACTTAGCCAAATGTGTCGCTTGCCTATTTCCTTACTTAATGACCTGTGCTCTTACGAAAATGTACTTTACCTTTATGGCGTAGTCAATTCGTAAGGACAACGTGATTATTCCCTTGGGTTTATAAGTAGAAACTAGTTCAATGGGTGTTAATTATGGCAATAGGTTCTCAAGAGCGCTGCGCTGCGCAGTCTCGATTGGCAGAGCTGTGAAAATTTTAACTTTCTTATTATCACGGTGAAGTCTCAGTAATAGGGTTCCCATTTTACCCTTTGGATACGGAACCCTAAAAATCGCCTTTGTTATTTTAAGTTAACCTCCTACTTATGCTTTATTCATAATTTATGTGAGACTTAAGGCAGTTAGCAGTTACCTTCGTGCCTTTTAACAAGCGAAATTATTGTATAAAATATTCATAAATTGTTATGCCAGAGAGTGGGGCATTACTGTTATTACTGCGTGTTATCATGGCGGGTATCTCCTGTTTAGTTGAGCGGCTCGTAATAATAAAACATCATCATTTTCTTGACAAAATTTGCGGGAATGTTAAGTGTTATTATTTGTTTGCTTAAACAATTGCGCAGAAAGGAAGTTTTCGTATTCTATTGTTTTGTTTTGTGTATTTTTGGTTATAACTGTGTCATAAATTATAACTAATTTGAATACATTTTTGTATTGATTTTTGTGGTTCCATACTCAAAGTGTAAAACGGGAACCCTAGTAAGACTATTATACGTATTATGTTTAATTTCCTTTTTACCTATACTTGTACTCAATTTACTCTTGTAATTGCACCATCATCCACATGTGCGTAACCTCATTCCAGTGCATCCAAAGGTTGCCTGGAAGAGATCACCATTGTACATTAATACACTACACCATACTACAGTACACTACACCACTAAGGCGGATGACATCGGACAGTACGAGCGCAAGAAGGCCAACTTCACGCCGAGAGTGCAGCTGTTGGAGGCGAGCCGTAACGTCAGTTTCCTGTCGTTCGTGGTGCGAGTGCCCAACTCTAGACTGAGCCTCGTCATGGAGGAAACCTTCTGGCCATAGGGCGTGGTGTTCCGTCGCTTCCGCGGATCGTTACCATCGGTATGCAAAAAGACCGAAGTGCAATAGTGAAGTGTGTACTAACAATCTCAAGTCTCAAGATTCTATTACTAAATTTTGTAATATCTATATGTATTCTTAGTTTTAAAGTATTAATTTTTTTTTTTTTTTTTTATATTGGGTTTGCCAAATTGACGCCGCCAGCTAGCGATTGTGGGCCACTCCCACAGCATACAATACTATAGAGAGTGGCCCTCAACTTGACGACCTACTGATGTGCCTCTTCACGCTCCGCTTAAAGAACCCAGGATTATATGTGGGAGGAAACACGTGCAAAGGCAAGGCGTTCCAGGCCACTATCGTTCGGCAGAAAAACGAACGTTTAAAACGCTCGGTTCTCGCGAACATTCTATCCACTGTGTGGGAGTGGCATCTCTGCCCGGCACGCGTTGTTCGGGATCTAAAGGAAGAGGGTTGGATCAGATTGAAGAGCTCTTCAGAACACTCGCCGTGGTAAATACGGTAGAATGCGGCCAAGGAAGCTATTGTTCGGCGCTGAGCTAGCGGCTCAAGGCTTCCCGTTACCTCCGGACAACCTATAATACGGATAGCCCGTCGC